>VDFB02271358.1:130324613-130371397 GCA_007258455.2 Sequoia sempervirens
CTCTAATATTTAATTTCTATTTTGATAACTAAATCTTTTTAAAAAGGTTTCATTTTATCTTTCTAACCTTGATTGTGATAAACTTGTTTCTCTATGTGACTATTATTACTTTCAAAAATATAGTTAATATCTAGTGATTTTCTTGTGATGTTATGTTATATTCATTATTCTATATGGATATTGATTAAGGGTTCATATTATTATTCCTTCTATTTGTATGGCTCGTTATTTTCCTTAACATGATTTCTCAAATTCCCTTGTGGAAATTGATCACACATTGGAATGGGACATTTTCCTATTATTTGAGCTATAAGTTTCCACTTATTTTTACTTCTATGTGGTAGGTCATTACCTTTGGCCATTGGATATTTATATTGTTGCACAACCTATTTGGTTATTCTTTTGTTAGTATGCAAATCATCTATCTTTTACTGGTTATTTTTTATTCTTGAGTAGGATTCTACAAATATAGGTCACATGACTAATATTTTCATGATTGGAATTAGGATCCAAAAAAAATCTTAGTTAGGATAGAATTTATTCACTTAATTTTTTATAGTAATTGATGTGTTTACATCAAGATATCCACTATAAGAAAACCCAATTTAGTAGCCCCTATAATCACACAATACACCCATATGGAATTAGAAGAAAAAACTCATAAAATCCTATAATTTAAATAACCCACTATAGAAAATCACACCCTACTTGGTTTTGAAATAAGCTATAATAACTTTATTGGTTACTTGTAGCAATATATAACTTATAAAAATATATTAAGCTATATTAAACAATAGAAACTTCTTGTCAT
Organism: Sequoia sempervirens; assembly: GCA_007258455.2. Classification (NCBI taxonomy): domain Eukaryota; kingdom Viridiplantae; phylum Streptophyta; class Pinopsida; order Cupressales; family Cupressaceae; genus Sequoia; species Sequoia sempervirens. Next base: position 130,325,425 of record VDFB02271358.1, read on the forward strand.
TTATCTTTCTCTTACTATGAGGCTTCCAAATACTTCATATCATTATAATCCCTATTCAATCTTCAAGGGTCTAAATTATTTTCCTAACTCTACTAAATATAGTTTTTTTTTTTCTTCAATAGGGATTATTCTTCTCTAACCTCTCTAATAAAAATAAATTCAACCCTCCCTCTTTCATTACCCTCATAGAGGTTAATCCTCACAAAAAATAAAGGTTAATCTACTATCCCAATAAATGAAATAGTTTTTTTTATTAAAAAAAATTAAAATACATTAGGAATATAGTAGTTCACTAAAGAACTACACAAAAATTTGAATAAAGAAGTGATATATAACAGCCCCAAGGGCATAGCATCATGATAAAATACAAACACCTTCCAACCAAAGAAACTTTGCACAACAAATAGCTAAAAACTAATAACAATAGCCTTACAAAGAAAAAGACTTAAATTTTGAATTTGAATAAACTTTGAAGTTGTATAGAGCAGAAAATATCCCCTTTGTAGAGTTATAAATATTGAAGTTTAATCACCTCCAAGTGTTTCATATGTTTTATATCTCTCTTAGTGCCACCTTTCAGCAAAGAACACAAATAGATAAACTGAAAAATGATGTCAAATTAAAACTTTAGCATTTCTACTTTCTGATGAATAGCATGATTAGAAAACATTGAAAAATACCTACATTTTCATATATTAAGTAAAATAGTTTATCTTATAGAATCAACAAACAAGTTACTTTATGGTGTACACGCAGGAGCTTCTGCAGAGGAGGGGTTTGAACAGAGCGTTGGGCGGGAGGAGCCGTAGGGCGATGGGAGGGAGTTCTGGCTCTATTGTCGACGGATCTGCAGAGGAGGATGACCCAGACGGTGAGAAAGAGGACGGTTTGAGGCGTGGCGGGAGAGATGAGCAAGAGAGGTGCTTGTTTGTGGTTTATGGAGCTTCTAACGCAGTATTCCAGGATGGCATTGATGGTGGTCTGCAGGGGCCCCTGCTCCGGGCAGATTTTTGTTGCTCCTTTCAGCTAGAGCTATCTTTCTCAAGGGGGCCTAATCTACGGGCAGATTTTTTTTGTTGCCCCTTTCTGGGCTTGATTGGCCAAGCTCTTGAGGTTTGTTGTGTTTTTCGTTGGGATCACCCCTATTCTTTCCTACTTTGGCCAAAGTTCTCTACTGGAGCTTTATTGGAGGTGATATTCAGTGATGTGTTGGGAAGGGGTGGATCTTATCTTGATTTGTTGATGCCCTTTCTTGGTTTGCTTGACCATAGAGATATGTTGAGTGTGGGAGGGAAGAAGCATGCTTCTCTAGTTCTCTTGCATCCCTTGGCTTTTGGTTTGGATCCTCACGCATTGGATGAGGATTGGATTTGTGAAGCGTGGTGCTTGGCTGGGAACTTTGGGGTTTCTTGCCTCTAGTTTGTTGGCTTTGTTTTGGTTGATGTTATGGTGAGCTTGGGTGGGAGAAGCTATGGGACGACCCTGGATATGGTTGTTGGTGCAAGTGTTGGCTTCCCTATTGTGCATTCTGTGACTCTCCCCTTTGTTTGGCTAGGCATGGTTGATGTTTCTGATAATGGAGGTTTGGTGGTGCCTGATGGGAGGTGGGTCTCATTGGCTTCTTGTGTTATTCTTGGGCTCTATATCAGAGTTTTTGGGTACCCTTTGTGGTTGTCTTGGATATATTTCTCGAAGGGTGTTTTCTTTTGCTTTTGGCTCCAAGCTCTCTCTTGGAGGAGTTCTCTATTTTTGGGTCTAACTTGGATGTTGGGTGATGTTTTAAGTTGGGGGAGTAGAATGCCTTTCCCTCTTGCTCCCTTAGAGTTTCCTACTAGTTTGGGTGTGATCTCTCTCTTGGAGCTCCTGTATGCTCAACCAAAGGATGGTGTGGCTCCCCATTCTTCTGGATCTTTGACTCTGTTCCATTTCCTGTGCACTATGTCTTTTGTTGAGGTGAAGACAGCTCTTGATGGTCAGGAGTCATTTCCTATTGAGTTGGAGGTGAGTATGCCAGATGTGGATGGATGTCCTCTTCTCTAGTTTCCTCTGGTGGTGTTCCTATTGAGGTGAAAGTTTCTCCTATCGAGGTGGAGGATGAGGTTGCTAAAGAAGTGTGCTCTTGTTTTTTGGGTTTTCACAGTATCCTCTCCTATAGAGGGGAGCTCAGTCCTCTTGAGGTGGACTTGGAGTTGGTCTATGGTGCACTTGGGAGCTTCAAGGGGTGTCTCTCCTCTTGTGTGTTGATGTTTTTTATTAGAAGGTTGGGTTTAATGGTGGTATTTATCATTAAATATTGTTTTCTTTTGTTGGGTTATGATATGTTGTTTCTAAGTAGATGGTTGGTTGTTGTTGTGTTGGTATGTTGTCTGATTGTTTCAAGTGGTTTTTTATTACAGCCAAAACTTGGGTGGGGTTTCTGGTCCCGGATAAAACCTGGTTGTATTCGGGCTTCGGGCCCATGCTTGAGTAACTTTTGTAGCCTATGATGTCTTGATTATCTGTTAGTGGCTGTTGTTGGGCTGCTGGTGGTTTGTGTGTTATCTTTTTTGCAGTTTGTTGTTGTTGGGTTGGCTATTGCTTACTGTTGTTATCTTGTGTTTTAGTTGTCTTCTTTTGTATAGGGTTTTTGGCCCCTTCAAAACCTTTTTTTACCCCTAATCAAAACAAACAAGTTACTTTGAAGAACCTTTACCAAAACAAGTTATCTCATTATGCTAACAATAAGGTCATTTTGTTGGCTAGAGTTTCAAAATTTTCAATCTATCCCCTATAGGAAGTTTGCATGATGCAAGTTTTTCTATGATAAAATTTGAGTGTTAGCCTTGGCTTTAGTTTTCCAAATCTGAGCACTCAAATTCTTCCACTTCTTTTCATGGAATCTATAGTTCCATTTTATATTGAGCCTTGGATTTAGTGTCATATTTGGAATAATTTTAAATAAATTTTCTTCAAAGAGAAATAACAGAGCTAATATTTACCAAGCTATCGCTCGTATTTGAAAAAACTACACTATAAAGGCATACAAAGCTTCATGAGTAATTCCATAGGAACCAATGAATTCACAAAAATAACAAACACTTGAGTCATGTGTTTTAATCTAAAATAGTACTTGATATTCTTCCAGTTCTTCCAATCAAGGGAGTTGAACTCCCAAATATCACCAAATTGTTGAATACCCTTCTTAAAAAGATAGTTTGTTTAGGAAAGGCAATAGCAAGTGGTTGACCATGATACTAAACAATATTTTTCACTAAATAGATGAAGTTTCCAAACTAGAACCATGTTGTGAGGAATCCTTCCTCTAGTTTAAAAAATTACAAACTTGTTTCCAAGCCTTCTAGATAGATTGTAAGTGAAATGATGCCTTAATGTGAAATAAAGGATCAAGTAAAACTTTGTCCAACCAATTAAATCCTTACCATTTATTATTTATAGTAACATAAATAATTTGTTGGAAAATAAGGATTTTCCATTGTTCTTCTCTAGAAACAACTCTTATTATCTATTTCACTAATAAGCAGGTCCCTTGTGTCTTGGGGTCTAAAAGGCCTAATCCACCTTTATCTTTAGGTTGTATACAGTAAATCAAAGATTTGGTTCTGAAACTAGCCTTTCCATCCCAATTAGTCCACAAGAATTTTTGAATGATTTTATTTAAGTCTTCCTATCCTTTTTTGGAGGGCATCCAAGATGACAATAGTAAATATGAGAAGCCAAAATATCTTATTAACCACTTGGATTTTACCGACTAGAGAAAAATATTTATTTCCCCCAAGTAAATATCTTATTTTTTAACTTAGTTATGAACCAATTCCACATATCAGACAGTGTGACACCCAATCCAAATGGAATTCCAAGTATCGAGTAATCTACCCATGCTTAATTTTCCTCCATTCTTTAGGAATCCATTGTGGAGCTAAATCGGGTTGCATCATAAGAAATTTAGTTTTATGATGTGCAATATTTTATCCCAAAACAACACAATAATTTTTTATAATCCCCAAAACATTATTCATTTTAGTTTTAAAATTTTGAATAACAAGCATATTGTCATCAAAAAAATGTGAACTGAGAACAACTACATTGTTAAGCCCTGTATACCTATCCCCATTTTCCCTTTGGTTTAAAATGGCTCCCCTTTTTTTTGTGTTTCCTTTTTTTTTTTTTTGCTTGTTTTTCTTTCCCTTTGGTCCTTTTTTCTTTCTTTTCCAAATAGTTTTTGTCTCTCTGGCCCCTTTTTTGCCTTTGTTCCTAGGGGTTTTGTTCTCCCATGCTTTTTTTTTTATTTTCCCTTTCAGGTTTCAGAACTCAAAATGGATTTTAGACCTTTTTTAAAAATGGTCCAAATCTGTGCAGAGTTCCTAGGCCTAGCTTATGTTGTCTTGTCGGATTTTGGGTTCCAAAATGAACTTTGGACCTTTTTGTAAAAGTTTTGGATCTATTTTTGAATCTCGTCCCCATTTCACATTTGTGCCTTATTGGGATTTAGGTTTTGAAATAGATTTCAGACCTTTTCTTAAAAGGTTTGGATCCATTTTGGAGTCTTGACCCGCTTTGTATTCTTTTTGAAACTCAAAGTTTAAAATAGATTTTGGACCTTGTATAGTTTTGTCTAAATCCATTTTATTTCCCCACTCCTACCTTGTTTCTTTTTGTTTGCACATTTCTTCCTAGAGCCATTCGAGAATTGGAACCTCGATCGGATATCAATCATTTTTTAATGTTGTTCCAAAGGCTATTCTTATCCTAATTCCTGACCACCTACCACATTAATCAAGATTAGGTTTTCATGTGTGCAAGAGTGATTTTAAAGGTTTTAACTTGTAATTACCCTCATTATCACAAATAAATCATAGAGTTTAGAGAATTTGGAGCTAGAGTGCAAAATTAATGAGAATTTGAGCATCATGTAGTAGATTCTTCTTATGATTTTCTTCTCTCACATTTCCAGGTTGACCTTCCTCATTTTCTCTCATGTTTTATCTATGTTTTATCTATGTTTTCTTTTGTTTGGTGTTTCTTGTTTGTGTTTTTCATTGTTTGTGTGTTTTGTGTGTTGTTTTATTTGTTGGCACATTTGGGCCTGGTTTCCCCTCCCAGGTCCACCCTCGTTTGAGGGTTCTTTGTTTTGGGTTTTGGGGTTGGTTTTTGCCCTATTTTTTTTAGGATTCTTGATCCCGACATTCCCTAGTTTTGGTCAAGTTTTCACACCTCAACGTGCCTTAATTTTGGTAGCCCTTCGGAATTCCTTTTCCCAGTAATATTTATGCTTAGGGTTTTCAAAATTCTTTAAGTGATCAGAACTTTGTAAATGATCCTTTCGGGTTTGGAAATCCAAAAATGATATCTCTATAAAGGTTCTAAATTTGGGTTCCTTTTTGAATCCTAATCCTTGCAGAGTACTTTCCATAAATCACTTATAATGTCTAAACATTGTTGCTCATTTTATCCCTTCAGGTTTTCAAACTCTAAATGGATGCATTCAAAAAAATTGGAATCCTTGATTCATCCCCGGTCTCAATCCCTGCAAGACAAGTCTATTTAGGATTTGTATTCTCGATGAGACATTCCTAAGATCAGGACCGAAGTCCATCCCAGGTCCTGGTTCTTGCCAAGCACCATCATTCAACCTTGGAGCATGGCTTAAAATATTTAATCCTTCAAGATGTCAAAACCTCATAGGCATATACATCATGTCTATTTGGGATTCCAAATCCTAATCAGACCAAATTGATTAATGACCAAAACCAAAATGCAGCCCTAGACTTGACATGAATGAACCAAGATCTTTTCAGGACTTCAAGTTCCAACCTAACCATGTCAAATGAAGAGTGAATCTAGGTTCCAAAACCCAAATAGAAATGCTAAATAAAGGATCCAATGTCCATTTCGAATCTTGATTTCCAAAAGGGTCACATCTAGCTGGAGTTATGATTCCTGGCTAGCCTTCACATAAGGGAGTCCAAATCCGAAATCCAAACTCGATCCCAACTCTCACTCACTAAATATAAGGTTTCATTGAGGTTTCAACTCCCAATTGGACTTTTTTTAGAAGGGTCCTAAGTCTATTTTTATCCCGATTCTCACCACTAGCTTAAATTTGTTGATAATGCAGAGGTTCCTACAGGATTTCAGAACCTGATAGGATAAAGTTTCAATTTTTTTTTTAAGCCAAGTTCTCTCATAAGATTTCTAGAGGATTCTTAAGAGTATTGTTTTCTCTTCATCTAGGTGATCTAAATGTCTAATTCAAGTGAGGATTCAATTCTAGAGGGTGTAGAGAACCGAAATCCAAGAGCACTAAGGCTGACAAGTTTCCATTAATAATGAAATACAAGTTTCAAGGAGTCCATAGTGTCTCCAATTTTACTTCCCAAGTGATGAAAATAACAGACACCAAGATTGGGCACATTGATATGGAGTCTTTCAAAGAAGAGACTTTTTCTCCTAAGGCTTCTCCAAGAGCACAAAAGATAGAAAGCTTAGGCCTACCTCATGTGGCTTCATTTCTAGTTGCAATCTAGTATCCATAGCTTATTCTAGCAACAACAACCTCTTATAACCCTATACAGAGGAAGTGTTATAATCCTTGGGGGACTGAAATCATTAACCTTTCCCCTCCAATGATCAGAGTAGTGTTTGATTTTCCTCCTTATTCAAATTTGAAGATGACTTCAAAAGAAGAGGCTATCAAGGACTATTAGGACATTAATGGACATCTCCGACACCTAAATAAAAAATGGTTAAGGATAGAGAGAAATTTAATGGAAAAGATTCTACAGAAGCTTGCAAGATCAAACTTCTATTCAGAGATTGTGGATATCATCGCATTATTGTCTAGAGCCTTAGGCAAGGAAGAATCCAAGACTTATGAGACCTAGATGTTTTAGTTTATTAATATCATTCTAAAAGGAGATACATTCTTGGATTGGGGGAAAATTTTCTCATATACAATTCATGCTCAAATAACCATTGTCAAAGACATCAAGCAATTTTTTCATGTCCTCATACATAGTCTACCCGGTAGCTAGAGTGAGCAACTTCCCAAGGTTAACTACAAAAGGAATCATAGGGGAAGCCCCATGAGAGAGAGAAATTTGGGAGTTTTATCCTCAACTGGAGCTAAAGGAGGATGAAAATATTTCAAGAGGGTAAATGATACATTTTCATACCTAATTATTAATCAAATGATAGGAGATGTGGGTTTTAGGATGACCAAGGAGGCTATTGCCTTGGTGAGTGAATGGGGTCAATAGTTTATCCAATTACCCAAGTCCACATACATCAATTTTTTGGGGTTTGATAAAGCACCATTTATGCTTCCTAAGTATTGCAGTAATAGACTTGTTCTAATTGAGTTTTCAAGGCAACTAATGGAAGTGCACTTAAATTTTTATGGTAAGCATAAAGTAGGGTTGAAATACCCTTTCCAATTGGGATATTACTCATGACCGTCTATTGCAGTGGCCAAGATAGCTACTGAGGAGTTGCAAGCCCTCAACCTTAAGCAATATGTTCCAAGAGATAATTTTGATCCAAAGGGAAAGATGAATGCCCTTAGTTCTTTTATGTTTCCATGTCACCAATCCAATATTGAATATTTGTGAGCAAACCTCTAAGATGATTTTGAGGTCAAAAAGAGAGGCTATGGAAATTTAACTATCTTCCATATGAAATAATTTTGTATCTAAGATGATATTCTTGAAGGATTTTTAGATGACGGGAAAACATTGGACCCGATGTTTGAAATTGGTAAGGTAAACACAAAGGCTTTAGACCCCATTGATTGGTCGGAGAGAGAAGACACATTCATCAATGAGATTTCTAAGAAGGTGGTGGACAAAAGTAATACATGGGTAGAGTTGAGAATAAAGAAAAAGTCCAAGGGAAAGAAGGTCATTCTAAGAGAAAGAAGTAGCTAGCCACAGAAACTTCCTCCTCATCCATACCAGTTGAGTACAAGAGATAGAGGAGCAAGGATAAAACACCTGCCTAAGGCACTAAGGAGATAGAACCTATAATTGAGAAGGTAGTTGAGGCTTTCAAAATAGAAGAATTCACCTCAACGCTGCAAGTGTAGGGTTAGTCTCGGGACTAGGATTAATGTCAATTGTTTAAGTCCCTCTGACCAAAGAGGAAACAACAATAGAGCTTGTTTCTACTACAAAAGTTATAGAACCCGTTCAAGAGGTTGCAAAAGAACCTCCCATTATAGAAGTAGTGGACATATCTAATGTCTCGTATCCCACTCATCCATAAATAGAAGGTGCCTAAAGGAAATGAAGAGCATCAGAATGATCAAGTGGATATAACACCTAAGTCCCCAAAATGTACACATTCTGAAGAGAACGGGATGGTAGAAAATATAGCTTTCGAGAAGCAAGAGGATCAGGGAGAAGAAACCTATGAACTCCATGAGGAGTTACTTAACCTTGAGGGAGAGAAAGAAGAAAATGAAGAACATGTGCTCACTACAGAGGAGCAACAAGAAGTTATAAACAACGTGTTGAGGCAAGTTGAGAAAAATAATGCCTCCTCTTCATAGGTCACTAACACTAAGGAAGTAACAAAGGATCAACCTAAGACTTCATCAAAAAAATAGCAAGTATTTACCTCTTTAGGAGCTCCTACTTGGTTGAAGTTGAATCTTGAGAAAAGAAAAGTGGTAGTCCAACTGTTGAGTTGGCAAGATATGGTGGTTGAGGTGGAAAAGTTAAAACCAAGGAAGAAACCTAGAACCCTTCACACCACCAAACTCAATGAGGTTGGAGAAATGATTGCAAAGGTTGTCATCCCACTAACCGACAAAGATGAAAGGGAACTACACCCATAAAATTACCAGTTTTCAACCATTAATCTAGGGAGGAAAACAAGAAGAGACCAAATGTCATCCTTGGACTTAGTGGTGGATTCAGTGAAAGTTGGGATGAATAAGGATAAACAGACAAAAGATGAGCTTAAGGCTCAAATAGAGAAAATGAGGACATTCCTCAAAGGTCTCACTTCTATTTTTGAACAACCTTCTTCATTGGAGACTCCAGTACTCATGAGTAGAAAAGAGGTTGATAAGCCTAATGAAATGAAGAAGAAGTCTCTATTTTTTACAAATGGATTGAAAATTTCAAGAGAGAAATGGAAGAACTCTTGATATACGGTTATCAACAATATGAGAAAGGCTTGCTCTTTGGAAGAGTAACTACAAAAGTATACAAATAGTCTAAGAGATGAGGATGAAAATTATAGAGTCGATTTGAAGAAAACTAGGAATTGAACAAGGTTAGTGCAGAAGAGTTGAGCCAAGCTGCAATTTTGGGTGATGAAGATATTAGTTTTGTGAGTAAGTGTATCAATATTATATCTTTCAGAATGGAACTCATTGTGGAGCATAGATTAAGTCTTCTTAAGTTACATAAGGAGTTATATGAAAATTATTATTGTTTTGAAAGTTTCATTATCACCATCATCAGTCCAGATCTCCTGCTACCCAGCAATCACAGGTTGGATACTCTTTAGGCCATTAGAGATTCATGGAAGGAAAAGTTAGAAAAGGAGATTAATTCTGAAAATGGTGAGGAAGAGACCATTTTGGAAAAATTAATGAATAGCAAGGCCGATGTGAGATGGGTTAAGAATGATATACATCAGATGAAGAGGTGCATAGTTGCAACCTTAATCATTTTTGAGAAAACCAAATTTAGAATGGAATGGGAAGATGGCCCCGATATGGAGATACTTGCTCAGGTGTTAGCCAATTTGAGGAGTATAAGCAGCAGAAGAGGGGATAAATTTTGAATATTTCAAAAAAGGAATATGGTTTTTTGACTAGTAAAATCATGTAGAGGTTGTTTTGGTGACTTCTCCTCTAAAATGTGGCTATGCAATGGTGGAACTAAAGTTGATTTTTGATCAGAATGGTGAATTGGTGTCAATTTTTTGAAGTTAGTTTTATGCTAAATAACTATAGTTCAATTTTGGAGCTTCCTCGATTTGTGGATATGCATGCTCGGCACACTGCATGTGTCGCATCTCTCTTTCTGGAGGGAATCTTATTCTTTGAGTTTATATATTGTAAAATCCCTCTCAGTGTTAGGGTCTGGAAGTTGAAGACTAGACTTGTGGTCCAATAAAATAGGAATTTTCTAGAATTTTTTTCATTTTGCATTTTCTACATTAGTTTTTAGGAATATTTATTTTTAAGAATCTTAAATCTGTACACTAGTGAAGTTCTGGTGGATATGTAAAATTCGTTACCTAAACAAATTCAATAAAATCATCCAAATTCAACCATCTTTGGGTTGCACCCTCAAATTAATGGTGTTTATTTTGTTATCTATGATTTATAATTCTTCAAAGGAGTAAATGTACTTGTTATGGGTCTTAATTATAATTAATGGAATGACATATGCCTTCAAATCTGATGCTATGAGTGAATATAACTATTTAATTACGAGTTTATGTATTTTTTTCTTTTTAAACGTTCTTTGAAGGATAATGAATCTAGTTAATCTGGTTAATATGCATTTATTCTTTCTGTAGTGTAGAAAAAAGTCGTCGTTTACATTTTCACACTTAATTTGGGAATGATTAACATTAAAATGGACCTAATGTCACCTTGATCTAGTGTTGTAATGTGTTTTACACATTCACATTAAGTTTAGGTCCCTTTTAAGCTAAATAGACTTAATTTTGTCTTAATTTAATGTTGTAAAGTGTATTTATTTACACCTTCACATTGATTTTTGGGACCTCTTACATTTATGACCTTCATATACTCATTAATAGGTCCCTAATACCCTATATTGTGTATCCCAAGGCTTATTCCAACAAAAATCCTGACATAGACATCAAATATACTCAATTTCTCAACTCCCCAATATTTCCTCCACATAAAAAGGCCTAGTGGGACCCGTACGCCACCTTGGGCATATGAGTCCCATCCAGATGGGACCTGTACACCACAAGTGGCATATGAGTCCCCTTTGGCCCCCTTTTTAGGGTTTCAAGTGGGAAATCGAGGTTTTAAGTTCAAATTTCATGAATGTTGGCTTCTGGGATCTAATAAATAGGGGATTGAATGGATTGCCTATATAAACAAGGTCTCAAATCATTATTTCACTAAGCCTTCATAATATCAACATAAGCCATCAAGAGCTAAGCATTCCAAGACTTCACAAGAGTGTAAAGAGAGTTTACAAGAGTATTTTGAAGGCATTCAAGGGAAAAATTCTTCATCATTTATTGCAACAATTCAAGATCCATCATCATGTCAAATTATTTAAGCATCAAGCATGTTGTTGAGCTAGTGTTGTGATGTAGTATTGAAGATCCATTTACAAGCATTGTTTCGTATCAAAGTTCAAGATCAAGATCTACATTCTACATGGCCACTTCATGTTAGATTGTTGATTTACATCTCAAGACATCATTCAAGGTATCATTGTTCATGTATCATATTTCATGTTTCATGTTCATATTCCATTGTTTCATCACAAGGTTTAATTACCTAAACAAGGTTTGACCAAGGCAAACCCCTATTTTCTAACAATAAACAAGTTTATCTCTCTACATTTGTGATTGCAGATCTAGGTGTCTTGGAGCTTGAAGATCCTTTGAAGACTAAGTTACAAGATTGAAGAAAGTTTTCCTAGTTTTCTCCTTGTTTGCAAGATCACAGAAAGTCACCTACAAGTTGCAAATTAGGGTTTCAGATCCAGAAACAAAGTGAAAGGAAGAACAGAGATTGGAGACCTGATTAAGGTCTTAACCCTCTGAAAAAGTAGAGTGGTACTAATATGCCACTTGTGGCATATGAGTCCTAGTACATGGCTTTTTCTATATTTTAGGAGATCCAAATCATACACTGACAGATTCCAGTTTTGGCATGAAAACCCTAGTATGGGACTAAATCACCCAGACTGGCGTATGAGTCCCAGTGGGAATTAAATAGCAATATTTCAAGGTTTTGAAGCTTGTTCTGACCTCATCCTTCTTCTAGGTGCACCTCTATTCATTCTAAGTTTGTTATTATGCATTTCAGTTTCATTTCCTAGGTCATTTAGTTAGGTTTTGCATGGTACTTTGCATGTCATTTACATTTCCTGTCTTTCCAATCCATAGCTTGGTGATGAACCCTCTTATTGTCTTTAATCATACCCTAGGACAGCCCTTTAGCAAATCTCATTCCCTCATTCCATCCCTAGATTGAGATGTTTGGGTTTTCCTTGAATGAGAAGTGTAGAAGATTTCTATTTCCTAAACCATAGCCAATGAAAATTTTCTTTCTTTCACTTTCTTGCATGCCTTGCTCTACCCTTTGATCTTTATTTGAATAGTAGTTAGATAGATTCCAATAAATAAGATACGTTAGTTTGTGATAAAATACCAGTAGGCCCCTTGAATATTACAGCCATATAGACCACTTTGTAGGATAGCCTAGTTGTGACCCATCTCCCAATACCTTGGAAGGTAATTAATCCCATGATTGATTATCTTTTTCAAGAGAGGTTAGAGATTATATTTATGCTTGTGTTGCATTTGTTAATTTTTCCATCAACACACATTATTTGGGATAGATATCTTTAATCAAATTCATTTGATTAGGCTTCTGTAATAAATAGCCTAAAGAATCAACAACAAGAATGTAGAGGAATGGAGATAGAGGACATCCTTTCCTGATAGAGTGTTGCAGATGGAAAGGATCAGTCAAGGAATTATTAAGAACCAACTAGGTATTAGCATCTTTAAATAATAGTTGAACATGTTTGCATATTTTTGGACCAAACCCCACCCACTACAACATATTGATGATAAAGTTCCTCATTCTATCATATGCTTTGTCAAAATATAACTTAACCAATAAGGTGTTTTACCTTGATTGTTGCTCTCATTCACTAGTTTCTCAAGCTAGCATTAAATTATCAAGAATATATATGCTTCCTAGGAACCCAGTCTATTCAATTCTATTCAATGAACAAGACAATTGAGAGGGGGGTGAATCAGTTGTAGCAAATTAATACATCAAAACCCTCAACAGTAATCAAATCCACAAGCATTCGTTAAACCCTTATTTTGTTAAAGTGATTAATCATGAAATGCAGATAACATAAACAAAAATAACAACACCATACACAAGAGAACACTAGATTTACGTGGAAAACCAAATGAGGGAAAAACCACGGTGAGGATTAGCTCACAATATAAGTAGTTTCAAAATTAGTACAAGGGATCACTGCCAAAATAGGACACACTGTCTAAAAATCCTCACAGTGAGGGCTCACTGCCACAGAAAGAATCAAAAAAGATAGAAGAGAAACGTTACATAGAGAACAACATCTCAATGCAACAAGGAATCCACCACAATTACTCTCACACTTTCACAGCCTTGTTTGAATGATTTCACACACCTTCAGCTCACTACATTCAGGAATCCAACACTTTGAAGTTCACACTACTCTATTCAAATTTGCATCTATACTTCTCTAATTCACATGACATTCATCATTCACATCTATCTCACATCTATCTTGCCTCATTCTTGCATCTTACAACAACACCACTCTTATTTCTATCATTCTTAACCTTGAAAACCTCTCCAAAGTCAGCAACTATCTTTTACATTTAAAATTTCAAATTAGGTAGGCACCCAAACATTCCCACGGTGGATAGGAATGAAAGCAACCCATATAAATACTTAGTTAGGACCCAAATTAATCCTAAAACACTTAATACACTTTCACAAGCTTCATATGTAGTGTTAATTCCAGGTCAGCCAATACCCGTGCTAAACACCTTAAAACATTAAGTACACGCTTCCTTAAATCAATCTTAAACTTTTGAGCAACAAAATTCACTTGAACACGATGTAGAACAATTCACAAACCACTTGAGATCCAACAAAGACTTCATCCAAACTCACATCATATAAATACTTCAACCCAAAACGTCGGGTTAACCTTATATGCACTCTAACGCATGAAACACACTGTACTATACCAAATCAAGTGAAACCTTGAATTCTGAAAGATAAAAAAATTATAAGCAACTTCCCAAATCTGCACAACTTGAAACAAAAATGCAGAGAAATGCGAAGCAAATACATTTCTCCCAGACCATAGAAAACACCACTGAAAAACTAGTTCACACACTGGTGAATATATCTCACTCTGCACAACGATCCAGAAACCCAAATTCTGGATATAGAAACTACTGAAAACCTTGAAAAATATATCATATCCGCACATTTATAGCATCAACATAGAAGAAACGCAGAGCACATCCCAGAGCACATTTTGAACACTTGCACAACATTGTTCTCTCTGTTAATCAAATTTTCTCAAAAGCGCTTGGAAACCAAGTACCAAAGACATCGTCTTAGCACATTACTTCATTCCAACATATCTCCAAACACTGCAACATAAAGATAGCTTCATGTACTCACAACACTTCCTCAATATCTCCGCTATACATGCACAACCTATTTCCCTCTTATTCACAATTTTCTCAATATCCTCAACATCTTCATCATGCAATAACCTTCACCAACACTTAGTTGACATCAATGACAACACCAGCCTGTTGAAATCAATAACACCTTCATACTTGCAACAAAATCAAACTATACCTTTTTCCATTGGTTTAATCCTTGTAGCTAAAGCTTTAGCAACAATTTTATAAGTATTACGCAAGGTAATAGGACACCATCCAAAAATAGAATCCACATTCTTATCTTTTGGAAGAAGTTTAATTAAATCTTTATTAATTTTAGACCCCAACGATCCATATCTCAGAGCTTCTAAGTATACTAGATAAAAATATTCCTTAATATGTTACTACATGATTTGGTAAAATTCAATTGAAATTCTATCAAACCTAAGACTTTTATTATGTTCCATTAAAAGCACACCATGTTCTAAGTCCTCTATAGATAAATCTCAGTCTAAAAATTGACTGTAATTAGAATCCACCCTTTTAGGTATGTATTCTTTGATGATATCTTCCAATGTTGATTGTGTGTCCTGCCAATGGGGATCCTCTCTAAAAATCTTCCCATAAAAGTTGTGAAATATATCTTTAATATCTTCCAAATTTGAATGTACTTATCCAAACTTGTCTTGAATCACTCCAATAATGCCCTTTTTTTATGTTTGTATTTTAAATAGTTGAAGAAGTACTTGGAGCCTCTATTACATCCTTAATCCAATGTAATCTAGCCTTGGTTTTGGCTCCTTTCCCTCTGTATATATATCATTTTTACGTATCTGAGTTTCAATTGCATTTATAGAAGTTTATATCTTAATATCATTTGGATTTGAATTCAAAAGTTTTATATACCTTTGTAATCTCCCTTGCAAATATTTTTCCTTACATTTTCACTACCAAGCTATGTTTTGCGAAAAGAACATAGAAAATCAGCACAATAGGAAATAGCCTCATTCAACCATTCCCTGTAGGTTCCCTATCTTTAAACTTTGGGATGGAGTTCCAAAGGCCAATCAAGGAAGAAATAAATGAAGGGATTTTTATATGTGATGTGTTAAATTTTAAAGGTAAATGATAATTCGCTCCATTAGTATTCAACATAGAAGTTGTACAAATGATCAAGAAGTGGTCTGAACGAGTAGTAGAATAATCAACTTTTACACAATTCCCAAAAGAATTTTGGATTAACAGCAAGTTAGGAGAGTTATAAAACATATCTAACCTTCTAAGCTCTCTATCAACCCAAAATCTATATTTATTCCAAGTATACCAATTATTCTTATGACTAGAGATTCTCTTATGAATAGAATCTACTATTCCCAAAAGAATTACAGCAATATAACCACTTATCAAACTCTTTATAACTCGGCATGAATATCCCAGCTATGGTCTATATGATTTTCCACCATATTAAAGTGCCCTCATATAACCCAATCAGCTTGAGGAAGGTTTGTTGTCATCCAATCCCATAATTCACTTCTTTCTTTTGCAATTTTAAGGGCATAAATAGAACTGAAACCTATGGGCTAACCATTGATAAAAGGAAGGATCCAAACACAACTATGAGAAGATTCCTCCTCTTTATCTAAGAAAAATTTGTTAACCCATGAAGAAAGGCCAATGGCAACCCCTCCTCTCCCTTCTCTAGCTGATGTATGGAAGAAAGAAGCATCCCTACATACATTGAATAGAGAAGAACCAAGATGGGATCCATTAAGCTTTACTTTTTGCAGAAAGATGATATCAGGTTTCCACTTAATAATAACATCCTTAACATCATATTTACAATGAGGGACAAAAATACCTCTTACATTCCAAGAAATTTTAAACTTCATGCTTAAACAAAGTTAGGAAGGTCTTCCACTTGTGGCAAAGCCTCAAACTGATTAGCAAGCATGCTTAGAATGCCTTTGTTCCTTTTTAGCAAGACTAGGAGACCTAGATCTTTGCCTAGCAGTTGGTGAAAGATAACCTTGTCTTGCATATGGTGAAGGAGACCTTTGTCTCGTAGAAGGTGGAGGAGAATTTTGACTCGTAGGTAAAGATGGAGAAGTTTTCTCAGTAGTAGTCACATTATGATTAGGTGATGTTGAGGGATAACTATATGAAGTGATAAAACCATTTTGAGATTCAAAAACCCCTTAAGTGATCATTTTTTTAACCATTATCGACCCATCATTCATAATAATGTCTTTAAAAGAAGTGGAATAATTTAAAACATATTTGTTACTATTAGCTTTCGAAATGAATTTGGCCTGTTGTTGTAAATGAGAAGATTTTATGGGCATCTCAGTAGGCTGAGAAGGCATTTTGATTTGTTGTGGATTGAGGGAGGCTAACCCTTTGGCACTTGGATTATATAGTGCATCAGATCCTCACACCCCTTCAGTCTTTTGAATTCTTTCACCTATCCCATTGCTACAAGGAGGGAAACCAATTTGTAGATAGTCTAGCGAATATGTCTTGTGATTCAAAAAGCAAGTTAACAGTGTTAAGAAAGATGGATATACACATGTATTTATCACTTCTCTCAATAGCCTCCAAAGATTGTTGTATCCCTCATAGGTGGCCTCTGTATTTCTCTCCAATGCAATGGATTTGCTACAACAATATGATCTAGTAGCTCAATTAGCAGTGGATTATGTTCGTGATAAGTTCTTTGTAGGCCAATCTTTAAATAACGCAATACGAGATTATGATTTTCATAATGGAAAAGCATTAGGTAGTGGACTATTCAAACATAAAGAATTGTAGAACTCAGATTCTCTGTATGTTTACATGGCTCTCAAGCGAGCTGTGCATAAAAGGGTGGAGGCGGAACTGGAAGATGCCTTTAGGGCACATAAAGCTGCGGTGCAATCTTTGTGGTCAGGTGCAGGAAGTATGGAAAGCCATGATTGTTCTACTTACACATGAAGCTCATCTGCTTCTACCTCCATAAACTCCAATTCCAAAAGAGGAAACAGCTCAGTCATCTGTCTGAAATGGCTCTTGGTTAGGGGGGTTTTTTAGGAAGGGTTTTTAGAATATATATGCAATCTGTGTTTGTTGATTTTATGTTATTCTCTGTAATATGAGTCATTTTTTTCAGGCCTCCATGAAAACAATATACAGTTATCTACTATATTGTATCTATGTAATTTCATATTATTAATAATATTTCAGGCATAATGTCTTTTATCTAAAAAAACATTTTAAAATTCTCATCTAGGGTTGCAATTACATTACTACATTACATCCCCACTCCAAAAGTGTGTATTGATAAAAAGATTCAAAATTTAAACTTCATATGCACATTTGTAACACTCACAAACTTACAATTAGACTCTAAATACCCACATTTCAAAATTCTCATCTAGGGTTGCAATTACATTACTACATTACATCCCCACCCCAAAAGTCTGTATTGTTAAAAAGATTCAAAATTTAAACTTTATGCACATTTGTAACAGTCACAAACTTACAATTAGACTCTAAATACCCACATGCACTCCTCCTTGTAAGGTTCTTCCATCACATTGTAATAGTACACATGCAATTAAACCCCACAACTCTACCACTAAAACAAAAAAGAAGGGTCATTTATTTCTCACATGTGTGATAATTTATAAAAATGTGTGACCCTTCATATCATTTGTAGAGTGATCTTTTTTCACTTTCTTGTATCAAATTCACTACTAAAATCTCCCAACTTCTATGAATCCACTACACCCTTGCACCATTGTAAACAAATATGTATATAAAGGGTTTTGACTATTTCAAGGTTTTTATAAGTTGCACTTATTTGTAGGTTTTTCAATATATTTTTAGTCCTTTTAAAGGTCATTACCTATGCCAATCTTTCCATCAATCCTCTACAAATTTTCTTGTCCATTGAATCCTAATTTTATGTATTTGTTTCTTTCATTGTCAAATTAAAACTTCCTCTAGGATTTATGGTTACTTGTTAAAAATTAAATTGGGTTTTCTTATTTATTAGTTTGAGCACTCCATGCATTTATGTAAGTATCACAAACGTATGTTCATATTGAAATCCCATCTAAGTCTTGAAACTTCAAAATCCTAGTCTTTATACTTATCGTTGCAAATTTGCAAAGTCACTTTTGAACTCTAGTTGCCTACCAGAAATTTAATCCTCAATATTTCAAAACCTGTGTATGCCTTACACCACTAAAAAAACCTCCTAAAACCACACATTGTTTCATTTCATCAAAATTTTAGAATCTCCATGCTCTTTGATAATATTTACAAAGTTACATCCAGATCTTACATCCCAACTTGTAAATAAAATTCAAACTTTTGAACCCTACTTGTAACCCAATAACTACAAACTGACACCTCAACCCAAAAGTCCATTTCACTTACATCCAAAACTTTGGACCTCATGTGCACCCTTGCAATTATAAACATGCAATAAAACTATGAAATCACATGATAAGTGAGTCCCTCAAAATTTTGAAATTCCCATGTAATTACAAACTTACATTCTAAGTCCAAAAGTTTCCTAATTTCTAATCAAACAATTTTTTTCCTATTTCTTTAACTACAATATTTTGAACATATGGAATCGAGTGAAAGCAGAAACCTATATCACACTTTTAGCCAACTAAATAGTTCCAAGCAAAACGATTTTTCCCTAAACAGTTACGAGTCAAAATAGTTTTTCCCGAAACTACGTGGCACATAAAGTTTCAAAAATATGTTTTTCATAAGTCTCCATCTTCTCCTACGCAAAATTTCTCTCCTCCGAAGAGTCCATCTTCAAAAAGATTCCCACCTATACCTCTAAAAAGGAGTCCTCAAAGGGAGAAGGTTAAAATAAAATTATAATGCAAATATATGAATCCACATTAGATGCCCTAATATGACTTAGTCAAACATTGTAGAGGAGAAAGAGGGAAACCAAACCAATGGTTGAAGACTTCTCCAAGTTGGAAACTCTCTTCATGCATCCAACTCCTCCTAAGAGAACCAAAGTAATATTATTTATCTATTGATGCCAAGGTATGAGATTTGTTGACATTGCTACCCCTTTGGTAACAAAACAAAAACATTGATTATTAACTCTAAAGTGGACCTTGGGAAGAAAATAAGAGGATGTATTTTCAAATTCTTATAGTGAAATTTTTTAAACCAAGCATCCATATGTTATAAAATTTTCACTATAAGAATTCTAAGGTTTAAAAATGGAAGCAGTGAAAGAAGCAATTGAGAAATTTAGAGATTATCAAAGGCATATTCATGATGACATCAAAGGAACCATTAATGTTGAAGATGATTGATAATAATGCTCACATTGAAGAAGCATATGTGACACTCAAGTTACCATTAATTTATGTATTATATATTTCAAATAATTGTAAAGTCTAGAACAAGAATGTTAACAGTAATGGGGGAAATTGAAAGGTCACTTCACTTATATATTGTAAATTTGAGCATTATATGGGGATTTTTGGCTATTCTTCAAATATTGTAGGGAAGAAAAAGATTATTCTTTTTAGAGTGAATAATGAATTGAACTAAAATTTTGTATGTAATCAATTTTTATTTTTCATCTTTCTATGTTGGTGTGAAAAATTATTTTTCTATTATCTTTTTCTACAAATCTACATGTGTTGAAAGGTTAATAAAATTATCTTTTTATGTTATTATACATTTTATTATATTAAATCTATCCTATTTGGTTTCTTTTTTTTCATAAAGGAGGGGTAAAAAATTTATTAAAACAAGACGTACAAAGCAAGAGCATTACACAGCCCTATCAAGCTCCACCAAGTGATCCAACTGTTGAGACAGATCCGGGGGTAACTGACCTCGATCCACCAAATTCCAATCATGAATATGATCAGAAGCCCATTTAGCCAAACAATCAACAACACCATTCCATTCTCTAGGAATATAAGTGAAAGTAACAAACTCCAAAGAAGCGTAAAGGTTGAGAATTTGTTCAACAATCAAAGCCAAATGCCAGCTAACATCATCTAAATACCGCCTATTCAACAAGTTCACCACTAAATAGGAATCAGATTCACATATGATCCTTCGCCACCCCAATTGACTTCCACACTCCACAGCCGATAAAATGGGATGAGCCTCCATTAAATTATTAGTATGAAGACCCTTATAAACAAAGAAGATAAATTGAACATCTCCAAAGCTATCCTGACCAACACCACCAATTCTAGCATGACCAGGGTTTCCTCGAGAAGAGCCATCCATGTTAATTTTTAAGACTCCCTGAGGTGGAGGAGACCATCACCCCTCCCTATTAACCTTCGGAGTAGGATGTCTACATTTGTTACGCATGAGCTATCATTGCTGAGGAGGAAGATGAAGACGATTACAACAACCAACATCACAAGGATCCACTGATTCTGTCAGATCACACTTAGCCGCAACAGTTTCTCCCAAAGAATGTAGAATTTTCCACCACAAGTGAGGGGCCACCAACATCACATCCTGAAAAATCCAACAATTCTTCTCCAACCAAAGGTTTCAGATAATAAAGGATGGGCCAAGATCCCAAGCAACTTGAAGAAAGGAAATAGAAACAAGGGCCCTGCCCCACCGATCCACAAACTTAGCCAACAAGTAAACATGCCAATAGGGCGTGTTCCACACCCTCCACCAAAAATTCCAAAGATCTCCCTAGCATAGGAACATTGGAAGAAGAGATGAGAGACACTCTTCTCATAGTTACGACACAAAACACACATTAAAGGGCTTTGGAAACCATGCTTACACAAATTATCCCAAGTAAGACACTGATTTTGAGCCACTAACCACAAGAAAAAATTGCACTTGGGCCACAACAACTTATGCCAATCTTGCTTCCACCAAGGGACCTCAATATCCCCAAACAACTGCCTACCAAGCTGCTTATAACCAACAGACACAGAGTACTTCCCAGAAAAATCACTACCAGCCCAAGCCAAAACATCAGGCCCCCTCAAAGAATTACAATCACGAGAAGCAAGAAGTTGAACCAGCTCACGCCTATCCCAATCAGACCCCCCAGGCGACCACTTAGAAGGATGCTTCCAACGAAAGCTTACAGCAGATCCACAATGTTGAGCAACCTTATAATGCTCAACGGTATCCCAGCCAGTCGCAATAAAAATATCACAAAGGGATTGGAAGTGAGGAAAAATAGAGAGAATAGGTGGGTGACCATCCCACGAATCTAACCAAAATAGAGCCTGTGACCTCGAATGATAGATCCAAAAAAGTGCACGCTTAATCAAATGAGCCCCCACTTTCAAACTATGCCAAATCATAGAACCACTCCCCTCCAGAGGACAGCAAGGAACCTCAAAAGATGCAACACCCCTAAAATACTTATGGTTGAGAATATGAGCCCATAATTGATGTTGATTGGTACACTAGCACCAGTAAAGCTTAGTAGCAAGAAATTGTCCATTCAAGATAGCAAAGCATAAACCAAGACCCCCTCTTGCTTAGGTCTACACATAGATTCCCACTTGACAAGGCTCCACTTAGTAAACATCAAGTTACCACTCCAAAGAAATTGATGAGAGAGAGCATCAAATTCCCTAAGGAAATACATAAGGGTCGCTTGAACAAAGCATTTGTAGACAAGAAGGGCCTGGATAACAGACATGAGAATACTCACTCTACCAGCAGTAGACAACCACCGATGAGTCCAATGAGTGACCTTCCACCGCAACTTATCAAGCAAAAGCTGCCAGGACGACCTAGGCTAACGACCAACAACAAGAGGAATACCCAAATAGACAAAGGGAAGAGACCCTATCTGAAACCGCAAAATAGCCACAATTCGTCATTGGATAGCCTGAGGAGTATTAAAGAAGAAAATAGAAGACTTTTGCTCATTGACTTTCTGACCTGAAGCAGCAAGGTAGATATCCAAAGCTTGCCTAAAGGATTCAGCTTCTCGAATACGATCCAACCCCATAAGAGAGGTGTCATCCACAAACTGGAGATGAGAAAGCATTGGCAGACCCAAACCCCACTACCAACCATGAATCAAGCCTTGAGAAACCTAAAATTTAAGAAACCAACCCAGCCCCTCAACCATTATAGTAAAAAAATAAGGAGAAAGTGGATCCCCCTGACAAAGGCCCCTAGTAGCACCAAAAAGCTTTGAAGGTTCACCATTCACAATAACCGAAAAATGAGGAAGAAGTCACACAACTCATAGTCTAACTCACCTAATCAGAAGAAAAACTGAATGCCAACAGAATCTTCTCGAGAAAACTCCACTTAACTCTATCATAAGCTTTGGCCATATCCAACCTAATGAACATAGACCTATCGTTAGAGGTCGCCATAGAATGAATAACCTTAGAGGAAACCACCACCCCATCCTGAATTTGACAATCCACCACAAATCCTCCTTGCTCCTCAGAAATGACAACAGGAAGACAAGGTTTAAGCCTCTCAGCAATTAATTTAGTAATAATCTTATACACCACATTACAGAGTGCAATAGGTCTAAAGAATTCAAGCCTATCAGTACCTTCCTTATTAGGAATAAGAACCAGAAAACTAGCATTCAAGGCTCGAAGCATTTGTTTACTATGAAGAGACTCCCAAACAACCTCCAACAAATCTTGATTCACAATATCCCAAAACTCCTAGAAAAATTCAACTGGGAAACCATTAGGGCCTAGAGCTTTCCCCTTATTCATCCCAAACACAACCTCCTCCACTTCAGACAGAGCAATCAGATGAGTAAGAGAATCATTCAGAGCCCTAGAGATCAAAGAAGGAATGCAAGCAAGGACCATATTCTCATCAGCCTCGGCTAGAGGTGAATCCTCAGTAAATAAAGTAGAGTAAAACTGACGAGCCTCTCTAGACAAAGCTTGTTGCAAAGAAATCGAAAGACCTTCAGAATTAACAAGAGAAGAGATATAACACTTATTCCAGCGAGCTTGCACATAATGATGGAAGAAAGCAGTATCATTGTCACCCTCTTGAAGCCAGTCAATCCAATCCTTTTGTTTCCAAAAAATATCCTCACGAAGCTCCCACTCCACCAATTTCAGAGCCTAGGACTCAGCATGTCCCAGAGCCTCCGAAAATCCCAAATCCAGAATTTGGTAAGTAATAACAGCAAGACGATCTTGCGCTTCCCTTTTCTTGGCCTGAAGATTGCTAAAACACAACCTATTCCATCGCTTAAGATGATACTTGACATATTGCAGCTTCTTAACAAAAGAATACGTAGTTGTACCATACGCAGGGGCTCCATCCCACCACCACTCAGCAACAAGATCATACAAGGAAGAATCTCGAAGCCACATAAGCTGAAATTTAAAGGGAGGATTCTTTGGAGTAGGAAAAGAAGAAGCAGAAAACTTAATTGGTCAATGATCAAAGCCGCACTAGTCGAGAATCTTAGAGCAAGTGACTATGTTACCGCCCACCCAAAAACTAGAAACAAGAAATCTATCCAACTGCTCAGATATCACTTCCGGACCACTCCGTCTATTATTCCAAGTGAATATTCCATTAGAGGGTTTAACATCAACAAGAGCAAGAGAAACCACATTTTCTCAAAAAAAATCAGAAGCAGGACCAAGCTTAGGCAGCCCCCTCTTTTCTCCTCCAAACACAACATAGAATTGAAATCACCAGCTAAGATCCAAGGATGATAAGGTGCACAAGACCTGACATACCTGATATGGGCCCAAAGCTGGATTTTACCATGGATGTCAATCAATGCATAAACATTAGTGACCAAAATAGTCTCACCAGATTCCAAAAAAGAAGCCACCACAGAAATAGAGGAATGGCTAGAAATCCACCAGTGAGGAACAACCTTATGTGGATCCCAAAAAAGAATCAGACCTTCAGAGTTTCCCCTAGAACTAATACACTAACATTGACCAAAAAACCAAATTTGAGGAGCATACTAAAGCATGAAATCCACCCGAAGCTTAGTCTCCTTTACGCAAAAGATATCTGGAGAATGAACCACAATCAAATCCTGAATAGCCTTTTGACGGGAGGTGCTATTCAACCCCCTTGCATTCCATGAAAGAATAATCATGAGGAAGGTTGAGAGAAATGGGCATCAATGGTCTTAACAGACCCAGATTCCACCAGCAAATCCCTAGTAGATTTAATCTTGTCCACATCCTTCTTACGACCAACTTTAGAGGAAATTTCAAAATGACCCTTCTTGAGAGGGTGTTGTTGCACCCCCAGAACTAGAGACGACCCCCGTCCTTTACCTGAAGTCAACACCTCCTTAGCTAAATCCGCTAATACAATATCATCATGCATACCTGCAAAGGCAGTAGGAAGCCCAAAATTCCCCTGCTCCAAAGCCTGAGAATTACCCTTAACAACAATTGCCTTCTCTAGCCCTGTATCCATACTAGTGGCCCTAGAAGAAATCTCAACAGGAATCCCCTCCTCCAAGGCTTGATTATTCAAGACCCCAAAACAATTGAACCCCTAATCACTCAGCCTATCCTTATAGGCCCGCTTCTGACCTCTCCCTTTAGCCCATGGCTTAATAGGAATAAAGCCATCCTTATCAATCCCACCCTCAGCCATAGGAGCCTTTCCTTTATCCCCCTTCTCCACCAAAGGCCTTGATGAAGGAGGAGAGAAAACCCCAACCGCTTTGGGTTCCTAACGACATTGGCACTAAAGGTGTCCATACTCAAGACAAAACTGACATCAAAAAGGAAGGGACTCATAATCTAACAGTTGAACCCACGAGGCAAAGCCAAGACAAATTTTCAAAGAATTCACCAATGGATTATTTAAGTCAATTTCAACACAAATACAAGCAAAAGAAAATACCTTTCTATCCAAAGTATTCTGAACAATGGCAACCAGCTTCCCCAACAAAGCAACAATCCAGTGTAGAATATCCTCCCTCCAAAACTCCAACGGCAGCCATGGCAGATGGACCCAGATAGGAACTCGTGAAGGAAGATCCTCTACCGCATTAAATCCTCCATGCCAATGCTTAATGAACAAGCCAACATGATTGTAAAAATACGGTCCTCCCTCAAAAACTCGATTATGATCTGAAATGAAGAAAAATCAACCATGAAGTAGCCATTCGCAGCCACAAAAATATCAAAATCACCTTCAACCTACTAAGACCAACGAACCCAAGACTCCAAAGTCGAGAGAGGGACACAAATTCCCAAGAATTTACAAATCAAAACATGTTGGCTCCAATAAGATATGTCCTGTACCGATTCAGGAGAAATAACCAGAACTAGACGATCTTGATAGTGCAGCAAATAGCCATTCACTTTATTAAGCTTAGAGCTCTCACCCACAAAAGAGGAATTTGTCAACCGTGCATGCATGTCTGCAGAAAAAATCTGAGACGGCTTCGCACCAGCAAGCACCAAGCTTTTAGAAGCCCCTGCCATTCCACCACACCCAACACCAAACCCCACACGTTGCCCCAATACCATTTCCACCCAACGTCAAACCCCTCCCAACAAAAGATGCCCCCAAACCCAAGCAGATAGAACCCAAGCACTTTCCTGAACACAAGATCTGCAGAAAAAGAAAAAAGAGCCCCCCCCATCACAAAAACCTCCCCCCACCACAAAAGATAACCAAACGCCACCAAAGGGAAGTGCAACACACACATGCAAAAAGGGACAAAGGCATGCACACAACCTCACAGGCCGCACACAGCCTCACCCTCATTGCTTAGTTTCGACTCCATCCAACCTATTATTCCTTTCCTATTTGGTTTCATTAACACTTCTCCATTTCTAATACTTTTTTCATGTGTACTTTATTTTAGTTTAATATTTTTAGATAAATTGGGTAGGTGCTATTAGCAGCAATGTCTCTACCATTGGTTATATTTTAACATGTTTTGTGGTGTGGTGAGTTGGATTAGAAAAAGATGGGTCATTTTTTTCTTTTTTGTATAAAAATTGAATACATAGTAACTATTCATGGTTGTAAGGACACGATATGGATTTTTTGGTTCTATTTGGATATTGGGCTAAGACAAGATATAATAAGGATTAATTGTGATAGAGTATTATTATTTTGGCTAAGAACCCTACTTTTCATGTCAAGAGAAAGCACTAAGTGTATAATATCATTTTTTCACAACATATTGAAGGATCACAAGGTGATGATTGATAATATGTATACCTTGAAGAACTTAGCAAATGCTTTAATGAAGCCAATAAGCACTAAGAAGTATTGTTGGTCCTGTAGGACCCTAAATCTGCATTGGATCAAAAACAAAAACCATTAGTAGTGTTAGTAAACCAAAGCAAACCAAAAGATCCCCTATAAGATTCATTTAATCACAAGAATGATGCCAAAGAAACAAGCAAACATAGAAGGGCATCATTCTAATGAATCAAACTAGCATCTTATAGTGGATTGGTGTCACATGTGCTAGTGACCCTTTCCCAACCCTTGATCAAAGCTTAAATTGTGTAAATGATGGAGATGATGGAGTGAAATGGATAAGATCAAATCTCAAATGAAGAGAGTAACCTTGCATAAGTTGTGAAGGATTTGCTTGAGGATGAAGCCTGTATTTAAAGATTTTTCAAATGTTGAGTGTTGAAAAGGGACCAATGTGGGACTAAAGATTATGCCAATGATAGGAGGACACTTGTCAAGTGGTGAGTGGTCAATGGTTGTGCAAGATTTGGGAAGAGTGCCCATGAGAGGGAAAATTTGAATTCAAATTTGCAATGAATGTTGAGTTTGACTTTGGAAGGGGACATGTAAGAGACATGTAAGGCCTCATAAATGCTCTATTGGGTGTACATGTCCACTTGGGGGGAATTCAAACTTGGAGAATATTCTCCCTTTATGCCAAGTTGAAAATAAGTAATTTTGATAAATCAATTAATTGCAATTTCATGTGCAAGTGGCCAAATCTAGAGAATGCAAGTGGGTGAGTATTTAATCAGGGTTAGATTAAATAGATGATGATTATGCTGATTTAATGCTGATTAGGTGAGTTGACATTTTGGACTTTGATATTTGATTTATTTAAATCAGAAAATGATGGAATATGATTTAGGATTTGATTTAAATAAATTCTGATTTATTTGATGAATGAAATATGATTATGCATGATGTAAATTTGATGTGTCTACATTTTGCCCCTCTTTGAAGCAATGTACTTGTTGCATTGGTTCAAAGAATAAACTTTGTGATCAAAATTTAAAAAATTTATGATTTTGGATGCCCTAGCGGAAAGAATACACTTGTACATTGCCCCTCGAGATCGTGCAAAAAGATTCGATTTTTGGGGTTGATCTCATAAAGAGGTTCAAAATGGGTGGTTATGGATGATGATGCAAATGAGATGATTTTAAGATGCTTAGAATAACAAATCTATATTATCCTAAACAACTTAAATGATGATATGATGTGAGATGGATGAGATGGATGATGTGATATGCTATGATTATGCAATGGATGAGTTATGAGATGCTTAGACTAACAGATCTATATTATGATGATGATGCATGTGAGATGATATGCAGAATTCTAATGATTTATGGATGCAAGATGAATGCATAATGGATGGATGATGGATGTATTGGTGATGATGATTAACTATTCATGCTATGATGTTAGTGCAGAAAATGAAGAAATTAGATGATGACAAGAGGATCCAACAAGTCCATGATTGGTCGAGACTTTATTAGAGATGATGATGATGGATGATGATGATGATAAATGATGATGATTTGCTTATCAAGGATTGGGATTTTCAAAGGGTCACTTACTTTATGTTTGATTACATGCCTAAGTACGATGCATCAAGGTATGGAGGACCAAGATGGCGTTGTACTTAGTGTGATGGACTTTGACTCGACAAACAGATAGGAGTATTCCTGTTCACACTTGACATACGGAAACCTTGCTAGGGCATACCTAACAAAGCAAGTATTCGCCAAGTTATATTACAAGAGCGTCCAACAAGCATAGCAGACAAAAGAATAATGATCGTTGCCCCATTCCTATCTCTCTAAATCCTTCGTTCGGATATCATCGAGAGGTCCTTGGAATGAGTGCAATAAGATAAATCGAAAGAAAAGATCAAATATGCAAACAAGCCAATGTTCTTCATACCTCTAGCCAAAGGGATGTGTTTTGACAGGATAAGAATCCAAGGTGATATCCATAAATGATGCCCATTGTCAGAATGATGTATCCTAGGACATGCATTGTACAGGATGATGATGGTTTGATAAGTTGATTGATAAGCTATTGATATGGACGTCGATTGAAATGTTTTGAAAATGATCAAGACTTTGATTTTGTTTTAAATGTTTGTTCTTTGCCGATTTTGATTTTCGATTGAAGATTGATTTTTCGCCGTGATTGTTCTGTTTGTTTTGCCAAAGGATGAAAGTGATGATCGATTTATTATGGATGATTGATTAGTGCAAGCGATGAGACGGATGGATTTTTCAAATATTTGGATGTTTTGGCGTTTTGGATTTTGCGATGTTTTGATTTTTTTTTTGATGTTTTGGGTTTTGTGTGTTTTGTGAATGTTTTTGGATTTTGATGTTTTGAATGTTTTGGATTTTGATGTCACCAGGGCTGATCAAAGATGAGTCTTGCCTCGTTTAAGCTCAGAGACGACGTAGGATTTCAATGTTGATGTTTTTGAGTGTTTTTTTTTTTTAGTTTTTGATTTTTGATATGTTTTGGATGTTTTGGATTTTTATGATTTTGTGATTTGGATATGGATGTGTAATGATATCGTGCTTTGTTTGGGATTTTGTTGAAAACCAAGCTAAGGTGGATTGATCAGATCGATGGATTGATGATGATGATAACATTGTTGAGGATACACAACAATGCAAGGACTGGATTGATCAGGATTGATAATGATAACATTGTCGAGGATACACGACAATGCAAGGTAGTGTTAAGCAACACAAGGATATCCCGAGATGATGATTTTTTGATTGGATTTTGATTGATCATGATTGTTGAAGCTTGGTTTGGAACAAAAGATGTTTTAGATGATGTGATGTTGACGTTTGAAGTGCAACCTAGATGCGACTGATATCGATTGTTTGGATCGATGTTCGATGAAAGTTGAAGACTGATAAGGAATTTCTTCTTGTCAAAATATGCCATGGGCTAGTGATTTGGATTTTTGCACAACAGTGGTTTTGACCAATTTGATTTCACGTTTGCCAATGTTCGGATCACTACATAAGTCAGAGGATATAGACCAAGATTTATTCTCGAAGCAAGATGTACATATCTGCCCCCAATGTCTAGCAATGTATGGAATGTGATGGGATGGATGCTTGGATAGGTGTATGGATGGATGGATAAGGTAAGTACGCAAAGGATGCCAAGGATTATCTTATGGTAAGATAAGGTGTTCGGATAATGAATGCTCATTTAGATAATGCTTCATGGCTCAGATAACATAGGATAGGATAGGATCAATGAAAATGACCCATGTCAAGATGTTTACCATAAGCAAATGTAAGGTGTGCCCCAAAAATTTTATCAAGATCAAGATAACTAAGATGATGAATGCAAATGTATGCGAATCGATTGGATAAATGGTTTATGGATGGATGGATTTATTACGGATAAGATGGATGGAATGCTCGATTTATTATGGATGGGATGATATGCTTTCACCTGAAGTGGCGCACGTAGATGCTTGATTCCACACATGACGCCTGTTTTCCAGGTTTTCATCATGGTCTTGCTCAAAGCGCCGCCAATGTGGTTTTCACTAGAGGACGATTTTTTTCTTTACTGTTTTCAATCCTTTTTCTAATTTTTTTGGATTTTTTGCTTTTTTTATTTTTTTGATTTTTCTGAAAGATTTATGCTGAACCACAGGGTGTCGCTGATGTAGATGCCCCTATCATAATGTGCCATTGGTATCTTTCCTGAAGAAGTTGCTTTGCTAAGATACGTGCACTTGAATGGAACTTTTGGGATTCTTGATCTGCTTCGTTGATACCAGAGTTGACTTTGTCTTTGTGCGCACATCACGATAGATTTCCTTCTGAATCCTTATGATGAAGGGTCGTTGCCAATACACGGTCAATGTAAGAACTGGATATTATGTGTGGAGGCGTGGGTGGAGTGTGTTTAGGGATAAGAGATGGATTGGTTGATAGTTTGAAACCTTTGACTCTCCAAACTTGGGAAGATGAGCAATGATGGGTGGATACGGAAGTGTGCGTGGATTTAGGACCAACTGCTTGATACACTTTGTACGTCACTTGAGAAGCCTGTTTTTGCTTTTGTAGACATCTTTGATGGATACTTTTCCCTTTTTTATTTTGCCCCATAGTTTCTTTGACTAATGGAGTTTGATAGGGATAATCTTTCTTTGTATTCTTTGGTATCCATTTGTACTTGATTTGTCCTTTATGGTTCATAGCTTCTTTTGCTTTGATAACATTATTCATACTTTGATTCAAATCTTTCTTTTGATGTTGGTCCCAATTCATGGATGGGGTGATGGGTGGATGAGGATTCATGACGTGGTTGGTTGTAGTATTGGCAATGGTTTCACCATAAAGATTCTTTGTGCTCCCTATGTTGACGTTTGCTTGAGACGAAGTTGCCCCCAGTATGCTAATGGTAGTACCTTCACACTTTCATTTCGCTTGTTCCAAGAGCTCTTGTTTAAAATGCATTCTCTCATAAATGACCACTGTAGGTGACGTTGTTTCAATTTGCTACTCCGCTAACTCTGGATGTTCTATCTGACTTGTTTCTTTGAGCGGACAATGCTGGATATCCGTATTCATGATGTCCTTAGTTTGAGTTTGGGACATATCTGATCTTGATGTTGATAACTCAGTTTGACTATAGGAGTTGATGATCTTCTCTTTGGGTGTAACAGAATTTTGTTCTAGATGAAGATCATCTACGTGTCCATCCATAGAAAGCATCGCATGGGTAGATGGAGGAGTATGTGCTATGCCGATGTGATCATCCTTTGCGACATCTTGTATAGATAGGAGAGTGTCCATTAGATTGTTGTAGTATCTTGAAGATACAAATTCTTGATCTTGAATGATTTCGGAGTTGTGTTCATCATGCTTTGGATCAAATTCTTGACATGGGGCAGCTTCAAAGGATAGATTTCTTATAAATGGTTCTTGGATGTCATCATTGTACATGGTAAGTGGTTCAACATCCTCAAGTGTCGAGTTTAGGGTTCTTTTAGTATCTGTAACCATGCGGTCAAAGGGGATCAACATGTTTTGGAAGGGACCATTGCTAGACCTTGGTGAAAGATTTTGATCATGCTTTGGAATAAATTCTTGAGATATGTCCTCTACCTCATAAGGCGATGTAGAGACATTTTCAACATGATCATTAGTCGATGGATCGTGCATTATGTCAATAGGATCAAACAATCCTAGCACTCCTTGAAAGAGACCACTAAAAAGTGGCTCTTGATGTATGGTGAGTTGATCATCGAATTGTGTAGATACATCCTCAATGTGCTCCTCAATGGAGAAGTTTTGATCATTGTTTTTGACAATTGCGGTGGAGAGATTGTGAATGTCTTCGACCATAGAGTCAAGTGATGTTGATATTTCTTGAATTGGCTCATTGTCAAGTTTTGTTGGTGGATTTTGATCATGATTCAAAAGTGACTCTTGACATATGTCGATTTGATCATTGGATGAAGTAAACGTGTGCTCAGTGATGGATTGATCTTGATCCTTGTTTTCAATAGTTGTCATCTTTTGTGTTTGTGCTCGTGGTTGGTTGGGTAGCTTGAGAGGCTTGGGCAACTTGAGAGGATTGTTTCACTTGTTTCATTTGTGTTGCTTGTTGCATGGCTAGATATTGTTGGAATCCCTTTTGAAAAGCAGCTTGTAATGTCGCGTTGTATTGGATTGATGTGGTGGAAATTGGTGGTAGTGGGGTGGGTGGTGGATTCAAAAATCATGCTGGGATGTAGTGACAAGTAAGTGTTTGAGATGGCCTGAAATGACTCATGGTGTGGGTGAGGGGCTGGAGATGTGATGGGTGCGGATAGTGGTGGTTTGGAATGATTGGAATGATAGTGATGGTTGGAATGACCGAGGTGATAGGTCCGGGAGACCGTGATTTTGATTTTGGGGATCAATGTTGTTTGGATTAGATACCATCCATTGGTGCTATGTCAATGGTATATTCAAAGGATTTGTCGTGATGGTTTGATTGATGTTAGGTGGATTGATTTGGATGGCATGATTGGTGTTAGGTAAAGGGGAAAGCCCTAAACCAAGGAATGATGTAGGTAATGGTGGTGGAGATTTCCCTTGGCGCAATGCCTCAACTATTTTGGAAAGTTCTGCAATTTGATCTCACCAAATTTGTTCTTGATTTTGATCTTGACTCACTTGAGATAGTTGGATTTGGCTTTGCTTTAAGGAATTTGGGATGCCTGGTACTTACATTTTTGAATGGGATTATGGGAAAATTGACTTGGATAATGTTCCCATTTGGGATGATGTTCTATTTTAAGTAATGATAGGACCTAACACTGTTGGTATTGGGAATCATTTTCCAAAGTCGAGTTAGGATCTGCTCTCAAACTTGCACCTTGCGGCCATCCACATTTGGTTTGTAGGGATTTGGTGGAATGACGTTGTTCATTTCAAGGCTCATGCATTGATTATTCGATTGGTGGATTTGTAGGTTTGGACTTAGATCTATCATTGGGAAATGTGTTCCAAACTTTGACTTGGGCATACTCACATTCGTTGTGCTATTGATATTTGTAGGAGATAGTGATCCTATGTATGGACTTTGATAATTGATAGGCATTGCAAGGCTTTGAAGATTCAATTGATTTAGATTACTCAAGATGTATGGATCAAGTGTATATTCCATGTTCCTCTTGTGTTTTGACCTTGTTGCAAAAGTGACCTCTAAGGTTCTTAGGACCAATGATGAGGATGAAATGTGAATGATATGAGTGTTGAATATTTAGGGATTTTGTATCAATGCTAGACTTAGGGATTTTGATTTTGATTGTTTGATGTGGATGTTGAACTTGTAAACCCTAAGATGTTGGATGTGATCTTATGATGAACTTTTTCAAAGGATGGTTGATTTAATTAAATGTATGAGAAAGGATGCATTCCCACACACCTAATTAAACAATTGACTTTGATTTGGTTTTGAGGATGATTTACCCAAGTCTAGAATGATGTTTGTAAAGATCTAAAGTTGTTTTGGTGAGATGGACTGATGAATGTTTGGAAGATAGATGAAAGTTTTGATGATCCTAAGAGACTTAGAGAGACTTTGTTTACTAGGCCAAGGTATTGAAGAACACACTTTTCTCTAAGAGTAATCAAAAGACCAATATGACCAAAAGATATCAAGCACATGTGTGGGGTCCAATTTGTTATCTTTGCTTAATGAGTACTTTTTACCACAAACACACTTCTTGATTAGGTTTCAAATTAAGATGTCCAATGCTCCAATTTCTTTAAAACCCCACAAGATATTTTATGTGGAAATTCAATGAACTTAAGGCAAGGGTTTTCCTATTGTTTACTCAAGAAGACAAATTGAGGTATAATCCAATGCTTAGAAACCCTCTACCTAACGTGAACTGCAAGGAAAGCAGAACATATGGATTGAGTCAATGATATTTGTCTTAAAGAGGGTTTGAAATTTTGAGAATCATGTTGAATGTTTGTTTGCAAAATTTTTGAATACACACTGTGTTTTCAAACGAAGAACAATTACAAGCCCATGGATGTGTAAGACAATATTTGTTGGATTCCCACTTGGACAAGTCCAGCTAAGCTTATCTCTAGCGGATGGTTAGATGCTTGACCCCACTGGCTCCCCTCCACGGCTCATTAATGTCAATCGGGGTAGCCAAGCATCAACACCATGAAACTCCCATGGTGTGCTTTTCATCTCTACTAGAAGACCGTAAGGTGTGGGGTGGATTCAGAACGACCGTTCTTGCACCAACAAATAGATTAAGATTTTGGAAAATTCTAGCACATAGGTTCTAGTAAGGACTTTCGTCTCGAGAGATTGACCCATACAAAGAAGAGTCCCCTTCGATCCATCCCCGCCGAGATAACCGTGATTATGGCGCTTTTAACCAAACCCCCATTTATATCCCGAATCGGAAATACTTTGGCTTTAGAGTGTTACCGGGTTGAGTCGCCCCTGGGTGAGTACTTTTCCCCATGTGCCCCTCTAAGATAAACAAAAGCAAGCAAAGACACAATCCGTAACTCGATCGATCTTTGATGGCACAAAGAAAGAGAATGTACACGAAAATGCCCCTACTCACACTCGCACAAGATGTTCAATTTTTAAGCCCAAATTGAAGTGTTTTAAAACAATAAAATATATTTTGAATGTTTCTCTTGCACCCTAGATCGCACGAAGCGCAAGGGGAGAGGATACGCACTTCAAAAGACAACAATCACACAATTCAAACACTTGTTCATTTTATAACCTTCAAAGCAATTGTGAGTTCGTTTTAAGCACCAAATGAAATATGAAGATTGCTTGTTCAATTTTTAACCCAAAACGAACTCTAGTAAGTTTGTCCTAAGATTCGTTTTAAGTCCTTTGCAATGAAAATCAAATTGTTTATTTTAGACCCAAATGAAAATTAGTGTTCTAAAACGAAAAGATAAACAAGTTCGTGAAATAGTGTTGATCAACACTTAAAGTGTTAAAAAACACATTGTGTTTTCAACAAAA
This sequence comes from Sequoia sempervirens, assembly GCA_007258455.2. Taxonomy (NCBI): domain Eukaryota; kingdom Viridiplantae; phylum Streptophyta; class Pinopsida; order Cupressales; family Cupressaceae; genus Sequoia; species Sequoia sempervirens. The sequence goes on from VDFB02271358.1 coordinate 130,360,606, forward strand.
AAAAAAAAATCATCCCCCTTTCGTCTTTGTTTGCTAGCCTCCTCCTTGTTGATTTTTCACTTTCGCTTTTCCTTTTTGCCTTCGTTGTTCGCTTGTACCTTGATTGTCCTTCGTTTGCTTTTGTACCTATTTCATCACAAATAAAAGTTAGGCAATGTATTTTGCAAAAAACATATACAAGACTTATCAATCTTTAAAGAAAGAAATGGAAATATAGTAATTTGACAAAACGAATGTCAAGATTATTTCAATATGTACCTCCCTTCTCATCTATGACATAATCGATAGCTATCTTAAAAAGTCACTCCCAAGTTAAACACACGAGATGGTTTTCAAAAGAAGCCAATAATAGGAAGTGAAGCTAAAAAGCCACTTTCAAATGTCAGACATCCAATAAATCATGAGCATGGAAGGACGGTTTTCTATTAGAGACAAAAGCACCCCTATCAATATGGAAATAGCAGTATATAATGAAATATAAATGACCAGGCTAAAAAAAACAAAAAAAGAAGGTTTTTCCCTCTTTATGTGTAGCCAATCAATTCCCAATGCTCAAGGTACAAATGAGTCAAAGCGTAGCCTCTCAATGCGTTAACTATGTATATGCTGATGTAGTAATCCTCCAACCGTTTCCAACAATTTCACTTCCCCAAGTCGGTGCACAGTTCATTGGATTCTCCATAGTGATTATGACAGGAACAGATTTGGTCGGTGTAAAGCAAGTTCCACAATCTTCAGATTTCAATGAGCAGAAGTCGCTCCTTCTAGATTTCGATGATGAAAGGGCATTTACTCCCACTTAGTCAACCGTTACAAAAAATTCATGCCGTCGATGGTCTACCACTTAACTCACGCACTAAAAGATAAGTGCTGCTCTCAAATTAGAATTGAAATAAAGCCATCGCCACAATAGTTATCATACAGAAAATGTATAAAAACTATGAGCAATGAGACACCCTGCAGGCTCCAGAACAAGACGTTAAATATGAAATCAGTTTACTAATCATTAAGGCACAAATTTTAATTCACTTTGGAGATATGAGGCAGTGGCGTCTAGACTTCTTGTTGTATATCTGACAAGCGACCTCCATGGAAGTGTCAAAACATTCATAACAGCTTCCTGTGCGTTAATTGCTGCAGTTGAAAATTGCGCCTACACTCCTCACCATCGATGCCAAGCACAGCAAGACGCAAACCCTGCCATCATATCTGCAACAGCCCTATCAGATTGATTTGAAACATAATAAAAGCATAGACAAAAACGAGTCACATGTGTGTTATCATTTATCTCAAATTTCTCCACCTGTCACTTACCTGCCTCTAGACATGGCTGTATTGACACTTACCTGCATGACTAAAGCACGTTTTTATCTCTACCGAACTAAAGCACGTTTTTAACTTCATATCCGAATCACACTTAGTAAATGTGTATACAGGCTCATAAGAAACGCATTGATTGGTGTATACAGTGATTCAGAGTTGTGCCTGAAGCGGTTGGAGGAATAAATGCAATGGGCAGCTGTAAAATACGCACCTAAAAGTCAATTTTCAAAAATCCTCTAAAAGTATGTGCAACGCCAAATTCCTGCAGCCTTTGTTTAGATGCTATTTTATAGAATGTATTGATAGCAAGATATGTATAAAAAAGATAAAAATGTAGATGAATTCATGAATGGAGCAGGTTATATGCCCAACAACCCTCTGACTGGCATCCTCCCTTCAAAGACAAATGCGCAATCACAGGAAGATGTACGCTGTTGGACAGAATGCTTGACAAATCATTTCAAAGAAAGGAAACAAGATGGATACATTGTGCGACAGAAGGCCTCGTACTCCACCAATTGGTAATTAAGTTTCCTGCAATGAAAATCTCGGTCAATTTATTTGGATGCACCTACGGGTTGAGTGAAGTCTATTTGAAAATAGATTAAAAAAAATTCACTATCACTTTTAATGCCAAGAAGGACGCTGCGCAGCCATTGAGATCTTTGCCTTTATTAATAGTTTCAAAATAACTATGGTCATGAAAGAAATAGCATGCAGGTGAAGTGGGACTTGCGCAGCAGCCTAAGGCACGAGGAAATTTCAGACCTTTTTAGCAAATATTGAGAATAAAGACAGAAAATTGCTTTCAAAAACAAACAGGCTGATCCAGTTGACAGTGTGAAACCGATGTTTGAAAGCTATTCAAAAATATTTTAAAATAAATACAATTTGCAAGTACAAATCTTGGATTAGCATGAAGTTTTTAAACAAATGCTTTTAGAAGGTACAGAGCTAAATCTTCAAACGTTTTCCAACAGTCTCCTGCACCAAAACAGAAGCATAGAGAAAGAGCGCGCTATAGAGTTTTAAATCAATAACAATACCGGGTATTGTATGGTCATACACACGCTTTGCCCTATTGCAGTGACTGAAAGAATGACAGAAATGTTAACCCTTTCTCTTTTTTTTTTTTTAACACAATGTCATAGTCCCACAAGGATCAAAAAATCACTTAATTAGCACACTTCCATAAACAAAAGGATAAATCTCAGAGCTTCATATGAGAAGTGGCATCCAAGATGTCAAATAGAAGATTAAAACCAAACATATATGTATGAAATCAATCCATAAAATTAGGCCACACCAAAAAAAAAAAATACACGAGGCCCTCCTTCTAGCGCCATTATGTAGGACCCTAAATCTGCATTGGATCAAAAACAAAAACCATTAGTATTGTTAGTAAACCAAAGCAAACCAAAAGATCCCCTATAAGATTCATTTAATCACAAGAATGATGCCAAAGAAACAAGCAAACATAGAAGGGCATCATTCTAATGAATCAAACTAGCATCTTATTGTGGATTGGTGTCACATGTGCTAGTGACCCTTTCCCAACCCTTGATCAAAACTTAAATTGTGTAAATGATGGAGATGATGGAGTGAAATGGATAAGATCAAATCTCAAATGAAGAGAGTAACCTTGCATAAGTTGTGAAGGATTTGCTTGAGGATGAAGCCTGTATTTAAAGATTTTTCAAATGCTGAGTGTTGAAGAGGGACCAATGTGGGACTAAAGATTATGCCAATGATAGGAGGACACTTGTCAAGTGGTGAGTGGTCAATGGTTGTGCAAGATTTGGGAAGAGTGCCCATGAGAGGGAAAATTTGAATTCAAATTTGCAATGAATGTTGAGTTTGACTTTGGAAGGGAACATGTAAGAGACATGTAAGGCCTCATAAATGCTCTATTGGGTGTACATGTCCACTTGGGGGGAAATTCAAACTTGGAGAATATTCTCCCTTTATGCCAAGTTGAAAATAAGTAATTTTGATAAATCAATTAATTGCAATTTCATGTGCAAGTGGCCAAATCTAGAGAATGCAAGTGGGTGAGTATTTAATCAGGGTTAGATTAAATAGATGATGATTATGCTGATTTAATGCTGATTAGGTGAGTTGACATTTTGGACTTTGATATTTGATTTATTTAAATCAGAAAATGATGGAATATGATTTAGGATTTGATTTAAATAAATTCCTGATTTATTTGATGAATGAAATATGATTATGCATGATGTAAATTTGACGTGTCTACAGGTCCAAATTAGCTATAGGCATGTCTATCCTTAGCTAGTGGACTTATTTTATTTGTTTTCCCTTATGTAATGTATATATTAAGCAAGAGAATGTGAGGTTAGATGTGGTGTACACCTTGTAAACCTTTGTAAAATTATGTTAACATTTAAGTAGTAATGTCAAGCATTTTCCATGATGATATATTGGAAGGATAAGTTTCCAAGATGGCATATTAGAAGGATAGGTTTCCAATATGGTAGCCCCTTGTGTATCTTCTTGCTTTCTTTCTATTTTTTTAGAACATGACACTACCACATGCATACTTTATTTGAATGGATAAGGTGCATGCGTGGCATAGATGGAGTTTTTCATTACCTATATATGATATCTTTGGAATAGTTTATATGATCAAATTGGTGCTATTATTTGCTAAGGTTTTTTTGAAAGGTTTCCCTAAGGTATGTCTTATTATTTTATTGAAATTGTGTAGAATTTATAATATGCAATGTTTCACTCATTAGATTAGTTAGTTTTCCTTCCACCAATACCAATCTGTTCAATACATAGAGATTTCAACAATTCAAACATGGACACATACAACTCACAAATTTAACCACGCATAATGATTCATTCTACGATAATACGCAAGGGAATTGGCATGAACCATAATTTTTAAATGATAAATCCCCTATGGAACAACTCTCCTACAATAACAAACAACCAAATAGAAGAATTCTACATATATTCTAGTAGAGTTTCCCTTATGAGACCAATGGCTTGCAAGCTCTAGAAAAACCTACAAAAAAATCAACTTTAAGCATGTGCCTCCTTGCCTCCTATAAATGAAAATATAGAGTGCTTGTCCAAATCTCCAAGGACCTATTTGTAGTTTATTATCCAACTCTTAGTGGCATGTAATCGTCGACATGAGGGCATGATTCCCAAGAGGAATTACACAATTAAATGGTTTTCTAATTTGTTGTCTTTCATCATGTAATTCCTTGAATTGGTGTGACCCTCTTCATGAACTAGTCAAACATGCTCCAAAAATGCAATCCCTCACATAGCAATGTGTTGTAGATGCCCCACTTAATAAGGTTTCAAAGTAACCCCTTCCCAAATTAATGAGGTCACTCAAGAGGAGAATTCCAAGATTCCCTCCAAGTGGGGTGTTCTAAGTTATAGGAGGGCCTTTTTGAAAAATTGCAAATTCTAACACAAGAGGTTTGCCTAGAGGAGAAATGTCTAAGTCTCTCCCAATGAGAATTCATGGGCCTTTATTCTCCAAAACCAAAAGTAGATAATATTTTTTAGATGATGTAAATACTTTATCCTCTCTTTAGCCCCTTGAACTTCATAATAGTTATAAAGATCTTTCACATTAAAGATGGCCATATATTTGATACCCCTCATAATTTAGTTTCATAGTGATTTACAAAATTCTTCAATGCTCGTCATGGTTCAATATTCTAACATAGTTTATTGTATGTTCCCCTCAGGAAAATCTTCCTAAGATGAGCTAAAACTAGTTCACCTTCTTGGAACTCTTCTCTCCTCCTATGATTGGTATGCTCCTATGATATGTATGTTCTTTATATTTATGCTTTTGCCTCATCAAATACTCCCCCACTTTCTCGTGTATTGTATGCATGTACTCAGGAAATTCCATCGCATTTACACTCAAGTACCTAACCCAAATGGAAACTTTAGAACACCTCTAGGTCTACATCCATATGCCACCTAGAACAATGTCTTTCCAATCCTTCTATGTACAAAATTGTTGTTAGCAAACATGTCTGCAAACAGTGAGTTCCATTGCTTGGGTTTATAACTAAGAATCTCAACAAATTGCCTAAACTTTGGTTCAAAACCTTTATATTTCCATTAATTTGTGGATGAAACTAAATTGAAGTTCAAATTAGTACCCAACTTTTTCTATAAGTTTCTCCAAAAATAACCCACAAACTTGGTATCTCTATCCAAAACTATGCTCTTGGGTAACCCATGTAGTCTCATCACCTCATTGAAAAATAAATTAGCGATGTGGAAAGCGTCACAACTCTTTTGGAAAGCCATAAAATTTGTCATCTTCAACATACTATCAATAACAACAAAAATTGAAATATTAAATCTCTTAGCAATCCTAACACAAAATCCAAGTTGATATCTTCCAAAGGTTTATCTAGTATTGACAATGGTTGACATAGTCCAATATTTTGACCAATCCACTTTGCATACTATCATATATGGCATGTTTGCACAAACCTTTGTCTCCCATCCTTAGATAAAAATATATCTAATTCAAAAGTGCCAATGTCTTATCCACCCCAAAATTTCAAACCAATCTTCCACTATGTTTCATCCTATTTACATTCCCTCTCATTGATCCCTAGGGTATGCAAAATTGTTGCCTCCTGAACAACCACTCACCTTGGAAAAAATAATCCATTCATGGTGTTTTGTCTCCACCAATTTAATCCAAGCATATTTCCATGTACCCTTTAATTTCTTGTCCTTTGGATATAATCTCTTCATTCAGTTGAATCCAACTACTTCTATCCTCATCTTTGTGAGTAATAAACATTTATGCTCAAGGTATTAGCCACCTTTTTTCTCCTATCTCTCCTATGCTTTAGGGTAAATGAGTGACACTGAAAAATCTCTACCTACTTCACATGTCATTAGTTTAACATCTCTTGACTATTGATGAACTACAATATTTAGCGGCATGTATACAACACCCTTAGGAAGCAAATAATCTCCACTTATTCAATGCATGCACAATGGCATAGAACACCTAATCATAAAATAATTCTTAGCATCATTGAGATTTTCACTGAAGTATGTTATATTTCATCCTTCTTGACTCAATACTACTTTAAAAGTAATTCCACTTACATCACAATCCACTTGAAAAAAATTATCAAAACATAGTAATGCTAAGACTAGTTGCTCCATCACCACTTTTTTTAGTAACTTAAAACCCCTATCAGTTGCAACTATCCATACTTGAATTCTCTAGGACACCCTCACAGTCTTAATGATGGGTCCACAAACACCAATGAAATTATGAATGAGACTTTCTAACCTTGAACATACTTTTGAATGTCAATCATTCCAGAATGAGACTTTCTAGCCTTGAACATACCTTTGAATGTCAATCATTCGACCTCTTCGAGAGATGAAAAATCTTAGGTGCAATCCTTTGTATTCATGAAACTACATTTCTACATATTTATCACCAAAGTCTTCTCCTTTAGACTTTGTTAGACTTGTTTCAAGTGTTTAATGTGCTCCTCTTTGGTTTTATTGAAAATAAGGATGTCATATAGGTACACAATCACCAACTTTCCTAGTAATAGATTTAATGCCTCATTCATGAACCTCATGAAAGTATTTGATGATTTTGCCAATCCAAATTGTATCACTAGTCATTTATGCAATCCTTAGTTTTAGAAGTTGTCTTCCTCTCATTACCCTCTTTGATTTTGAATTGATCTTATTTGTTATTCAAGTCGATATTTATGAAGTATTGGGCCCCACTCAAGCCATCCATCATTGGTAATGAAAATATGTATTTGATAGTGATCTTATTAATGACACTAGAATACACATGTTCACCCTTCTTTAGTGCTAGTACTATGGGTACCACACATGGACTCAAAGTCTCTCCAATCAAACCCTTTCTCAACAAGTCTTGAACCAACTAGTTTGCATCCTCAATTTCCCATTAAGAGTGCTAGGTAGCCCCTTTATCATATTTACGTGATTATCTTGCTTCTTTTGGGTGATTTAGTACATTGATGGATACAAAATCTTCAATCTCTCAACAAATCCTTTCTTCATATACCATTACACTAGCATATTTACCATTACACTAGCATATTTTGTTGCTCCCTTTTAATGTGGGTTTGGCTATGAGAGCATAATCAATCTCCTTTGTTCTTGAAACATTGAGACACTCCTTCCTAATGAATAGCATCACCATCAAACCCTTATCACTTTCATTTTGATCCTGCACTAGTCTCAATATGTTTAATTTCATCTTTGCCAAAGGTGTAAGTATTAGCCCTACTATTTTGCACAACTTCTCTATCAACTTGTCATTGTCTAACACATCCATAGGCAAGATATCACACCACACCTCATCTTTGTAAAATATAATATAGGAACTCAAAAATTGTTCCTTAACCATCACCCAACTATTTTTTTATAGCCATGAGATTTTGTAGGGATTTGAATGTGCTACTCTCTTCAAACTTATACACCATTTCAACAAAAACCAAGTTATCAATGCTAGCATTATCCCTAATAACCTTACAACACTTAGAATTATAGATGTGATCTAAATGAGACTTCTTTGTATAGACTCATTGTTCTCTTAGAATTATAGATGTGATCTAAATGAGACTTCTTTGTATAGACTCATTGTTCTCATTAGGGTTTTACGAAACCCTCTTCCTTATAAGAGCCTCTCTAGACTCAAGTTCTTCATGATGCAACAAATATTTATTGGTTTCAACAACATGAATGCCAATTTTATTTTGCCCACACCCTATATATGGTTTCTAGGGGCACTCAAGCTCCAACTCATTTGGCCACATCGAGTACATGCTCCAAGGAGTTGTCTTCCCCCTTAACCATATCCTTATCTCCCTTTAGAGGAAATGGGTGTCTCTTACTCATAACTCTAACCTTAGCAAGCACTACCTTCTCCTTCTTGCTTGCTCTAACCTGTAGAAAGAAAATCCTCCTTCCTATACTTTGTTGCCTTCTAAACATTTTTTCTCATGTTCGATGCTAAATACTCAAAAGTATCGCATCTCGTTGAGCCAATCTATTTACTCTTCTAGATTCAAAGTTACAAAGAAATTCAACCATCCAAACTTGTTCATTTTCAAATATTTGCAAGAGCTCTAAGGAATCTATCTTCGCCTTCTAGTGTCAATTGTTTCTCTCTTCATCTTCTAATGCAATCATCTCTTCTCTTAGAGAAAATCCTTCTCATCTATCTAACATCTTGCCAAGGTTGTAATATCTTCTAATCTTCCTAGCATGTTGGCAACTCCCACTTAACCTCTTCAACTGCTTTTTTGGGGGGCATGTTTGCTCATCAAATTCCCAAAAATAGGGAGCCAAAATGAATGACAACCTTGTCCTTACAACCAATGCCTACATGACTCATACAAGGTGACTTCAACAACTCAGACATGAACACATCCAACTCAAAAACATGAACACAATGAAGGAACCATTCAATTGAAAAACTAAATTTTATTCAAAACACGGGTAACTTACATTCACTAGCCTTCCCATGAATTTAGGTAGAGTTGCCCCTATATGGAGTATTCCTCCTCTTGTAATAACAACTTAAAATAAATCCTACAAATGTAAATTCCCATATGTGACTAATGACTCCCAATCCCCAACAAGACTTGCAAAACAAAACTTACACACGAATGTGTCTCTTTGCTCCTAATTTGAAGAGCCTTTTCCCAAATCTCCAAGGACCTCTTTATTATATTTTATCAAAGCCCTAATGCCACCTAATCAATTCTTATCCAAACCCTAATGTTACCTAATCCATAAAAGTGTAATTCCTAAAAGGAGTCATGAAATTAGATAATTATCTAGTTTTCCCCCTCAACATTCGATTCCTCAAATTGGTGCACCCCTCTACATGGGCAATGGCCTTCTTGAATAATAACATGTTGCAACACACGAGCACCTCCGCCTAGAGAAACATCCAAGCACACTAGCCCCAACCTAAGAAGCCATGGGTTTTCTATTCACCGAGCAAAAGCAAAATTAAAATTAAATAATTTTTTTTTTTTAATTGATGGTGATTCCCTTATCCCCTACAATGCTCCGACACCAATCATCATCATCAATCTTGTGAAGTCCTATCTTCTTCGTTGTCATCATGATCAATGTAACAAAGTCCCATGCCAAAAACTGACATCATGTCTTGTCCCTATAGCAAGTAGATGGATCCTCTTTGTTGAAGCTCAAGCCAATAAAGATATTAGGGGAGAGGACCCAATACCTGATCATGTTTCAATAGTTGTGATAGTAGTTGTTTATATAATGCTCAATATTTTTATCAATATTAGACCAATAGTTGTGACTTTAAAGTTGTTAGTGTCGATAATGACTACCCATAATTAAACAAAATGTATTTCTTCAATCTAAAAAATAACCAATCATGTGATTCCACATAAGCACTCAATAAAACATGTGAATGCACAAGTATTGGTCTTACTTTTTCTTTTGGCCTTTTTGGACACCTTGACAAAAAAGCATGCTGATGTGGCATCATATTTGATGATGTGGCCCTGAAACCTTAGTTATAAGCAGGTGACTTGCCAAGTAAGCTGCTGTAAAAAATTGGGAGTGATTTGAAATTTCCACGTAGGATAATTAGAAACGCAAAGTTAGGGTGCTCAACTACTGGGTCCTCTCCCCTAGTTAAAATCTATACTAGTAAGCATAGTAGAATTTGTTTGACTTAGTCTCTTCTGTAGTTCACGTCTCTTTTCTGCGATGTGTTGATATAAAAATAGCCATTTACTTGTGTCATTACTGCTTCAATTCTTTCCCCCATTGAATGCTAAGACCTATTGCCATCCACTTTTAACTTTTGGCTCCATAGACCATGTCAAATTTTGGTAGTTTGCAATGCAAACTCAAATAATCGGCAGTTGATTGCCAAATATAGCCCATTCTTTATCTATCTGCCTCAAGGATGTTCAACATGGCACAAAGATGTCACTTCATTGTTTTTCCCGCTGCTCTATGTAAGGATAGTTCTTACAATTTCATCAACGCTTGCAAATTGCTTCCCGTTGAGATCAGGGATTTTCATTTCACCTCCATTTTAATATATGAAAATATATTCTTCATAGTGACGCCCCCTTGTAAAAGGCCAGAATCAAATTTAAACCAAAATTGTATCGGTGAACATAAAATGATTCGTTCCCATATATGAAAATCTCATTCCAAGTAATGATGAAGTAGACGTAAATTTTATCATTTTGTATGGTCACCACCCATGATTTATTCTAAGATGGCTCAACCCTAATATTTTGTGCAAATCTCAACTCCAATGATCTATTTCAAATTTGCCAGGAATAACAAAGGCAAAGGCAAGCATTGGCATCTTGGTATTGTGCATTTGATTCAAATGACTGCTCATATTTATGTCAATATATTGGATTTGAAAGAAAATACC
>VDFB02271358.1:130371497-130418685 GCA_007258455.2 Sequoia sempervirens
AAGGAATGATGTAGGTAATGGTGGTGGAGATTTCCCTTGGCGCAATGCCTCAACTATTTTGGAAAGTTCTGCAATTTGATCTCACCAAATTTGTTCTTGATTTTGATCTTGACTCACTTGAGATAGTTGATTTGGCTTTTGTTTAAGTGAATTTGGGATGCCTACTTGCGATTTTTGAATGGGATTATGGGAAAATTGACTTTGGATAATGTTCTGATTTGGGATGATGTTCAGATTTGGCATGATAGGATGAACATTGTTGGTATTGGGAATCATTTTTCCAAAGTTTTCTGAGTTAGGATTCATGTTTCGAAAACTTGCACTTGGTACATCCACATTTGGTTTGTAGGGATTTGGTGGAATGACGTTGTTCATTTCAAGGCTCATGCATTGATTATTCGATTGGTGGATTTGTAGGTTTGGACTTAGATCTATCATTGGGAAATGTGTTCCAAACTTTGACTTGGGCATACTCACATTCGTTGTGCTATTGATATTTGTAGGAGATAGTGATCCTATGTATGGACTTTGATAATTGATAGGCATTGCAAGGCTTTGAAGATTCAATTGATTTAGATTACTCAAGATGTATGGATCAAGTGTATATTCCATGTTCCTCTTGTGTTTTGACCTTGTTGCAAAAGTGACCTCTAAGGTTCTTAGGACCAATGATGAGGATGAAATGTGAATGATATGAGTGTTGAATATTTAGGGATTTTGTATCAATGCTAGACTTAGGGATTTTGATTTTGATTGTTTGATGTGGATGTTGAACTTGTAAACCCTAAGATGTTGGATGTGATCTTATGATGAACTTTTTCAAAGGATGGTTGATTTAATTAAATGTATGAGAAAGGATGCATTCCCACACACCTAATTAAACAATTGACTTTGATTTGGTTTTGAGGATGATTTACCCAAGTCTAGAATGATGTTTGTAAAGATCTAAAGTTGTTTTGGTGAGATGGACTGATGAATGTTTGGAAGATAGATGAAAGTTTTGATGATCCTAAGAGACTTAGAGAGACTTTGTTTACTAGGCCAAGGTATTGAAGAACACACTTTTCTCTAAGAGTAATCAAAAGACCAATATGACCAAAAGATATCAAGCACATGTGTGGGGTCCAATTTGTTATCTTTGCTTAATGAGTACTTTTTACCACAAACACACTTCTTGATTAGGTTTCAAACTAAGATGTCCAATGTCTTAATTTCTTTAAACCCCACAAGATATTTTATGTGGAAATTCAATGAACTTAAGGCAAGGGTTTTCCTATTGTTTACTCAAGAAGACAAATTGAAGTATAATCCAATGCTTAGGAACCTCTAAGGACATGAATCCCAAGGGAAAGCAATAACATATGGATTGAGTCAATGATATTTGTCTTCAAAAGGGTTTGAAATTTTGAGAATCATGTTGAATGTTTGTTTGCAAAATGTTTTCGAATACAACACTGTGTTTTCAAACGAAGAACAATTACAAGCCCTATGGATGTGTAAGACAATATTTGTTGGATTCCCACTTGGACAAGTCTAGCTACGCTTATCTCTAGCGGATGGTTAGATGCTTGACCCCACTGGCTCCCCTCCACGGCTCATTAATGTCAATCGGGGCAGCCAAGCATCAACACCCATGAAACTCCCATGGCATGCTTTCTATCTCTACTAGAAGACCGTAAGAGTGTGGGGTGGCTTCAGAACGACTGCTCTTGCACCAACAAATAGATTAAGGATTTTGGAAAATTTAGCACATAGGTTCTAGTATGACTTTCCGTCAGTGGAGATTGACCCATACAGCTGAAGAGTCCCTTTCGATTCCATCCCGCTGTGAGCTAACCGTTGATTATGGCGCTTAACCAAAACCCTCATTTATATCCCCGACCGAAATACTCTTGGCTTTAGAGTGTTACCGTTGAGTCGCCCCTTGGGTGAGTACTTTTTCCCCAAGGCAGGCCCTCTAAGATAAACAAAAGCAAGCAAAGACACAATCCGTAACTCGATCGATCTTTGATGGCACAAAGAAAGAGAATGTACACGAAAATGCCCCTACTCACACTCGCACAAGATGTTCAATTTTTAAGCCCAAATTGAAGTGTTTTAAAACAATAAAATATATTTTGAATGTTTCTCTTGCACCCTAGATCGCACGAAGCGCAAGGGGAGAGGATACGCACTTCAAAAGACAACAATCACACAATTCAAACACTTGTTCATTTTATAACCTTCAAAGCAATTGTGAGTTCGTTTTAAGCACCAAATGAAATATGAAGATTGCTTGTTCAATTTTTAACCCAAAACGAACTCTAGTAAGTTTGTCCTAAGATTCGTTTTAAGTCCTTTGCAATGAAAATCAAATTGTTTATTTTAGACCCAAATGAAAATTAGTGTTCTAAAACGAAAAGATAAACAAGTTCGTGAAATAGTGTTGATCAACACTTAAAGTGTTAAAAAACACATTGTGTTTTCAACAAAAAAAAAAAAATCATCCCCCTTTCGTCTTTGTTTGCTAGCCTCCTCCTTGTTGATTTTTCACTTTCGCTTTTCCTTTTTGCCTTCGTTGTTCGCTTGTACCTTGATTGTCCTTCGTTTGCTTTTGTACCTATTTCATCACAAATAAAAGTTAGGCAATGTATTTTGCAAAAAACATATACAAGACTTATCAATCTTTAAAGAAAGAAATGGAAATATAGTAATTTGACAAAACGAATGTCAAGATTATTTCAATATGTACCTCCCTTCTCATCTATGACATAATCGATAGCTATCTTAAAAAGTCACTCCCAAGTTAAACACACGAGATGGTTTTCAAAAGAAGCCAATAATAGGAAGTGAAGCTAAAAAGCCACTTTCAAATGTCAGACATCCAATAAATCATGAGCATGGAAGGACGGTTTTCTATTAGAGACAAAAGCACCCCTATCAATATGGAAATAGCAGTATATAATGAAATATAAATGACCAGGCTAAAAAAAACAAAAAAAGAAGGTTTTTCCCTCTTTATGTGTAGCCAATCAATTCCCAATGCTCAAGGTACAAATGAGTCAAAGCGTAGCCTCTCAATGCGTTAACTATGTATATGCTGATGTAGTAATCCTCCAACCGTTTCCAACAATTTCACTTCCCCAAGTCGGTGCACAGTTCATTGGATTCTCCATAGTGATTATGACAGGAACAGATTTGGTCGGTGTAAAGCAAGTTCCACAATCTTCAGATTTCAATGAGCAGAAGTCGCTCCTTCTAGATTTCGATGATGAAAGGGCATTTACTCCCACTTAGTCAACCGTTACAAAAAATTCATGCCGTCGATGGTCTACCACTTAACTCACGCACTAAAAGATAAGTGCTGCTCTCAAATTAGAATTGAAATAAAGCCATCGCCACAATAGTTATCATACAGAAAATGTATAAAAACTATGAGCAATGAGACACCCTGCAGGCTCCAGAACAAGACGTTAAATATGAAATCAGTTTACTAATCATTAAGGCACAAATTTTAATTCACTTTGGAGATATGAGGCAGTGGCGTCTAGACTTCTTGTTGTATATCTGACAAGCGACCTCCATGGAAGTGTCAAAACATTCATAACAGCTTCCTGTGCGTTAATTGCTGCAGTTGAAAATTGCGCCTACACTCCTCACCATCGATGCCAAGCACAGCAAGACGCAAACCCTGCCATCATATCTGCAACAGCCCTATCAGATTGATTTGAAACATAATAAAAGCATAGACAAAAACGAGTCACATGTGTGTTATCATTTATCTCAAATTTCTCCACCTGTCACTTACCTGCCTCTAGACATGGCTGTATTGACACTTACCTGCATGACTAAAGCACGTTTTTATCTCTACCGAACTAAAGCACGTTTTTAACTTCATATCCGAATCACACTTAGTAAATGTGTATACAGGCTCATAAGAAACGCATTGATTGGTGTATACAGTGATTCAGAGTTGTGCCTGAAGCGGTTGGAGGAATAAATGCAATGGGCAGCTGTAAAATACGCACCTAAAAGTCAATTTTCAAAAATCCTCTAAAAGTATGTGCAACGCCAAATTCCTGCAGCCTTTGTTTAGATGCTATTTTATAGAATGTATTGATAGCAAGATATGTATAAAAAAGATAAAAATGTAGATGAATTCATGAATGGAGCAGGTTATATGCCCAACAACCCTCTGACTGGCATCCTCCCTTCAAAGACAAATGCGCAATCACAGGAAGATGTACGCTGTTGGACAGAATGCTTGACAAATCATTTCAAAGAAAGGAAACAAGATGGATACATTGTGCGACAGAAGGCCTCGTACTCCACCAATTGGTAATTAAGTTTCCTGCAATGAAAATCTCGGTCAATTTATTTGGATGCACCTACGGGTTGAGTGAAGTCTATTTGAAAATAGATTAAAAAAAATTCACTATCACTTTTAATGCCAAGAAGGACGCTGCGCAGCCATTGAGATCTTTGCCTTTATTAATAGTTTCAAAATAACTATGGTCATGAAAGAAATAGCATGCAGGTGAAGTGGGACTTGCGCAGCAGCCTAAGGCACGAGGAAATTTCAGACCTTTTTAGCAAATATTGAGAATAAAGACAGAAAATTGCTTTCAAAAACAAACAGGCTGATCCAGTTGACAGTGTGAAACCGATGTTTGAAAGCTATTCAAAAATATTTTAAAATAAATACAATTTGCAAGTACAAATCTTGGATTAGCATGAAGTTTTTAAACAAATGCTTTTAGAAGGTACAGAGCTAAATCTTCAAACGTTTTCCAACAGTCTCCTGCACCAAAACAGAAGCATAGAGAAAGAGCGCGCTATAGAGTTTTAAATCAATAACAATACCGGGTATTGTATGGTCATACACACGCTTTGCCCTATTGCAGTGACTGAAAGAATGACAGAAATGTTAACCCTTTCTCTTTTTTTTTTTTTAACACAATGTCATAGTCCCACAAGGATCAAAAAATCACTTAATTAGCACACTTCCATAAACAAAAGGATAAATCTCAGAGCTTCATATGAGAAGTGGCATCCAAGATGTCAAATAGAAGATTAAAACCAAACATATATGTATGAAATCAATCCATAAAATTAGGCCACACCAAAAAAAAAAAATACACGAGGCCCTCCTTCTAGCGCCATTATGTAGGACCCTAAATCTGCATTGGATCAAAAACAAAAACCATTAGTATTGTTAGTAAACCAAAGCAAACCAAAAGATCCCCTATAAGATTCATTTAATCACAAGAATGATGCCAAAGAAACAAGCAAACATAGAAGGGCATC
Organism: Sequoia sempervirens; assembly: GCA_007258455.2. Classification (NCBI taxonomy): domain Eukaryota; kingdom Viridiplantae; phylum Streptophyta; class Pinopsida; order Cupressales; family Cupressaceae; genus Sequoia; species Sequoia sempervirens. The sequence continues at coordinate 130,376,784 of VDFB02271358.1, forward strand.
ATTCTAATGAATCAAACTAGCATCTTATTGTGGATTGGTGTCACATGTGCTAGTGACCCTTTCCCAACCCTTGATCAAAACTTAAATTGTGTAAATGATGGAGATGATGGAGTGAAATGGATAAGATCAAATCTCAAATGAAGAGAGTAACCTTGCATAAGTTGTGAAGGATTTGCTTGAGGATGAAGCCTGTATTTAAAGATTTTTCAAATGCTGAGTGTTGAAGAGGGACCAATGTGGGACTAAAGATTATGCCAATGATAGGAGGACACTTGTCAAGTGGTGAGTGGTCAATGGTTGTGCAAGATTTGGGAAGAGTGCCCATGAGAGGGAAAATTTGAATTCAAATTTGCAATGAATGTTGAGTTTGACTTTGGAAGGGAACATGTAAGAGACATGTAAGGCCTCATAAATGCTCTATTGGGTGTACATGTCCACTTGGGGGGAAATTCAAACTTGGAGAATATTCTCCCTTTATGCCAAGTTGAAAATAAGTAATTTTGATAAATCAATTAAATTGCAATTTCATGTGCAAGTGGCCAAATCTAGAGAATGCAAGTGGGTGAGTATTTAATCAGGGTTAGATTAAATAGATGATGATTATGCTGATTTAATGCTGATTAGGTGAGTTGACATTTTGGACTTTGATATTTGATTTATTTAAATCAGAAAATGATGGAATATGATTTAGGATTTGATTTAAATAAATTCCTGATTTATTTGATGAATGAAATATGATTATGCATGATGTAAATTTGACGTGTCTACAGGTCCAAATTAGCTATAGGCATGTCTATCCTTAGCTAGTGGACTTATTTTATTTGTTTTCCCTTATGTAATGTATATATTAAGCAAGAGAATGTGAGGTTAGATGTGGTGTACACCTTGTAAACCTTTGTAAAATTATGTTAACATTTAAGTAGTAATGTCAAGCATTTTCCATGATGATATATTGGAAGGATAAGTTTCCAAGATGGCATATTAGAAGGATAGGTTTCCAATATGGTAGCCCCTTGTGTATCTTCTTGCTTTCTTTCTATTTTTTTAGAACATGACACTACCACATGCATACTTTATTTGAATGGATAAGGTGCATGCGTGGCATAGATGGAGTTTTTCATTACCTATATATGATATCTTTGGAATAGTTTATATGATCAAATTGGTGCTATTATTTGCTAAGGTTTTTTTGAAAGGTTTCCCTAAGGTATGTCTTATTATTTTATTGAAATTGTGTAGAATTTATAATATGCAATGTTTCACTCATTAGATTAGTTAGTTTTCCTTCCACCAATACCAATCTGTTCAATACATAGAGATTTCAACAATTCAAACATGGACACATACAACTCACAAATTTAACCACGCATAATGATTCATTCTACGATAATACGCAAGGGAATTGGCATGAACCATAATTTTTAAATGATAAATCCCCTATGGAACAACTCTCCTACAATAACAAACAACCAAATAGAAGAATTCTACATATATTCTAGTAGAGTTTCCCTTATGAGACCAATGGCTTGCAAGCTCTAGAAAAACCTACAAAAAAATCAACTTTAAGCATGTGCCTCCTTGCCTCCTATAAATGAAAATATAGAGTGCTTGTCCAAATCTCCAAGGACCTATTTGTAGTTTATTATCCAACTCTTAGTGGCATGTAATCGTCGACATGAGGGCATGATTCCCAAGAGGAATTACACAATTAAATGGTTTTCTAATTTGTTGTCTTTCATCATGTAATTCCTTGAATTGGTGTGACCCTCTTCATGAACTAGTCAAACATGCTCCAAAAATGCAATCCCTCACATAGCAATGTGTTGTAGATGCCCCACTTAATAAGGTTTCAAAGTAACCCCTTCCCAAATTAATGAGGTCACTCAAGAGGAGAATTCCAAGATTCCCTCCAAGTGGGGTGTTCTAAGTTATAGGAGGGCCTTTTTGAAAAATTGCAAATTCTAACACAAGAGGTTTGCCTAGAGGAGAAATGTCTAAGTCTCTCCCAATGAGAATTCATGGGCCTTTATTCTCCAAAACCAAAAGTAGATAATATTTTTTAGATGATGTAAATACTTTATCCTCTCTTTAGCCCCTTGAACTTCATAATAGTTATAAAGATCTTTCACATTAAAGATGGCCATATATTTGATACCCCTCATAATTTAGTTTCATAGTGATTTACAAAATTCTTCAATGCTCGTCATGGTTCAATATTCTAACATAGTTTATTGTATGTTCCCCTCAGGAAAATCTTCCTAAGATGAGCTAAAACTAGTTCACCTTCTTGGAACTCTTCTCTCCTCCTATGATTGGTATGCTCCTATGATATGTATGTTCTTTATATTTATGCTTTTGCCTCATCAAATACTCCCCCACTTTCTCGTGTATTGTATGCATGTACTCAGGAAATTCCATCGCATTTACACTCAAGTACCTAACCCAAATGGAAACTTTAGAACACCTCTAGGTCTACATCCATATGCCACCTAGAACAATGTCTTTCCAATCCTTCTATGTACAAAATTGTTGTTAGCAAACATGTCTGCAAACAGTGAGTTCCATTGCTTGGGTTTATAACTAAGAATCTCAACAAATTGCCTAAACTTTGGTTCAAAACCTTTATATTTCCATTAATTTGTGGATGAAACTAAATTGAAGTTCAAATTAGTACCCAACTTTTTCTATAAGTTTCTCCAAAAATAACCCACAAACTTGGTATCTCTATCCAAAACTATGCTCTTGGGTAACCCATGTAGTCTCATCACCTCATTGAAAAATAAATTAGCGATGTGGAAAGCGTCACAACTCTTTTGGAAAGCCATAAAATTTGTCATCTTCAACATACTATCAATAACAACAAAAATTGAAATATTAAATCTCTTAGCAATCCTAACACAAAATCCAAGTTGATATCTTCCAAAGGTTTATCTAGTATTGACAATGGTTGACATAGTCCAATATTTTGACCAATCCACTTTGCATACTATCATATATGGCATGTTTGCACAAACCTTTGTCTCCCATCCTTAGATAAAAATATATCTAATTCAAAAGTGCCAATGTCTTATCCACCCCAAAATTTCAAACCAATCTTCCACTATGTTTCATCCTATTTACATTCCCTCTCATTGATCCCTAGGGTATGCAAAATTGTTGCCTCCTGAACAACCACTCACCTTGGAAAAAATAATCCATTCATGGTGTTTTGTCTCCACCAATTTAATCCAAGCATATTTCCATGTACCCTTTAATTTCTTGTCCTTTGGATATAATCTCTTCATTCAGTTGAATCCAACTACTTCTATCCTCATCTTTGTGAGTAATAAACATTTATGCTCAAGGTATTAGCCACCTTTTTTCTCCTATCTCTCCTATGCTTTAGGGTAAATGAGTGACACTGAAAAATCTCTACCTACTTCACATGTCATTAGTTTAACATCTCTTGACTATTGATGAACTACAATATTTAGCGGCATGTATACAACACCCTTAGGAAGCAAATAATCTCCACTTATTCAATGCATGCACAATGGCATAGAACACCTAATCATAAAATAATTCTTAGCATCATTGAGATTTTCACTGAAGTATGTTATATTTCATCCTTCTTGACTCAATACTACTTTAAAAGTAATTCCACTTACATCACAATCCACTTGAAAAAAATTATCAAAACATAGTAATGCTAAGACTAGTTGCTCCATCACCACTTTTTTTAGTAACTTAAAACCCCTATCAGTTGCAACTATCCATACTTGAATTCTCTAGGACACCCTCACAGTCTTAATGATGGGTCCACAAACACCAATGAAATTATGAATGAGACTTTCTAACCTTGAACATACTTTTGAATGTCAATCATTCCAGAATGAGACTTTCTAGCCTTGAACATACCTTTGAATGTCAATCATTCGACCTCTTCGAGAGATGAAAAATCTTAGGTGCAATCCTTTGTATTCATGAAACTACATTTCTACATATTTATCACCAAAGTCTTCTCCTTTAGACTTTGTTAGACTTGTTTCAAGTGTTTAATGTGCTCCTCTTTGGTTTTATTGAAAATAAGGATGTCATATAGGTACACAATCACCAACTTTCCTAGTAATAGATTTAATGCCTCATTCATGAACCTCATGAAAGTATTTGATGATTTTGCCAATCCAAATTGTATCACTAGTCATTTATGCAATCCTTAGTTTTAGAAGTTGTCTTCCTCTCATTACCCTCTTTGATTTTGAATTGATCTTATTTGTTATTCAAGTCGATATTTATGAAGTATTGGGCCCCACTCAAGCCATCCATCATTGGTAATGAAAATATGTATTTGATAGTGATCTTATTAATGACACTAGAATACACATGTTCACCCTTCTTTAGTGCTAGTACTATGGGTACCACACATGGACTCAAAGTCTCTCCAATCAAACCCTTTCTCAACAAGTCTTGAACCAACTAGTTTGCATCCTCAATTTCCCATTAAGAGTGCTAGGTAGCCCCTTTATCATATTTACGTGATTATCTTGCTTCTTTTGGGTGATTTAGTACATTGATGGATACAAAATCTTCAATCTCTCAACAAATCCTTTCTTCATATACCATTACACTAGCATATTTACCATTACACTAGCATATTTTGTTGCTCCCTTTTAATGTGGGTTTGGCTATGAGAGCATAATCAATCTCCTTTGTTCTTGAAACATTGAGACACTCCTTCCTAATGAATAGCATCACCATCAAACCCTTATCACTTTCATTTTGATCCTGCACTAGTCTCAATATGTTTAATTTCATCTTTGCCAAAGGTGTAAGTATTAGCCCTACTATTTTGCACAACTTCTCTATCAACTTGTCATTGTCTAACACATCCATAGGCAAGATATCACACCACACCTCATCTTTGTAAAATATAATATAGGAACTCAAAAATTGTTCCTTAACCATCACCCAACTATTTTTTTATAGCCATGAGATTTTGTAGGGATTTGAATGTGCTACTCTCTTCAAACTTATACACCATTTCAACAAAAACCAAGTTATCAATGCTAGCATTATCCCTAATAACCTTACAACACTTAGAATTATAGATGTGATCTAAATGAGACTTCTTTGTATAGACTCATTGTTCTCTTAGAATTATAGATGTGATCTAAATGAGACTTCTTTGTATAGACTCATTGTTCTCATTAGGGTTTTACGAAACCCTCTTCCTTATAAGAGCCTCTCTAGACTCAAGTTCTTCATGATGCAACAAATATTTATTGGTTTCAACAACATGAATGCCAATTTTATTTTGCCCACACCCTATATATGGTTTCTAGGGGCACTCAAGCTCCAACTCATTTGGCCACATCGAGTACATGCTCCAAGGAGTTGTCTTCCCCCTTAACCATATCCTTATCTCCCTTTAGAGGAAATGGGTGTCTCTTACTCATAACTCTAACCTTAGCAAGCACTACCTTCTCCTTCTTGCTTGCTCTAACCTGTAGAAAGAAAATCCTCCTTCCTATACTTTGTTGCCTTCTAAACATTTTTTCTCATGTTCGATGCTAAATACTCAAAAGTATCGCATCTCGTTGAGCCAATCTATTTACTCTTCTAGATTCAAAGTTACAAAGAAATTCAACCATCCAAACTTGTTCATTTTCAAATATTTGCAAGAGCTCTAAGGAATCTATCTTCGCCTTCTAGTGTCAATTGTTTCTCTCTTCATCTTCTAATGCAATCATCTCTTCTCTTAGAGAAAATCCTTCTCATCTATCTAACATCTTGCCAAGGTTGTAATATCTTCTAATCTTCCTAGCATGTTGGCAACTCCCACTTAACCTCTTCAACTGCTTTTTTGGGGGGCATGTTTGCTCATCAAATTCCCAAAAATAGGGAGCCAAAATGAATGACAACCTTGTCCTTACAACCAATGCCTACATGACTCATACAAGGTGACTTCAACAACTCAGACATGAACACATCCAACTCAAAAACATGAACACAATGAAGGAACCATTCAATTGAAAAACTAAATTTTATTCAAAACACGGGTAACTTACATTCACTAGCCTTCCCATGAATTTAGGTAGAGTTGCCCCTATATGGAGTATTCCTCCTCTTGTAATAACAACTTAAAATAAATCCTACAAATGTAAATTCCCATATGTGACTAATGACTCCCAATCCCCAACAAGACTTGCAAAACAAAACTTACACACGAATGTGTCTCTTTGCTCCTAATTTGAAGAGCCTTTTCCCAAATCTCCAAGGACCTCTTTATTATATTTTATCAAAGCCCTAATGCCACCTAATCAATTCTTATCCAAACCCTAATGTTACCTAATCCATAAAAGTGTAATTCCTAAAAGGAGTCATGAAATTAGATAATTATCTAGTTTTCCCCCTCAACATTCGATTCCTCAAATTGGTGCACCCCTCTACATGGGCAATGGCCTTCTTGAATAATAACATGTTGCAACACACGAGCACCTCCGCCTAGAGAAACATCCAAGCACACTAGCCCCAACCTAAGAAGCCATGGGTTTTCTATTCACCGAGCAAAAGCAAAATTAAAATTAAATAATTTTTTTTTTTTAATTGATGGTGATTCCCTTATCCCCTACAATGCTCCGACACCAATCATCATCATCAATCTTGTGAAGTCCTATCTTCTTCGTTGTCATCATGATCAATGTAACAAAGTCCCATGCCAAAAACTGACATCATGTCTTGTCCCTATAGCAAGTAGATGGATCCTCTTTGTTGAAGCTCAAGCCAATAAAGATATTAGGGGAGAGGACCCAATACCTGATCATGTTTCAATAGTTGTGATAGTAGTTGTTTATATAATGCTCAATATTTTTATCAATATTAGACCAATAGTTGTGACTTTAAAGTTGTTAGTGTCGATAATGACTACCCATAATTAAACAAAATGTATTTCTTCAATCTAAAAAATAACCAATCATGTGATTCCACATAAGCACTCAATAAAACATGTGAATGCACAAGTATTGGTCTTACTTTTTCTTTTGGCCTTTTTGGACACCTTGACAAAAAAGCATGCTGATGTGGCATCATATTTGATGATGTGGCCCTGAAACCTTAGTTATAAGCAGGTGACTTGCCAAGTAAGCTGCTGTAAAAAATTGGGAGTGATTTGAAATTTCCACGTAGGATAATTAGAAACGCAAAGTTAGGGTGCTCAACTACTGGGTCCTCTCCCCTAGTTAAAATCTATACTAGTAAGCATAGTAGAATTTGTTTGACTTAGTCTCTTCTGTAGTTCACGTCTCTTTTCTGCGATGTGTTGATATAAAAATAGCCATTTACTTGTGTCATTACTGCTTCAATTCTTTCCCCCATTGAATGCTAAGACCTATTGCCATCCACTTTTAACTTTTGGCTCCATAGACCATGTCAAATTTTGGTAGTTTGCAATGCAAACTCAAATAATCGGCAGTTGATTGCCAAATATAGCCCATTCTTTATCTATCTGCCTCAAGGATGTTCAACATGGCACAAAGATGTCACTTCATTGTTTTTCCCGCTGCTCTATGTAAGGATAGTTCTTACAATTTCATCAACGCTTGCAAATTGCTTCCCGTTGAGATCAGGGATTTTCATTTCACCTCCATTTTAATATATGAAAATATATTCTTCATAGTGACGCCCCCTTGTAAAAGGCCAGAATCAAATTTAAACCAAAATTGTATCGGTGAACATAAAATGATTCGTTCCCATATATGAAAATCTCATTCCAAGTAATGATGAAGTAGACGTAAATTTTATCATTTTGTATGGTCACCACCCATGATTTATTCTAAGATGGCTCAACCCTAATATTTTGTGCAAATCTCAACTCCAATGATCTATTTCAAATTTGCCAGGAATAACAAAGGCAAAGGCAAGCATTGGCATCTTGGTATTGTGCATTTGATTCAAATGACTGCTCATATTTATGTCAATATATTGGATTTGAAAGAAAATACCTTATTGAAATAGATGGTGCCTCGGCACGATGTTTTATATGAAACTAATAACCACTAGTTACAATCACAAATTCAATCAAATGACTTTGAAAGCCTACTGGAATCTGGAAACAGACACAATGCATAAGCATATATTTGAAAATAGTAAGGCAGACACTTGCAAGAACTCCGTATAAAAGTTATTATTTTCTCCTATGATAAAAAAATGTCAAAATTAGAAAAGTTGAATGACGCCAGCCATAAATTTAGAGGAAGATCAGAATAAACTAGACATGCTGTTGTTATGCATAATAATATAGACTACAATAAAGGAATACAAACATAAATTCCTATAATTCAATATAGTATTATCGACCATACTAAGGAAGACAGTATGAAACGCAACCCGTTTTACAGGTCATAGGAAAAGCTTTTAAGTTTTATCAAGCATGTTGGACACAAATCATCCGCAAAGACGAATTAACAATGCCACAATTCTCAAGACTTATCATGCTCTTGACCTGTGAGAATGATTGCCTGTAATGCGATTATTTAAATGGAGAGGTTGTAGAGAAGGCCCTCTGCTATTGGCAGTAGTAGTATCCATATATGGTTCACTAAACCCAACTTTTGAATGTGTGCCTGCAGTTCCAGATGAACGCCCTAGAGCTCGTCTCCCCATTTTCCTAAAAAAACAGAGCAGAGACATCTGTTACTATACCAGATAAACTTCACAAGAATTAATTTGCATGAAAGTATAACAAAAACAAATGAGCTAACATATCCCACAAAAAAGTGGTAAATATCCCAGTGCACGAACACTGAAATAGTGATTTAAGTGACATCATTTAGGGCTGACACTAGTGTGAACTCTCCCATTTTTGTGAGCTAAACACTTGGTACTTTGTTTCCCAATAACTGAAATGCATATTGATGCTCTAGGAGAGGCAATCAAGTTGTGTTGAACAAAATTTCTATGTAAATATCAGACTATTGATGCAAATCTGCATGATCGCATAAACCACATCTACATTGATAACTAGGTGTTGTTCTCATAAGTGAGGGACCATGTAAAGTGCAGAAACAACCAGACTGGCAACACCGAGAGTTGGAAGATCCCAGAGTATGGCTGCTACTAATATTCTTTTGCTACGATAATATTAGTGCATTTGGAGCACAGTAGTAATATGGCTATGCTTATGAACGAACAAGCAAACTTTTATTATGCATAAGTTTTTGACTTTAGACAAAGATGAAAAATGAATAAAGTGGCCTTGTTCCCACAAATTCAGATCATGGACCCTCCAACAGCTTCTAAGTTCTAAATAAAGAATGGGGCAACACTGCAAAATCTGCAAGCTAAAATCAAACAATGCAAACATAAATATTGGATTCCCAAAAAATAAATCCTGGATTAAACTTCTTTAAAGGGCAGCTTTTAACTCTAAATAGAATCAGGTTAGATCCGTTTTGTCTTCTGTGGACTGGAAAAGGTTATTAAAAAAGATCAAAACACAAATGGAAGATGATTAAAAGATGCAGCATTGCTTTAAGAATTTCTTCTTATAGATATCATAATGCACATTCCCAGTTTACCCCTGCATTATTCCACAAACATCACTGCAAAGATCATAATAAATAGAAAATGCTCTCTTTAAGGAGTTATAATCACTATTAGAAATTAAAGCTTAGAGCATCTCACCTTTCTGACAAGCCAAGAGGGACATCCTTGAAGCCCTCTCCATTATTGCTACCACGTAAGGTACCTGCTTTTCAAAATTGAAAAACACATGAGCGTTAGTTTCACAACCAAGCTCCCATGTTTACTGCAACAATTTACAAATTATAAGCAATCTATATATAGATATATATAGTTATACATACACAGATACACCCCATAACCCCTATCAAAGCTAGCATTATGACAAGGAGTTCTCCCTTAAACTTTTGAATATTAAGCATGTGACAGCTTGGACAAGAGTATAATGGACCAACATTTTCAACAAATTGAAATTCACTACGTGCCTAACATCAATTATAATCTTCAATATTCCACACATTGCCAGCAGACTTAGGTCCCAATCGCTCAATTCCATACTGACATGCTCCTGCACAGTTTATTTCTATGGGTAACCATATACAGATGTGGTAAGGCTAAAGATCTTGAAGGTACATTTTCAATACACTTGTAGCAATATCACAAATCAACAAAGCATGCAGAGATTCTAATTAAAAAAAATTAAGAAACAAAAAATAATAATAATTTAACAATTATACAATAGCTGCTTCTTTTTTAAACAGCTTAATGGCCAGAATTCTCCTGGCGAAAAAGTGTACATAAACGGAGGGTCTCTTGATCAGGAATTAAAACAGATAATGGTACTAATGAATTAATAATTTCCCAAATTTCATGTACAATTTGACCCATTTGACCAGTCTAAGCGTGTGTGACATCAAGCTTGCTTTGATAATGCTCGGAAATCATCAGATAGGTTGAATAAACCAATTGAATATAGTTATTTTTATGACTGTTATCACATATTTAAGTTTTAACTACACCCCAGGTCTGGTTAAAACTTTGTAGCATCATTTCCTGATATTTGCTAATGTGACATGTCAAAAATGGGATCTGAATGTAGCTGATTCAACTTTGAAACATTTCTCATAACCCAGGTAAAATAAAGATTGACCTACTTTCATGTATTTTGATTTTGTGTGTAATCATGGGCAATGTCCAGAACATAGTGCTGCAAATATTTGCTGATTACAGTCATTCTTGAAAAAAAATCATTAACTCATGTGATCGATCAGAACCTTCAACACCTTTAAACCCATTTTCAACTTGCATTCTCCATTACAGACATTCTTGAAAAAAAAATCATTAGCCCATGTGACTGGTTAGAACTTTTGACACCTTTAAACCAATTTTCAACGTGCATTCTTTATGACAGTATTAAAACTGATTAGAGAAGATCCCATATATGCAAGCACTGTGCGTTCAAGAAATTCTAATGTTGGAATACACCACCTGGCTATTGCAAGGACAATCCTCCTTGCCAACATGGAGCAATGCTGCATTCAATTAAATTTTCATTTTTTTAATTTTTTCCCCTTATAGATTTTTTCTCTCAATATTGCTATTAACTGAGATGCATATAAATTCTAAGCAAGCTTTTTACTTGCAAATTAGCAAGTGAATTTTTGCTAGTGCATGCTTCTGGCTTTAACTGTGCAGTATTTTTAACATCAACATTTCAGATCACACTGCATGATCAATCATCAGGAAAGGAGTAAGTGTGGATTGCAGAGCATGATCATCACCTTCCGTTTTTCTTTTTAAGGAACATGCTCTGCAATCCAAACTCATTGTTATCCTCTTCCTGATGATGGATCACAGAGTGTGATCCAAACGCTGATGTTAAAACAACTACACAGTTAAGGCCAGAGGCACGCAGTTGCACTATTATAGACTGCAAATATTATGTCTCTAAATGAATTTTTGTTTCTTGTTTATCAGAATGTGTAGTGTAATTGTTCCCTCTTAATTTTTTATTCCCAATAATCAGTCCATCCAATGTATAACTCACGACTCACAGCAATGCTTCATAATTTACACCTCTGATTCAATAATTTTGTACAGCAGTGCTTCAAAATTTAGTTTTACCACTCTAATTCAGTGATTTTAATGTGTTCCTCAAACAAAATACTAACAAGCTGCATATTTCATTAATGATATCCCAATTCACCAATTCCTTCAATATTCTGACTTGAGAAAAACATAAATACCCAGATGCAACTTTCTCTAGTTAATAATCAGAATACTAAAACTAGTTTTTGATTTTAGGAATAATAAACCAATTTTAAAATTAATTGATAAATAAAGTAAAATTTAAATTAATAAATAGATAAATAACTAAGAATAAGAATACCTTCCTCAAATTATAATTATTATCCTATCCTCTTGAATTTAAGGAGCAACAAGGGCTATCCAGAAAACTACATTATTGGTCTTGTGATTTCCCTGAATAGGTCTTGAAGGAGCCTCAAAACATCAGAATTAAAAGCACTAGAGTGGTAAACAGATGCATGCTATTTTGTCAAACTGTGAGAATTTAAAATCTTTAAACAACCATATAGTTTCCCAAGGAAGCATGTAATAAGGTGAGCTCAGGCAGGACAATAAAATTCTGGCACCACAAACAAAGCTGCGTACAAATATATAAAAATAATAGTACATTCACCAATTAAACCCCTAGGGTTTGACTCTGCAAATGCATGAGGTCACAAAATCATCTTTCTTTGCATTTCTGGCTAGTAAGAAGAATGTACTATACCTCAAATTAAAGAAAAATAACAAAACCCTGATATGAAATGGCTAAGCAATAAGCAAGGTCGATTTGATGTTCCTATAGCAATAATAATAATAAGATAAACCACCATCCTAGCCACAAACCATTACCTTGTCTACTGCCAGGGAGTTGAAACTGGCCCTGTTTGGTATTTCTGACCACATAACGCTCAGGATTTGTATTCTGGTACAAAGCAACAATCATTTTATCAAAAGGTGAATACCAAAACTCATTCTGCATATACAACATAAGCTCAATCAAAATAATGAGAAGACTGAAAAAAATCCATGAAATTCTTTGATAATAATGTGGAGAACTTCGCCCTGTGACAGAAGCATAAATTCAATATCTCTTCTTTTAATTTAGTGTGCTTACAGCATTGATAGAAAACAGCATACAGCAACTTATTTTGACAGACTCAGAAAGCTATTTTTAATATTTAGGGGAAATAATGACAATAAGATGCTTCAAAGGAATTTGTAATACCAAAAAAGTTAAAAATCTATGTACACAGAAGCAGCATTTATCACGTTGCATTCTATAATTGCCATTCCCAAATGTAACAAGAAAAGGACTGCTATAAACTTACTTGTCTTTCACTTGCTCCTTTTCCTTGAAACTCTGAAAAACAAATATCAAATGTGAGCAATTGAAGCAATAAGCTAAGATCTCACTCTGCTACCAACAAGGCATAAGACCTTAAGATATTTCATAATTTAGGGTGTGTTGATATCGGTTACCATTTTAAACTTTTCCCTTACCTGTGGATAGAAAAAACTGTTTCTTTCCAGTTGGCAAGATACTAGACGCTTTCAAACTCAATGAATCAATATTTTGCTTCTCAGAATTCTTACCAAAAGCTTCTTTGCCTGTGTATCATGTAGAAAAACAGATAGTAAGGTTATAGCTAGGTGTAGAGAGATTTAAACTCTGATTCAACATTCATGTGAAAGAAATACAAGGCTCATACAATAACATGCAGAAGGTGACTAACCCAGAGAATGGTGCTTCAGATGCAGCTCTCTCATTCGGAGTGATGGAGGTATATACAAACATGGCTACAAAATAAGTACATTACAACCTTGAATACACGTAATGAATAGAAACCAGAAAAACAAGAAAAATATACAACTGCATAGTACTGAAAAAAAAAAAATATGAACCTGGAAGAAAGGATGCCGAAGACATTCAGCTGCAGTAGGCCTCTTAACCGGATCCCACGATAGAAGAGACTGCAATCGTTTTCATCAGGTTAGTATAGCATAGACAAGTCCAGTCCTATGTAAAGACAAATCTAATTAAGAAATTAGGGTATTAAAACAATGACTTACATTCATCAGATCAATGGCTTCTCCACTTGCATTTGGTATTACCGATGAAAGATTGGTTGATTTGAACTGCAACATCCAAACACCAGTTCATTTTCCTGACTTGATGCTACAAAAATCTCAGGTCATGAGATTAAAAGCAAAACCCATAATATACAATGTACATACATAGGTACAAGAACTTTTCTTAATGCATACTTGGTCATGAAATTACAAGCAAAACCCATAATATACATACATGGAAACAAGAAATTTTCTTAATGCACACACATGGAGCAAATAAGCTCCTCAACCGCAGGTAACAAAGCTTTTGTATTCAACATAAATGCATGAGATATTTTTTAAGTATGCATAAGCATCATCAGAACTCTTCAACCATATTTAACACATTTTTAATTTTCAATGTAGGTAAAATTACACAGTAAAAAGACAAGAAAATGCAGGAGGAGAATTTCAAACCTGAGGAAATTGGTAATCCATAGAAGCAGCAAGTCTTAGACCTTCAGGCCATGTCTGATTATTGGGATTGCCAATAATGCTGCAGATCTTGTAGATCTGATCTACTTCACTGTATCCATCACCGAAATAAGATTATCTTGCATACCTCCTAGTGATTTCAAATACTGAATGATTTCATAATCAATCCATAAGGCAATAAAAAATGAAACTTGAAACCAAAGCACTGTTAAAATGTCATACTGAATACCTAACAAGCATACCTAGATCCAGGGAACAGTGGTTGAAATGTGAAAAGTTCTGCCATGATAGTCCCCATTGCCCACATATCTGTTTTTGGCATTGCAGAAATGATGTTTAAAACCAACATTATAATAACTACACAATATCTTAATACAGAAAATACTTACCAATGGAAGCATTATAGTATGACGATTGAAGCAAGATTTCAGGAGCTCGATACCTGCCATACATACATCACAGTACACCTATATGAAAGATCACATTAACACAGTGATTTTAAATCAATTATCTAAAGAGATAAATAACATAATATCACAATTCAGCCCTCACCACCGTGTTGAGACATAATCAGTATACGGAGGACTTGAGCAAACCTCACGAGCAAGACCAAAATCTGCTATTTTGATAACATCTTTAGTCACCAGCAAATTTTCTGTACACACACCAAAAAACAACAATTTAAGGGGGAAATTCATGAGAATACTAAAATAAATTAAGGTTGAGGTAGGCCAAAATAAACTATATTTGATAATAGCCCAAAAAGAGCCCCATAAAGCTATGTCTAAAGCACAAGTGACAAATCTAAAACAAACACTTAAGGACATACTAGTGACGTTAAATATACTTCAAAAGTTTGAAGTTCAAAAGAAAGAAAAAATGGATGAGCCAAAAATCTCTTGATCACATACAGTCTGTGGATATGAAGAAGGCATCAGACCTATAGCATGGAGGCTAAGATGAACACTACAAACCTGACAGAATTACACTATACAAAAAAATATAATAAACATCTATAAAAAATGGAAAAACAGAATGTAGATTACTTTTATATTTGTAATATTGTTAATAAACAGTGAAAGCGTACAAATAAAAAGAAAATTATTCTGCTACAGCACCAACACAGATCATACCAAATATCATAGGTAGTATGCAATAAATAGTAATCTTGATAACCAGGTAGACAAGAATCTATCATATCATCTCAATCATGGCAAGTACCAAAGTTAACAAGGATACAACAAAATTAAATATTATTGCTCTAGGTATTGATTTGCCTTTTGGTGATCTAGAAGATTTTGATATAGCTAATGCATACAATCAATAACATTTCAATTTGGTGTGTTTTAGCAATCAACTGTAAACAAGAATAATGCATCACATCTATTCTAAGAAAACTTGCTATAATGTAAAAATATGTTCAAAATCTTTACCAGGCTTAAGATCGCGGTGAAAATATCCATGATGATGAATATATGCAAGACCCTGGAACACTTGGAAGCACCAATTCCGTATTTTTGACTCAGGAAAAAGCTTGTTTCTATCTTTTATTATCTGATACAGATTGTACTCCTATGCAACAAACAGGAAAAATCAGGGTCCTTAAAAAATATCTTTTATGTTCTGTCACAAATTGCATTTCTTAATAGCTCACAACCTCAAACTGATATTTAGTTAAAAACTAAGTTTCAGCTGCAGATAACTAGAATGAAATGAGATGGAAAATAAAGTATTTCAATAGCTGAACCCACCATATACTCAAAGACAAAATATAAGTGATTATCTTGTCTTATAACCTCCTTGAGCTTTACAATATTAGGATGATTTAACTTGCGTAGAGACTGCATCAAAAGAATAATTATTATCACTTGATGAAGAGAATTAAACTGCGTCAGAATTGACTAAAAAAGATAATAGTGACTTCAAAAAGCAAAGAAAAACATACTTTCAAGATAATAGTGACTTCAAAAAGCAAAGAAAAACATACTTTCACTTCTTTAAGATTCATACACTCCTCCCAAGAATAATATTTCCTCTTCATTTTTTTTATAGCAACCTGAGACATAACGAATACCAGCTGTTAGAATCCAAAAATGCCCTCCTAAAACACATATTAGAACTAAACTAGCTGTCTTGTATGTTCACAAGACACCAACAAAATTGCATGATTATCATTGCAAATTGCCACATACAACTTACAATTTCATCAGTCTGCCTATTAACAGCCTTCCAAACATTTCCATATGTGCCATCCCCCAGTTGCTTGATGACCTTATACCTGCACCATAAAACATTTGAAAAGTATGGTAATACTTATCAAGTTCATATTTAAATAGAATACAATTGTTCCGTCCAATATCTTCGCTAGTTGTAGAGTGTAATCCTTAAACAAATCAGAACCATCCACCTAAAAGCTTCTTTAAATAAATAGGAATTCTAAATCATTTTGATGATTACTCACCGCTCCATTTGTTCTGGCAAGATGAGCAGATGGAGATAATGGACTTCAAAAATGGAAGCTAAGATATTTCTTGTTCAGTTGAAGATTATCTGTAAAGAAGGCAGGGTGATCCAAACAATACAATCCTGTGGCTCTCCATTCCTGAGATGTGCACAAAACTGACAAACCTACTACTAAAAATGCGATTTGATATTCACCAAAAGGCTGGAAAATAGCAGCCATTAACATACAACCCACAATAGGCATTGAGTATAAAACACGTTCCAAACACTAAATGGCCTCTGTCAACCAATATGAATTATTTACTGCTTGTGTGCTTAATAATATTTATGTAAAGAGATTTCGAATAAAAATACTTCCACTATCTTATGGCAAGGACAAAAGATCAAGTTTTCATGCATCCACTGCTTTTTCAATTCCACAGCATGCCTTTTGTTTCCACCCTTTGCCTTTGTAAGTGCGAGACTGCTAAAGCTGCAACGAAGATTTCAGAACCCCTAGTGGCTCCCATGCTTACAACTAAAACAATTTGTTCTTCTCAACAAATTGTTTCATGATTTATGTGCTTTGTTCTTCTCTTAAGGTACAGTAAATTTTGCAGTGATGAAGTACATATGAACCAAAATTATTCGCTAATGAGCAAATTAATATGCTACACGGACAGAATCATGAGGAAAGTCAACTCCTGCATTCAGCACAAATAAAAAACTTCCAAATTAGAATCAATTTCCTCTGTCAAAATATCATCAACCAATTTTCCAAAGAAGCCAAATAGTCACAAAATAAAGCCCAACCCACATTCAAAACATCAGGTGCCTTCAAATTCAAAACTGACTTCTTCAAATCTAAATATAAAAACTGAAATAAAAATATTAACAGATAACAAAATTATCTACAGCATTTTCTCAAACTGTTACAAAAAGATATCAGTGCATCAAACTGGGTTTTAAATTGGCAAAGTCAAATCAAAAAAAAAATCCAAATATTACAAATTTGGATAAAGCCACAGCCAAGAAAGTAACTTGCCTAAAAATTAGAAAATTACCAGCAAGTATGCATCCTCTATTTTTAAAACAACAATGCACCGTACAAAAATGAAAATAAAAAGGCATCTTAGTTAAACTTATTACCACTCCAGCAATGATAATGCCTTCCTGTTATCTTACACTGTATACAAGCAAAAAAAAGTCAGATTTTTATATTTTAAGTACTCACAATACTTTTATAATTAATATTCAGTTAAAAACTGCATGAAAATTATTTCCACTCATGTTGCTGCAAAGAAAATAATGACACACAAGCAATAAAATATTAAAAATAAAGAGCAACTCCAATAACATACTCTTTGTGCTGTACTGTAGTAAGAGTGCCAGATATTCATGTTAAATCTTCGGCCATGGTCTCATAACAAACCAGGATCTAGGAAACATATCTAACCGAGGATGTGAAATAAAATTTGAACAGACCACCAAAGTGCCTGAGATAAACACCACATAATAAAATAACTTGTTCCTGATGGTAGCTCCATCCACAGCACATAGATTCCATGCTTGCCATAATTCCCTCAAGGTTAAGAAGTTCCTTTCCAACGCAGAAAACAGTTCCACCTCGAGTGGCTAAGAACTGCTCAAGCCCTAAGATACCCGGTAGAAGTTGCCCCAAATCTTCCAGTTAAATTTAATGCTGCATAGCATAGAAAGATCAAAGTCACATAAGCTACAGAAAGAAAATAACAGGTCTTTTATACATAAACAAAGCCATGTTAAAGTCAAATAAGCTTTAAAACAAATGTTGGGACATCTTTCATAAGTATAAATAATTTAATATACAACAGTAATTTGCATACCATGAGCAGAACCTACCTAAACCACCCATAGCTTGGACTTCAATATAATAAAGTAATTTACTTATCACTAACAAAACCAGCCTAAAAATGACAGTTTGGACTTCTCATATAGGAATAAGAAACTGTCCTGCCAGCTATTCTAAGTCAAAATGGGCACATGAAAAAGATAGCAGACAAGAAGGATTATATCAGACGAGATTCAAACTTATTATCAGTCTATAAGGTTCATTCACACTTTAAACTAGTGTGCTTGCTTCAAATCATTCCCAGTAAATTTTTATTTGAATCTTTTGTAGTGAAATGTTAGAATACACTGTATTGATGTATTGGATCCAAGTATAATGCCAATATCAGCACTTTTGCATATCCTGACTTCTCATGTTATTCCCAGTCCCATACTATCATCTATAACATAAAACTTACGTACTTGGACTTTTCACTGTTTCCTAGGTACTAATTGATTTAAGGACCTAATCATGTTGATAAGGTATCCCTGGTGGCTAAAGGTGATTGTTACTATATATTACTACTTATATAGACATTGGAGTTAATACATCTGTTGCCTATGGAGTCAATCTGTTTGTAATGTTTGTGGTTTATTTTTATTTGCTCTAAATTCCTACATTTTTATTAAGGAAATAAATTCAATGTTAAAAGCAGACAAGCACACATTTTAAAGGAGGTGTGTATGCCACCAAAAGGTAGCAACAACAATCAAAGTATATGTTTTATTGGACCCATGGCATACAATGATCCAAGTTTATGTTTTGTGAATCCTATGACACCTTGAGACAACCAGGCCCACAACATGGGTATCTCAAAGCTATGTTACCAGCAAAAAGGAACGGGAAATAATAATGGAATGAAAAAGTAACAAGAAACATAGTTGAGGAGGTTGCACCAGTGGCAACAAATAAGTGCATGAGCGCCCATGTGTATGTGCATGCAGGTGTGTTGGTGTGCCTGCATGGGTATGTGTTGGTGGGTGTGTGTGTGTGCAAGTGTGCGTGTGTGTGTGTGTGCACAGATATGCATGCAGTCATAAAAGAAAGAGATATATGATGGTGGCTTATGAGAGGTATGTTGGTCTGTGGAGCCCGATCATGCTCTGGTGTTAATATTTTGCCCACTTTAGCAGCCGCATTTTCCCCCCAAATTAATTAACGGGGGAGTGCGGAGAGGCAGAGCCCCTCAGGGGCAACCCCCTCGAAGCAAAAATTGATGCATTTTTTAATTAAAAAACAAATTGTCAAAGATTTCTGTTGAAAACGGTTTCATAACTGCCCAAAACCATGTGCAGTTTCTTCGCTGCAGCGCGAAGGTGAAGAGTTGTGCGTGAGAAGTAGAAGCAACACACAGCAAGCAGCGTGTGTATTGGAAGTTGAGCAGTTCGTGCAGTTTTGTGGAATGAACACGAAGCAATGCATGCAGGAGTTTGAGTGTAGTTTTGTATTGAGCACGCAGCAAAAGGTGAAGTGTTGCACAGATAACAACTTGTAGGTTGAACATGAGTGTGCACGCAGCAATGATATTGCTGCTGGTTGATGTACTCTCTATTTTGTTGGAGATTAAATAAAACTGGATAATTAATTGTGGATGTAGCCCACATTGGATGAACCACGATAAAAAAAATTGCCTCTGTGGAATTCATTCTGTCATTAATTCTGTTATCTGCATTGATTAATTGGTTATTTTATTGCACCACTCTTCCGGTAAATCCCAACAAGGTAGTCTCAAGTTTAACTATCATCTTATTAAGCTCCATGAACTGGATGCAACAAACAAGTACCAAGTTTGAAACTTACAATAAGCACATGAGCCAAAAGCACTTAAATACTCACAAGTCACAAATATGTTAATAATAATTGGCGTTCCACTGGGAAGCATGCCCAAGGGTCTAGGTGATGTTCTCGATGTCCCAAACGTCCCGAAAACTTTGGGACTTAGGGCGGACAACCCATTTTTTCAGGACTGGACAACCTGCTCCATTTGGTGAATAAAAATAACAAAGTTAATAACTTCTATAAGAAAAAAAAGCTAAAACCCCTAAACACCTAAAAAGAAGACAATCACCATTTGCAAATTCAGTACATTGTATTTTCTTTTCTAAAATTTTAGCTGCTTTTAGTTCATTTAAATTATTTTAACAGCCATCCTCAGAATTCAGCAAATTGATTGCCATCCCACAAACCTCAAGCTCGCATTCCCCATCCCAGAAACTCAGAGTAACAATGATTATAATATTTGCACCTGAGATTAGTAGTAATGAATGTTATAAAATACACCACCAATAGAGCATGTAAAGATAGCAAACTGAAATTACACACAAACTAAAGATGATGAGGTATTAAAATGCTAGACTGTTATTGAAATTATAATGTGTCTGCTATGTAAAAAGATAGCAAACTTTCCATGAAAATAAAGCATTGAGATTTGTTAGAGGGCGAAGAAATGGAATTTAAAATAGTTTTCTACTCCAATATTCAAGGGCTCAATCAAATTTGAGGAGATCAAACTGTTCAACATGTTAAACACACACAGGATGATGCATTTTCATGGAGTATTGATCTAAAATTGGAAGAGATGACAATGGCAATTGTTCCCTGTTAAAGAGGTAACTGAAAAACCTAATGCTTGGAAGCATTGTAAGTGGTCCTTCCGAAGAAAGGGTAATACCAAATTGAATTTTAACGGTGCAGCGAAAGGTAATCAAGATCTTGCTGATGCAGGGGCTGCGCTCAGATATGGTAATGGTACATTTATTAAAGGTGGATCCTCTTTTCTCAAGCTAAATCTGATAATGAAGCAAAAGCTACTGCTCTTCTGCAAGGTTTGAAGTTAGCTAAATCAGTGAATTGTTGGTTGTCAGAGGCTGAGAGAGATTCACAAATTATTATTAATGGGTATTTAGATGGTCAAATCAGAAATTGGAACTTAAAAGGTATAGTAGAAGTCAAAATCATTATGGTAAACTTTCAGATGTTGCTTTTATGCACTGTTTTAGGGAAAACAATAAGTTAGTGGATAGGCTGGTGAACGTGGAATTGACAAATATCGCTTTGCTGCAAAGGTGAGTTATGAGGCTAAAGAGTGACCTATTGATGACATCTTATCTTATAAGAATCATGCTTGTCCATACCTACCTCAAAACTTCAGATTGTTTTTGTGTTAATTATGATTGTGATGGTCAAAGAAGAGTACTGTCTATATGTGGACTCATGAAGAGTTATTATGATAGTGTGAGATGGCTTTGGTAGCGCCTATTTAACCTATTTGCTCTGCTGTCCATTTCCATTCTAGTTGCTTTGCAAGGATGAGGTTGAAGAGAAGAAGCCGCCATGTTGCAGAGGCTAGGGCTGCAGTGTCTGAGAGCGTCTTGCAAAGTGTTTTTCATGTCAAAGATGTTGTGACAATGCAGTTTTTGAAAGATGTTTTGGGAGGAGATGATCTAGCAGCTACAGGATTTTCAAGGTTGTAGACATCACTTTTTTCTGCTATTGCATCATATCTCAATGTTAGGGTGGAGCATCCTATCACCTACAACTGGATTCTTCATTCTCTGTTGCCTCCCTCACATGCTGCAAAAAGTGGTGTAATATAACAGTCACAATTATATAATCCACACACTGTAATATAATAGTCAATTATATGATCTACACACATTGTGATATTAGAGTCACAATAATGCAATTCACATGGTGCACATGGTAGTGATAAACATCAGGACAATTAAAAACCTATGCTCCACGGGGTTTCGGGGACGGGGAGTACCCGGTACGGCGGGACGAGTTTCCGGTACGGGGGGTACTTTTGGGTCATTTTTTAGGGGACGGCAGGGGACGGCTGATAAAAAAATAGGGAATTTTTTAAAAATATATAGAAATTTCAAATGTTCATAGCATAACATTGATAAAGCATTCATTCTAGACATTTGTATAAGCTTAATACATATCATTAGACTTGAATTGAGATTTCACATGAGAATCGACAAACAAATTAACAAAATTCAAATGCTTTTCATTATCGATGTGCACACGTATCATATAAAAGTCTGATAATTATAACCAAAATGCCCAAAGGCTCTAAGTCTCAACTATGAAATGACATGCTAAACATAAAACTAAGAAAATATATCGCTGTCCAAGGTCCCTAATCAGCATAAGGTAGGTCTAAATCAGCATCGCCCTCGCCATTAGAGCTCGAGTCTAAGTTAGTGTCAATGTCCATGTCAATAGAAGGATCTGCCTCAACCAATGGAACCCCAACCAATCCCTCATGTGCATTCTCCTCAATCTGCATAGCATCTTTGGGATTAACATCCCAACGTAAGGCTGGAGTCTGACGATACTAACTAGTTTGGCAATCCTTCACTTAGCTGCTCTTCTTTTGCTCTCCTTCACTTCACAAGCCAAATGTAAAAATGAGTTTCTTTTTCTCATTTTACTATATTGGGCATAGCAACTGGGTTTGAAGAGGTTTCTAATATCAACGTGAGCTCGTAGTTCAGAACAGTGAGCAGACATGGATCCTTTCACAGTGGCTGTGAGTGAATATCTGTGCCCAGTTAGCTTGAATATTGGTCACCTGGAGTGGGATATGCCTTGGCATGAAGATTACTCAGACCTGCACTCATTTGCAAGGAGATTCCAGTGACTATTTGGCCCAGGTGTGAGCTTATTCCAGGTCTGGTCTGAGATATATAATTATCTGTAAATTGTTGTTGCTGCTGTTATTCAATCAGTTAGTTATCTGTAGTTTCCTCACTGCTGTAGCCCATTCTCAGCATCATATATATGCAAATCTGTCCATATTAGTTTCCAGTTCGAATATGTGTAAGGCTGTAGCTATATTGTAACATTTTATGACAGTAAAATTTAAGGAAATGAAACTCAGAATTTGTTACTCAGATCAATGTATGAATGCCATTTTAAAGTCTATTATATTTTATGTAAACTATTTTAGGCTAAGTTACCCGTTCGGGTTCGGGGACGGGTTCGGGTACGAGAACCCGGTACGTGGGTACGGGCAAAAATTTTTTAGGGGTTTGGGTACGTATGGGTACGTGTGTGTATATATATATATATATATATATATATATTAATAATTTAATATATTATAAATCTATATATATGTATTATATATACAAAAAAATAAGAGAAATATAGAGAATTGTAAAACTAAATCATTTCATAGTATGATACTTGATCATTGATCAATGCCAAATGCCAAAGATAAATATTAAATGCCAATTCTAACAGATCTTGCCAACAAGTTTTCCAGGTCTCAGGTCTCTTAACCAAAGGTATTTTTAGAAAAAAGATATTACATTTTGAATATTTGATTCTCAGCATTCTTTGTTTTTCATGGTTCTCCAAATTTCTATATTTATTTGAACTTCCTGAAAATTTTGTCAAATTATCATTTTTGGAATTGGTATTTAAGGGTCATTTAACCTAGTTCTTCTCTATTGCACTACTTATTCTGTCAAAATTCAAGGTTACTTATAGGCATTAACATGATCTGTCTCACTCTTTATTTCTGATTTTTTTAACTAATCAGATATATGCTGTTTCATCTATCCCTGTCAATATGCCACTAGATTCACCTCTAATGAGCCTAGAGATTCTCTTGTTATTCAGAATTTTTAGGTGAGCTTCTGTGCAGCTCTTAGCAAATTAGAATTCCTGTATTCATTCACCCTCTGTGTTATACGTCACAAAAGACTACTTCCGTGCAAAGCCACTAGCCATTTTAGGGTTAGGGGGAATTTTTTTTTTAAAAAAAATGTTTTTTAATCATGTTTGGGCCCATTTTTTTTTGACTTGGCCCGTGGGTTCGCCCGGGTTCGCCTGGGTTCGTGCTGGGTATGTGGGTTCCTGGGAGCACAGGGTGCGTGTGATTCAGCCGGGCACCCACTAACCCTGGCGCACATGCTGGCACGCACTCTGCACTCCAGCACGAACCACGACGAACCCGAACCGGGTGCAACCGGGTTCGAGGCTTGTGGGTACTAATCCGTAACTTAGATTTTAGGGCATATATAAGGCATAAATTAGGTTAAGTGGCATGGGGCATCCCTTGTGGGCCCACCCATGCCTTTTTTTCATTTTAAAAAACTTTAATTTTTTATAAAAATGTATTTTTTTGTTGCTGGGCCATAGGGTACTTCTAGAAGTACCCGGTACGGATGGAGGACGGCTGGGAAGTTTCGGGTACTTCTAGAAGTACCCTACGTCCCCTACCTTTTGCCAAAAGTCCCCTAGAAGTACCAGGTACTTGGAGGGAAAAAGGGGACGGCCAGGGGACGTTTCCTAGCCGTCCCCGCGTCCCCGTTTCGTACCCGGAACGGGAAATGGCATAAAAACACAGGGGACGCGTCCCCGTGGAGCATAGTTAAAAACCCTTAAGTTTCATCATCTGCATTGAATTAACAAATACATTACCCATTGGTATTCTAAAATACCAAATTACCCTTAAACTAAACTTGCTATTAAACAAACCTAACCTCAACTACTTGACTAAAATCTCCTCCTGTGTATCCATTTACCGTATATAATCTTATCTAAACCGATATGTAACCAATGCATTCTGAAAATTCAGAATCAACAGTCACCAAACCTTTAAACTCTTCAAAAACAAAATAGAGTAGTTTTGCTCTGTTACTTTCAACCCATACACTACATAATATTTTCCCCATAACAATTGCTAAGTTAACGAGAAGCATTAAAATTATTTAAAACATTGAATATAAGAGTGAAAATTTAGAAGAAAAAAAAAACAATTGTAGAACTAATTGTACATTTAATCTCAAGTGCAAAAACTTGAATGATAAACACCACATTGAATTATCCTCATCACTTTCTTGAAAACCAAAGGACAAAAGTTCAGAAGCAAATCAAACAAAACCACAAATATATGATCACCTTCAATTTCCCAAAAATCAAACCTCTCCCCGAGAATAATTCCAGGGAAATCAAATTAAACCACCTCATCATTTAAAGAAACCAAAAACATAACACAATGTATGTGTACACTATATTTTATATGAAAAATTCCCTAACCTTACCTAACTGTCAAAAGTTCCCTCTATTTTTTGCCCATTTATATTCTCGTCTTAATCAAGAAAAAGAATTAAAAGAATTTCCAAAAACATCTAAAACAACCTTCTCTGAAATTTTAATTTTCGAAGACTTCTCAGAAACAAAATTAGGGTATCTAATAGTTTAACTTTGAACAATTAAAGTTTTCTTAACCTTACCTGACTGTCAGAAGTCCCCTCTTTTTCATCCATTTATATTCCTGTCTCAACCAAAAAAAAAGAAAGATAGAAAGAAAGAACTTCCAAAACCTCTCAAACAACCTTCTCTGAACTTTTAATTTTCGAAGACTTCTCAGAAACAATATTAGGGTATTTTGAAAATATTTTGACCTTGAAAAATGCCTTAGAAAGATATGTACGCAAATATGTCTACACGTGAAAAGGGCAAATGATATCAAATCACCAAAAATTGTGGAATCAAATGGCATAGAAATTAAAGTATGTTCCACTTGATGCAATTCAGAAAAATAGTTAGCTAGATGTCACCTAAAATATTATGCTAGAATAGTTGAATGAGATGAACGCAAGTGGTATGTCCTCCCATGTTCAAGTCCACAGGAGACATGTTACGTATTAATATGAATAAATTTATTGTGCTAAAATCAGGCAAACAATGGCCTCCACTACAGGGAGCAGCAAACTCCAACCAGAGAAGCAAGACGCAAGTTCTGGGCGAATTTGACGAAACCAATCAAAGGATTCCCTGTAAGGAAAATTTCCCAATCCAAAATAAAATTACGCATAAACTACCTTCCATCATTTGTCTAAAGTTCTATTTCCATATCCCATTTAAATTGTCATTCTACCAAAGACAAAATCAAATCATTTCTCAAACCGCTTCAAATACAAGAGGGTACGCTCTATTATTTTTACCCTAAACACTCTTGTACAAGATCTGAGCGCAAAGATTGTCCTTGTTTAAAATCACAGCAAAATATAGCAGCCGAAATTCATAATTAAACTTCTTTAAGTAATAGAACAGTAATTGTGCCTTCGATCGACCGAAATAGATTTTTCACCTGATACAATTCGTTAAAATTAAAATAAAATAACCCGACATTTAACAAAATCAAAACCCTATGTTGAAATAATGTAGAACTAAAACAGATAAATTAATTGAATTCTTACTTGACTACAGTGATAACCGAAATTCCGCCATAGTTGCAGAGCCGAGGTTACTTGCTCCCAAAACATAGACTACGAACCCTCGAAAGATAAAGATAACAAGATATTTTTATTTTATGCATATTACGGCATATTCGTCGAACCGGGGTTTATGTAACTTAACTCGGAGGTTTATTGACGGATGGATATTTCGCCATTTAATCAGATTCTGTACAACTACTAGATATACTGAGAACCTTTTACTGGTGGCGCTCTTTGCATATGGCAACGGAGCATTGAGAATAAACTAGCTATTGCACTTTTTGTGTGCAATTGGGTACGCCGAATTTTTGGTTGGAATAGTTATATTGTTTGAAATGGATCAACCTTAGTAAATTTGAAAAATATAATTTGATAATTAATTGATATATGCGACAAGTGGTCATTGCAAATCTTGAACACTTGTAGTATAGTTGTAAAGGTATTTTGTTATGTCATTTTGAACTTATTATTTTGAAATGCAAATTTTATCTCTTGTTGCAGTGAGCAAAACAGAGGAAGGGATTCCTAGAGGAGATTCTTCTGAGGTTGTGCTATGAGGTGGTTTCAGTAGAAGCGATCTTTAGAGAATAGGGTAGCAAATGAAAGCTGGAAGTTCTCTTGTTTAATGTTTGTTTAGGAAGCCATTGATATTCCCATGACTGTTGCACAGTGCTGCAAGTATGGATAGTCATTTATGGGGATGATAGAAGCTTATAGATCCTTTTCAGGTATTCTGTCAAACAGTTCACGTCCCTTGTTAATGCTTCCACTTTTTGAACGCATGTGAGATGGTGGAATTTCTATAGGAGAGAGAGCCAAGGGAGGAGAACACTTGGGAATTTCATAGGGCATGTCATTTTTCGTTGAATATGTACTAAGTTATAACATGTTTGTTAGTTTGAATCCATTGTGATTGACCCACTATATATTTTTTTAACTTCTCTTGTTTACACTATTTTTACACTTTTGGGAGTCTTCAATTACATTATGCTATTATTTTCCTTGTACCCATTCTCATCCACGCAATGCTAGAGAAGTGATGCAAGACAATGAGAGCGTTCACATCCAGTCATAAAAACATTGCAGAAAGGAGACATTGGATTCAGTGAAGTGTAGTTGGTAGGCACAATGCAAGGATCACGCTTAAAGTCTGTGTGAATGAAGCCTTTCACTTTTGTATAGACCTAAAAGGTTATATCAATTGTGATCGAGAAAACATGGGAAAAAGTGCATGTTAAGGATATGGAAATTAACTCCATTTTGGCTATGAAAGTTGGCGAAAGAATTCCTCTAGATGGCCTTGTGATATATGGTACAAGTTCTATACATGAGAGTAGCTTGACAAGTGAGTTTGTGCCTATGGAAAAATAAGTGGGTTAGGCGATGTGAGGCGACACTACAAATATTTTCCTGATTCAAAGATTTTGTGTCATTCATGTTTGGATCCTTGTAAATGGATGCATATTAATTCTTCATTGAGACCTTTATTGCACAAATGTACCCAAACTATAGATCATTTTTATTTCAAAATATTTCAAACTATAGTATATTAATATTATTGTACAAAGAAAATTGTTAATATAGAAAACTATGGGGTGAAATAATTAAATTGATGTGTTAACATCCTTTATTTCTTATATTATTAAGATAAGCAAGTTGTGTACTATGTTCTTAAGATCAGATTTGTATACACACTCTAGAAGTGCACATATATAGATTTATATGGATATTAATCAAAGAAGAATTTAGGACCAGTTTTATACATAATCCTTTCAAGCCCAAAAGTAAAGATAACTACATTATAACTTCAATGTGTACATGTATCAATGAGAATATATACATGTATATGTTCATATAAGCCTATGTTATATGCCTATCAATAAAATGTGTATTTAGAAACCAAACTTACTATGATTTCTATCAAACTAAGCAGTCTAAACTAACTGTAGGACCCAATGTGTGTGTGAACGCATGTAGATGTAGTTTTAAATTTTAAATCAAATGGGTATTCAAAAAGTAGTTCTATTATCCTTTCATGATGCTTTAAGATGGATGTCCATACTATGTTGCAAACTCCCATTCTGGCTCAGGCAGGGAGGAAACTGGTGAAGGTTGTGGAATTTCACTTTACACCTACCATTGCATATACTTGAAAGTTTCTAAAGCCTTTTGAACAAATCCATTTTGTACATATCTTGCAATCATTGCAGTCCATGAGGTGACATCTTTTTAGGCATTTTGTCAAACAGTTCACGTGCCTTGTTAATGCTTCCACTTTTTTGCATGCATGTCTACTAGGACAGTTGCGATTATAATATCTGACAAAGTTCCTCTATCCTTTATGCTTTGATGGATGTCCATATTGTTCCAAATCTCCCATTTTGGCATGGGCAGGGAGGATGCTAGTAAAGGTTGAAGAATTTTGCTTTAAACCTGACAATTGCATTTGCTTGGAAATTTCTAAAGCCTTTTTAGCAAATCCATTTTGTGCATATATGAGACCACATCTCTTTGAGGCACCTTGTCAAACACTTCATGTGCCTTGTCTATGCTTCATGATGGTATTAAGACAAGTTCATCGGGAAGTCAGAACTACAACGCCCAAAACATCCTATCCTTTTATGGTTTCTGATGTCCATACTCAAGTTCAAAGCCCATATTTTTGGTAATAAATGCAGAGAATGAAATAAAGGTTAACTGATTTACACCTGGCAATTGCATTTGCTTGAAAGTTTTTGAAGCTTTGGGCATCTTTTGATTCAGAATAGTATTTATCTAAGTGCAGTAACCTGCAGGCTTGACACAGAAGAATGAGACATGGATGACCTGTTCAGTGTACGCCACCTACAAATACCAGTTCCACTCCACTGGCATTTCAAACTGGGGATATGGAAGGAACGAGTAATAAATGAGTTTAAAAGTCCTACATTTCAACTCGACATTTCTTAATATATATTGAGTAGTAAAGAATGAGTTGAAAATGTTCTGTTCGATTGTGAAGAAGACATGTATGAACTCTCCATTATTTTCTTGTTGAGCTGCTATTATATTTTAAACTATGTAAAATTATTATCTTTTTCTCTTATGAATTAAATTTAGATTTTAGCTTTTGACACACAACATATATTAAGATTCAAAAAACAAAAGTATGTTGGAGAAAAATATGGCTGGAATTGTAAAGTTGATTAAAAACCTATTCAATCTTTTATAGGCATCTTTGTTTTAGAAAATGATTTATTTGAAATATCATGAAATTGTTGAAAAAAAAGAGATTATATAAAAGAGATATATAAATATAATTGTTTATATTATATATTTAATTGACAAAGAATTATACATTTTAATAGTTTTCTAGAAGAAGAAGAAAATTTTATAAATTTGGCTTTAATCAGGTCATATAATAATTAAATTGAAATTAACACTCACTATTTGATATTATTTTAGATTCTTACAGTCAACTCTCTAACATTATTTCAACTCGAATGCATGTCCAAGACTCCATCGTTGGCCAGCTTTTGTGAGAGTCAATTCACCTTTCCTACAACCTCAATGGCTCCTTCAATCTTCCTTTCATCTGAATCCTGAGCCCACTGCCTTGTGTATTTTACTATCACATCTGGGGCTTCTAACAGACAAGAAATAATGAAATGGGCCCACCAATGTGGGAGCATTTCATCGCAACCTAAACTCAAGGAACCACATTCTTTCCTACCAGTGAAGGCAAAGGTTGGGACATTAATTTGAATGTAGTGCGTAAGGTCTTCAAACTGCTTACTCTCCCGCCTGTGTTGTGAGTCACTCTCTTACTATCATCTTCCTACCATTCAACTCTCCCTCTGTATTACTTCATCGTGACTTTATAATGTCGGTAGCCATGGAATTAAATGTAAAGATGCACTATAAAGTTAGCAGGGAGTGGTGCTAAAGGTTACAGGAATTGGACTTAAACTCACAATCAGACGGTTTGGAAATTCTCGCAAGAAGATGCTCTCGCACGCCAGCAGTTTCTGGTTCCACCATGTTGCCGAACTAAATCTCACGCTTTATCCTTGTGCGTGCATTTACCGCAGCTGGAGCAAATCAATGAAGTTAACATGGCCACTTTGGGCCGTGTTTGTTACGCCTCTCTCTCGTTTCCTCCTTTAACGTTAACGCCTAAAACCGACCGCCTTTGCCTGCTGTGCCAGTAAAACCTCATTTGCCTCTTCAAACTCTTTGTGCCTTTAGGGAATGAGGGACTCAATGCATATTAATAAAGGACCCGCTTAAATACCAAATCCTGACAGAAAAGTCAGAAAGCACGTAGTGATGTGGGGTGTGAGCCGATTCAAAACTAGCGGTTGCACGTAGTAGTAATGATGTCCACTAGTCTCTAAAGCCCCAATTCCAAAACAATGCACAAAGCTTCGTCAAAAGCGAAAGAAGATTTATATAAATGGAATGAAAATGCAGCGCCGAGTTGGGAGGAAATATCAGCAGTGCCCACATCACGAGCAGCTGTACGCCATTTTAAGAAATCCAATAAGAGAAACCAGGATGCCCAATTCACTCGAAGTATTCAGGACATGCCAGATGATCAATACGAGGACGCGGGAGATGACTGCACCATTACTGCGAAAGATAATATCTAAGCGAAGGTGGCAAGAAGTCGATAGAGCATTCAAGGCGGTCAAAAAGCAGTGGAAAACAATCGAGGGACAAAACAGGTTCAATCGTCTCCCACACGATACCGGCCGTTGATCATCTTTTTAAGCTTGGTCCTTTCCAAATAGTTCCGTGCTGGAGGCGGTGAACAACTTGCAGAATGATCGCACACCCACTTGCAGAATAAGTTGTGTCAGCTAAAGTCGCGTCAGTTCTGAGCATGTACCCTTTCGTATTAAAGACGAAGTTACTGTCATAGCCGCAAGTTGCAGTTCGATACGGTAAAGGGAATGCAATACAACACACATTGCCGTAGATTTCACTGTCGTAGTAAAATATTATATTCTCTGAATAGATTTGACATCGGGAGGTAAGAAGCCATCAGATGCATTCGATGTTGACTGGAATACATTTACACCTTATTAAATGCCTTGCCTTCGATGTTAACTGCCGTGTTTTAAAAGCGACGGTCAGAGTGTGGAGAGTCATCTCCAGGATGGCTGAAGCCGTCGATTTAAAAAAATAGTTTCGTGCAGTTCATAGTAGGATACGCCTTCGGCGTAAATTAATTGTCTTTTTCCTATTAGGTACATAATAGAATTTGAAGTGTGTTAACAGTCTTAAAATCTAATTTAATCTTTTTTTCTCTTTATTATATTCTTTAATTGTGAAAAAGTTTTTGTATTTGAAAAAAGAGACAATAGATTTTATTTTAGGGATTAGGATGGTTGTATACTCTTCTCTTTCTTTTTTTGTTTAAAGAGAGAAAGGAGATTTTATTAGGTGGGTTTGTTCAGAGAAAATTTTAATGGTGAAATTTGTATATTGATTTTAGTTTTTGTTCAGTTAGAAGAATAATTGAAAAAGGTATAATATTATGTAAAATTAGGTCTCTTGTCTTTGTTATCCATCTACCACTTACACATATTTCTATGTACTTGCTACTTATCCCTAATCACATGTTTATATATTGATATACATTCACCATATCCACATGTTTATTATTCATATGTGTACATTTGTTTCTATGCACACGCAATCCATAGAGATCTAGTCCTTTTGTCTTAGGACTAGCTTGTAGTTAGGAGGTTATTGTCATAATCACAAACTCATCCTAACCAACTTTAAATTAAAAAATTTAAATATGATGAACTTCTCACCTGTCTAGGCCAACTAAACACAAGTTTGTGTCATATGTTGATATGTCCTTGTATTAAAGTTATTCAATGCATTCATTCTAAATATGAGTGAATCAAGGAATTAATTCACATTTACACACTTCATTTAATGTTTTAAGAGGAACCTAATTCTACACAAGCATTATACTGAAGAGTTGACCTAGTCAAACCTATCCCCTTATGACACATTGATAGCCCCACAGAGGTATTTTCAAATAATGTAAGTCCACAAATATCAAAAAGTGCAAAAAAAATCAAGGTGTACCTGGCAAAGTTGATAACAAAAGTCTACAAATCATTCTAATTCCCAAGTAATTCACTAGTTTGATACTTAGTGTTCTATATCTCTAAATGCATCATATTCAAATCAATAACAATCCTAATGCATTATTATATTATTGAGTTATGTACAATTATTTATTTATATTTATTAGTTGTTGTAAATCAACGATTTATCAATAATTTCAAGTCTCATTTATTAATCTAGGCTTATTTGTGCTTATTTGCTTGCATTTTATTAGATTAGCCTCTATTAGACATAAAGGAAGGTTTATTTTCCTTCACATTTTTGTGCACCCATCTAATACTGTTCATACCAACCTTTTTATAGGGATTTTATTTACAATTTTTTATCTAATGTTATTTTTATTTTTCATATATTTTGAACCTTGCCTAAGGATTTAATATTTATCTTCCTACATCTTTTGATGAGGGTTTGGGTATAAATAGTGAGTTATCATTTATCTCACCCTACCACCCTAGGATATCATATCATTATGGCACCAATTGTGGTTTGTTTCATGGCTAATTTGCATGTATTTATTTCATAGTATGACATATTTCTATATTTCATATTATATGACACATATATCCTCAGTACACTTATGGACTTTTATGTTATGGATATGCGTACCTTTTATAGATGTTATAACAAAGAAAAAGGGGGTGGGGGACCCTAAGTTTAATGTATAAAACCTAGGGTTAATTTATGTGTGTAGTCTTTTTCTAAAGTTTCAATAAGATGGAGATCAACAAGGTGTTTAGATTGATTTTCAACCATAAAGGTGAGTCAATTAGACCTGGATTTGATCCTTTTGAGCCTTGGAAATGGATTGGAATTGATTTTCCTTGATTAACCTAATTAGACTATGTGCCCTAATATGAAAATTGCAAGATTTCGACAATTAACAAACTGTAAAAAGATTTGCAGGTAGATCTGGGAAGGGAAGAGTGTTGTGTACCTATCATATAAGTTTGGTATTAGATAGAATAAGGGGACACGGGTTCCCAAGGGTGTCTTTTTCCTTGTAGGGGTGTCATGGATCTATTTTCATTGTCCTTTGATGTTGGATCTGAGCTCCTGATTCTTGCCTGCAAATTTGTTGGATCATTGTCAAATAATTTTGTAGGTAAGTTTTCATGAGTTGACAAGGTATAGGGTTTTGAATGCAACAATGGACAAATGATCTTCAAAGTTCCTTCAACCCTCTCCAAACCTAAAACCTGCACATTCAAAGAGAGGAAAGGTTGTTCCATTTAGGGGCTTACCTTAGTCAAACCCTGTGTTAGTGTTTCCACTTCCATAATGGTAATGTCAATGATGAAATGATAAATGATATGAAGGAATGATGAATCCACAAAGTTTTGCAACTCACCACCATTCACAAAGGACTGAAGTCATCCACATCACCTCAAGGTCTTGGATCTTGCTTGCTTAAATGCTTGAATTTCTTGGAGACCTGCAACAAGGGTTAGCCTTCACAAACAATGATAACATGAACTCGCATGTAGGATTTGACATGATGCTTGGATCTTGAATTGTTGCAATGAATCTTTGAAATGCTACTCTTGACTTGCTCTTGACAATAATTATTGCTCTTAATGTTCACCTCTTACTTTTTATTATTCCTTGTTAGATTTCAAATGATGCAATAACTAGGTATTTATATGCAATTATGCTAATTTCCTAAAAAATAGATCTCAATAGCCAACATTGGAAACCTGAATTTTAAATGTTAAAATGTTGACAATGACATATTCAAATTTTGAGCCCAACAAAATAGGGGGACAAAGCTACCCAAGGGCGTCCCAATCCAGGTCCTATTTTCTAAGGATTTAGGTGTGGGGGGAAAAACATTAAATAAATGCATTTGTTCTACGCTTGCAATTTGTCAAAAAATGCTAAAAATAGGCCTCAAAATAATTTAGGAAATTAGAGGGTCAATTAGGCTCAATAATTTAGGGGAAGCAAAACAATGTGAAATTGTCAAGCATGATAGTTTTCAACACTATAGATGTGTTATTTTATCATGTATTGTATTCCCCTCTTTCATGGAGTTGATTAGTGCATGTACTATGTTATTAGAGATGCTTAATTCATTTGTTTTCATATTCAATAATTATCATATGTCTTATGACAATTATGATCATATATTAAGCAAGGATCCATCATGTGATTCACCCATACATGGCATTAGTGCACCTGCTGATTATATGTTTATTAAATGTCATGATATCTCTATTGATTCATATCCTTCACTTTTCCCTTTGTCATGTGATGATAGGTTATGTTTTGGTGATTACTAGCTTTTCATTATTATTTTATTAACACTTCTTTACTTTTGCATGCATTACATAATGATGTTATGAACCTTTGTGAGGAAATTTTACATGTAAAATCATTTTTTCTTGCTAGTTATATGCACATAGATGATATTAAATTGAATGGTAAGTTTAAATTGTATTTACATGGTACGACTCTAGATTATTTTTTCATCTTGTTTCCTCTACAATTATTTTACTATCTTAATCAATACTTTAATTCCATGTGCTTTTAAGCCTAATTCACAAGAGAACATACAGATTTTAATAGGACACCTTCTATTTTATTTTCTAATCCCGATTCATCTATTAGCATGGCTTATGCATATCGTATGCCTACTTTTCATGTTGATCTTGTTATTATCATCTCATCGGGTATACACATCAAAGTTTAAAAAGAGGTTAATGTGTTAATCTACCACCACTTTTTCTATCTACCAATACACTTAATTTACCTCTTATGCCTCAAGATTCATCTTAAAGAAAGGGTGATAACATTTAACATTACAAAGTACCCAAGCTAGAATTTCCTTACAGAACTTAGTGTGCTTATCACCATTTTTATAGAGATAATGTGTAAAAGGCCTTAGAAAATATGTAGGTTGCATCATTGATGAATATAGTAGCCATACAAATTGTCATGATATATATTTCAAGGATAAAGAGGTTCTACCTTATAAACTATTTAAACATGTATTGTCATCACATATAATTGTGGAATGTGATGAAGCAACTATTAAATAATCATTATTTGATAATGGATATATTATTTACATACACATTGAGGATTGTTTAAATTAAATGAAAGTAGATTTATCTATCATATTCCCATCCAAACTTACTCTTAGAGGATTTGATAATATTATTATATCCTATTTGTGTGTTGTTCTTCCAATCCAAGCTAGACCATTTACATTACTCTTGTTGATAAAACTCCTTATGAAGTGTAGATAGGTAGAAAGCTTTTTGTTTCACATTTAAGGGTCTTTGGTTGTGAGGCTTATGTTCATGCACCTCAAGATAAGTGATCTAAATTGGATCCAAAAGCACAAAAATGCATCTTTTTTTGTTACAATGAGAATGTAAAAGGTTATAAGCTTTGGAATCTATTAACCCATAAAATGTTTTTTTCTAGCGATGTGATTTTCAGGGAATTTAGAGCTTACTTAGGTGAAGAACAAACAAAGGAGAAAGATAAGAAAAAAATAGTGCATTTCAAGAAAAATATTGAAAAGCAGGAAGATGCACATGTGAAAGAACAATCAGATGGATTTGAGGATGGGGAAGAAGAAGAGGATTCAAATAGTTTAGAGGATGTGCAGGATGAGCACACAGTAGAGAAAGATCTGGTAGAGCCCATTAATCCTACCTTGAGGAGTTCCACAAGGCAACAAAATCTAGTTGATGGGTATAACCCATTAGATTATCGTTATGTATTTACTTGGTTGAGTATTGACGATGAGCCTAGATCTTTCAGGGAGGCTCTCTCTTTAGAGGAAAGTGAGTCTTGGATGCAAACTATACATGAGGATATGATGGCTTTAGATATTTGTGATGTTTGGGATCTTATCATTTTTCCCAAAGGAAGGAAACCCATTAGTTGCAAGTGTGTAATTAAAAATAAATCTGGTGCAAATGGTTAGTTAGAGCGGTACAAGGCTAGATTGGTGGCCAAGGGCTACTCCCATAGAGAGGGAATTGATTTCGGTTAAATTTTTCTCTTGTTGCTAAGTTAACTTCTATTAGATTCTTATTATCTATTGTTGTTGTTATTATTTTTAAATAGAGTAAATGGATGTTAAAACTACTTTCTTGTGTTTAGATCTTGAGGAAGAGATTTATATGTGATAGCCTAATTGTTTTGTTATGAAAGGAAAAGAACACTTACTTTATATGGTTTAAAACAAACACACAGGATGTGGTACCAAAATTTTGATGCCTTTGCATTGAAGTTGGGTTTTGTTAAGAGTGAGGAGAATCATTGTGTTTACAGTAAAGTTATTGATGATCAGATACTGATCATTGTCTTGTATGTTGATGATATGTTGTTTGTGGGTAACAACAAGGTGATGCTTAGGGAGCTTAAGAATCAACTTTCTAGCACATTTAATATGAAGGATTTGGGGGCTGCAAAATATATTCTTGGGATGGAGATCAATAGAGATTGGGTTCACAAAAAGCTTTGGTTAAGTTAGTGTAAGTATGTTGATACCATTTTGCAAAGGTTTAGTATGCATGATTGCAAACCAGTAAATATTCCATTTCCGGTTGGTACTAATTTGAGTTTAGACATGTGTCCTAATTTTGATGATGGTTTTCAAGAGATATATAAAGTTCCTTATGCTAGTGTTGTTGGTGGTTTGATGTATGCAATGGTTTGCACTAGACCAAATATAGCCCAAGCAGTGGGAATTTTAAGCAAGTTTATGTCTAACCTTGGTATAAAGAATTAAAATTTTGAAAGAGGGTGTTTAGATATTTGCATGGTACTTCCAATTACTATTTGGTTTATCATGGTACTGATGATGTGGTTAAGTCATTAGATATACAAGGTTTTGTTGATGTAGATTGGGTAGGTGACTTGGATAGTCAAAGGTCCACTAGTGGCTATGTTCTTACTTTGTTTGGAGGTGCAGTGAGTTGGAAGAGTAAAATACAACCTACAGTTGCATTGTCCATCACCGAAGCAAAGTATATGGCTGCTACACATGCTTCTAAGGAGGCGGTATGGTTACAAAGACTTGGTAAAGGTATTGGTTTTGATTGTAGGAAAGCGAGGATTGGATGTGATAGTCGGAGTGCCATATGTTTAGCCAAAAATCTTATGTATCATGCTCATACTAGGCATGTTGATGTTTAGTATCACTTTGTGCGAGAGATGGTTGAGAATGGTAAGGTCATAATTGAGAAGGTTGACATTTTGGATAATGTTGTTAATTCTCTCATGAAGCCAGTGACCATGGATAAGTTCTCTTGGTGCAAGAAGGCCATGGACCTTGATCACTGTACTTGATTATAATTTTTAATTTTTTTTTTATCTCATGGATGTAATTGCAATGTATAATTTCAAGTGGGAAAATGTTAGGATAGGTGACATTATAATTGCTATCCTAAGTTGATATTATGTGCCTCCGCGTTCTTTGGAAAATGTCCTTGAGGACATGAGAGGCAAATTTATTTTTTTTCCTATGATAAATTGTAATTGCATTAATAGAGGTGGACCCACTATGGTGATGGTTATAGAGCATCTCAAGAGAATATTCATTTTGGGCATCAAACTTCTAGGTGGGGACCACCTAGAAGTGCATACTCTTGCATATTATTTGCATGTTATCCTGTGTTGGGCACCCAAGTTTGCATGTTATGTGTTTGAGCCGTCAGATCTGTCTGAGAGTAATGGAACACTCAGTATTGACCAATTTTGATTGGCTATGGGTTAGGCACCCATGTGAAGGCCATGAGCATTTAATATTTTTCACCATGTTTCTGGGATATCCACTAAGGGGGGCATAGGTTTTTCCATGTGGTTTAACTTGTTGTTTTAGGATACCACAAGTGGTATTCTCTCCCACAAACTTCTATATATTGGAGCATTGAGATGGTGGTTTTATGAGTTTGTTTGCAGGTTGATAGAGTAACAAAGTGTTGCCAAAATTCAGAGAGGAGTGTTGTACTGTTGTATCTCATTTTTGAAGATTAATACAAACATTGTATCTCTTTGGGTGTGGAGTTTTTTCCCGCAAGTGTTTCTTCTCCACGTATGTCTTGTGTCACTTGTGATTAAATCAACCTATGGTAGTGTTGATTTTCTCTTATTATTACAATTGCTAATCCTATAATCAAATAATTGGTAATATTTCATACATATTTCAAATTTACAAACACATATCTAAGTTCATATTGCTACAAGTTTCACCTTGGATTTCCAACAGTGCCAAAAATAAAGAAGCCTTAGTCTACAAGTTGTAAACCATGTGATGAGCGAAAAAAGACAAAGTCCAGATTTACTACAAAGGAATATTCCACATCAAATCCATTGGATTTGATCCATACAAATTTATGTGGACCAATGACGACAAATAATCTACAAGGTGCAGATATTTTATGATGCTTATTGATGATTATACTAGAATAACTTGGATTACTTTTCTTAAAGAAAAATTAAAAGCATTTGAGAAGTTTAAGGCATTCAAGGCATTAGTTGAAAATTAAATTGGAAGAACAATTAAGGCTTTGAGATCAGACAAAGGTGGAGATTTCACTTCTAACTGGTATGATGAATTCTATGAAAAGCATGGGATCAGGCGACGTTTTTTCCCTCCTAGTACTTTGCAGCAGAATGGAGTTGTAGAAAGGAAGAAACATACTATATAGGAAATGACTAAAATAATGTTGAGTCAAGTAGGTTTATCAAATATGTACTAAAGAGAAGCAATTCATACTGCAGTATATATTTTGAAAAGAACTCAAATCATACCTAAGTTTAATAAAACACCATATGAGTAATGGAGAGGAAGATCGACTCCTGTCAAATATCTCAAGATATTTGGAAGCAAGTGCTACACCAAAAGGGATGAAGAAAACTTGGGTAAGTTTGATTCTAGATCTGATGAAGGTATTTTTCTTGGTTCTTCCATGATAAGTAAAGCATATAGATGTTACAACAAGAGGCTGAAGAGGATTGTGGAAAGTGAAAATGTAAGGATTGATGAAAAAATTTAGTCTACCAACAATCTGAAAGTGGAAGATGATGAGGATCAAATCCACAATAATGATGAAGACTCAAAAGATAATTTTGAGAACGCTATTACAAAGACTCCGACAAGGTATGTGTCAAAAAATCATTCTGAAAATAAGATTATAGGAGACAAGAATAGTGGAGTCTACAACCAAAGAAGAATTGAGAGAGAAAATGAGCAAGTGCATTTTGCCTTATTGTCAAAGATTGAACCAAGTTCTTATATAGAGGCAAGCAAAGAGCAAGCATGGGTAGATGTTATGGAAGAAGAGTTATCTCAGATAAAGAAGAATGAAACTTGGGAATTGGTTCCAAGACCTAAAGGCAAGAATGTTATGGGTACCAAGTGAGTTTTTAGAAACAAGCTAAATGAAGATGGAGAAGTGATCCAGAACAAGGCTAGACTTGTGTGTAAAGGATATGCTTAGGTTGAAGGAATTGATTTTGAGGAGACATTTGCTTCAATAGCAAGTCTGAAAGCAATCCAAATGTTTTTGGCTCTTTCAACATTCAATAATTTCAAAGTGTATCAAATGGATAAGAATTTTGCATTCCTAAATGGACAGTTAGAAGGGGAGGTTTACATTGAGCAACCAAAAGGCTTTCAATGCTCAAATAATCCAAATTTTGGGTTTAGGTTGAAGAAGTCTCTTTATAGAATTAAACAGGCTCCTAGATCTTGGT
This sequence comes from Sequoia sempervirens, assembly GCA_007258455.2. Classification (NCBI taxonomy): domain Eukaryota; kingdom Viridiplantae; phylum Streptophyta; class Pinopsida; order Cupressales; family Cupressaceae; genus Sequoia; species Sequoia sempervirens. The sequence continues at coordinate 130,417,293 of VDFB02271358.1, forward strand.
ATTCAAGGTTGGACAAGTATTTGCAATAGCAAGGGTTTTGGAGAGGTAGTGCGGATAATAATTTATATATAAAAAAAAAGATGATAAGTTGTTAATTTTTGTTATCTATGTTGATAACATTATCTTTGGCTGAAACAGTGATGAGATGTGCAAGGGGTTTTAGAATGCAATACAAAGTGAATTTGAAATGTCAATGCTTGGTGAATTGTCTTTCTTTCTTGGTTTACAGATTTCTCAATCAAACAAAGGCATATTCATTTCCCAAAACAAGTACATAAAGGAAATGTTAAGCAAGCTCAAGATGGAAGAGTGCAAACCAATAAGTACACCTATGGTTACCGAATGCAAGTTGAGTAAGGATGATGACTCTACTCTAGTAGACCAAACCTTGTACAAATCTATGATTGTTAGTCTATTGTATGTGACTGTATCTAGACCAGATATAATGCAAGTAGTTGGAATAGTAGCCAAATTTCAGGCACCACCGAAGGAGACTCATGTAAAATAAGTAAAGAGGATATTTAGGTATTTGAAAGCTACAATGGATTTTGGTTTATGTTATCCTAACAGTGAAAATCTCACTTTGATTGCATACACAAATGTAGATTAGGCAGGAAGCATAAATGACCAAAAGAGTACCAGTGGTGGAGCTTTCTTTCTTGGTGATAGTCTTGTGTCCTACTTGAGCAAGAAGCAAGATTCAATGTATTTATTCTACATCAAAAGCATAATACATTACGAAAGCTCATTTTGCACTCAAGTTCTTTGGATGAAGCAAAATTTGAAGGAGATGAAGATTGAGTTTGATGAGCCCATTTACATTATTTGTGATAATACCAATGCCATGAACATTTCAAAGAATCCAGTAATGCATTTAAGGACAAAGCATATTGCAATCAAGTATCATTTTTTGAGGGAGAAGGTTGCAAAATAGGAGGTGAAGTTAGAGTATGTTGAAACCAAGGAATAAGTAGCAGACATTTTCACAAAACCACCTCCTAAGGAGACATTTTAGTTTCTTTGAAAGAAGTTGGGAGTTGTTGCTCCCTCCTCTTGAATCAATAGGAAGTACAGGTTGAGGGGGAGCTTTGTCTCCCTACCATGAAAAGACTTGGTGGTCTTGTGGAATATTTTAGAAACAATGTGGTATGGTAAAGGTTCAGGGGGAGTGTTAACTTTCTACTACAAGAAAGCTTGGTGGTCTTGTGGAAGCAATGTAGCATGGACTCAGGGGGAGTCTATTTAGGAAACAAGTTTCTAGATTGTGTAGAGTGTCAAAAATGTTGGTGGAGATGCCAGGAAATAGTTGACCTTTACCATTGATGTCAAAGGGGGGAGAAATGGAACTCAAAATGCTATATTCTCTATGGGGGAGAAATAGAACTCAAAATGA
>VDFB02271358.1:130418785-130464524 GCA_007258455.2 Sequoia sempervirens
TTCATTGTGTAGTTATGATCTCCACCCTACAAAACTGAAAAAAAAAAGAAAAAAAAAAAACATTAAATACAATGTTTTAATTAGATAGAAGTCATTTTCTTATCAATATTTCTCTTCTTTTTTACTTTATTGGAAAACTAGAAAAAGATTGCATAAATGTTTGCTTAAATATAATACTGTAGATATCTTATGCAAGGCCAAGGCCAAGTTAATGTGGTTGATATTTTAAAGCCATGCAGATTTACAGTGCCTAGAAGCATAAGCATATAAATTTGTGTTTTTCATTAACTTTTTTTTGCCAAACAACTGTCAAAAGCTAGCAAATGACTAAGTGATCTCCGCCTACCTTTGATCAGCAATCCAAACAGCAAATTAGGGGCACTTTTTTGATGGTTAAACCCTTATAAATTACAACCAGAATATGATGATTTGGTTGAGGTGTTAGTATTCTATGCCAACACTTAAAAGTGGTAAGAAAACAAAATCAAGTGCATAAAAGTGAGGGAAAAACCATTAGTGATGTGCACCTAATATAAGAATAGTTAGAACATGGCAGAGAAATAATAGTAAGAACAAGGTTATACAATGTTTTCAGATATGGTCATACTAACCTCACAGTCATTGTGACTGTCTAGATTTAATGAGAGGTCACGAGTTCAGTTTATAGTTTTAAAAAGTTTCATGTAAGTCTTTAATAGGTTTTAGTTGGAGTTTTATGGAGAACCATTCTTATTTTCTTAAACCTCCATCATTTGATCTGATTTCCAATATTATGTTTTTATGAACTACAGTGATAGATCATTTAACTTTGTGTAGATATTGAGACTTTGATGGAAGGATGAACCAAGTGAAGTACACTTCGATGGAGAAGAAAAAAATGTAGTGGATTAATTCCAATTTATTCTACAATCCTGTAGCTAATGGAGGCTGGGGTCACTAATTCTAGAATTCAAGCACATCAAGTGGCACAAAAGTTGGAATTGGTGTGCAAAGTTGTCTTGAGTAGAAGTTGTTGGGTGCAAAAATATTAAGCTTTGAGCAAGAATATTGGAAATACAAAGGGCACAAGCAATGCATATGGGTGAAGGGAATGCACAATAGCACATTCGGTCAAATAGTGATAGAGAGGCATGCTCACAGTCAATGTATATTTTCAGATAAACATTTAAAGATAAACAACTCTCATGAGAATTGTCTACCAAATAGCTCTCATGAGAATTGTTTTTGTATTTGAATTTTTTGAATAATGGGAAGAAAGAATACACTGGACTGACAATGAATCACACCAATTATTAATGTCACTCTACTACTGTTGCATGTCAAATTCAAAGTCATTGGAACCAGCAAGAACAACAATAGATATAAAGTTGCAAGCTTATAACAATAAACACCGATAAGTGTAGAATAAGTGCAGCAGTGGATACCGGCAACTTGTTTTTACTGCCCCTTTTCTGAATTTCTTCCAATATCATGTTTTGTGGGCTTGTACCTGATTTATTTATGTATTGGTACTACCAATACACTCCATCAAAATTCATTCAGCATCATGTTTGAAGCAACATCATTGGTTTAAAATGAAACAATGAATGTGATCCATAGTTGTAGTAGCACTGTGTCAAACATTGCTGTTAAAAATAACCCTCTCAACTTATATTCAAATTAATTATGGATATCAGATCTGTACCATCATATTAATATTTAAATAAATTTCATATGATCTGGACATCTTGAGCAAAATATTGCTCATCTACTTATCGCTTTTGAAGACAAGGAGTAGTTCTGTGGTCTTGTTAGGAATTACTTGAGAATCAAATTATTTGACACAGAAGATAGATCAGATAACTGTAGTTTTGCAGTGGTTATGTAAATCTCAGTTATAATTCCTTTCTACTTAACATATTATCCCTGTCACAAGGAAGGTGTTATGGATCTTTGTAATGTGGTTTATCTAATAGAGGGATTATGGATTTTCCCCAAATCTGCCATCTCTGAATATAGGCTGATGGAAGATTCACACAAGGCATCTTGAGTGTATATTTATTCCTATTAATGTCATGTGATTGCTTTCTGAAGTTGCAAGCGAAATTTGGTTTCCTACTGCCTTCCTTTCCAGAGTGTTTTGTGACAAACATTTATAATTTAATATAATCAATAATATAAGGAACTTACAAAATCATCAGAATAGAGTGATTTTTTTTCGCAGTCCCTTGCCACTCAAGGGTTTAAGAAATTTGCAACAGGGAAAATCTGAGAGTGGTTTGCATGCTCCCAATGTGTCATTTGATCACTCAATTATTATTCCAATTTTCTTACGTGATGAGATTGTTTTCGCTGTGGATATTCCATTTAATCTTCCACCTTCATGATTCATCTACTGAATACTAGAGCCCCTGCCAAATTTGGGCTTGAATTGTAAAGAATAGGATAATTTTCTTTGCAATATCATTTACTGCTCCTACTGAGGTGGTAGCTAATTTGGTTGACAGTTGGATCCTCAACACTATTTCAAGACTTTGATATGCTCTAGTAAAGACATCGGAGTCATCCAAGCATGGACTACGCTAGCACATTTTTGTAAGGAGTCTAGCTTACTGCTATTGCTATCATGTTAGTTCATAGTAGGCATTCTACCTTTGTCATAAGGTCCAAATTCTCCTAAAAATGATTGCATGGGTGATGCGATTGCAGTGGGATCATTTCAAGCCACAAAAAGTGACTCTACAACAAATCTTGCTTCATGGGTTACCACTATGAATTCTAGCTCAATGAATATGAACTTAATTTCTACAATTATATTGAGTGAGACAGATTTTGTATATGGTGTGAGACAGATGTTGTATATTTTAATTTAGTGTAGGTTGTTGTACACATGATGGTTTCAGCTATAGTCAAGTCTATTAAGACTTTTTTGGCTGCAAAAGAATATGCCAATTATGCACTTTTCCAGCTGCTCTTCTAGTCCATGGGTGTCTAGATTACCCCTAAACATTCATACATTGGATTCATACTCTGTGCCTTATGCTAAATATGCCTCTGCTGAACTATGTTAGATCAGTATTAAGAGAGTCTTCAACTCGCATAATTAATCAATTTAACTAGTGAAGTGAGATCAGTAGCTTAGTTACCTAAAAATAATTAACTTTCATGATTTTATTGTTCAACTAACATACTATTTGTCAAAAGACCATTCAATTTCAATTTTTAAATAATGGGTGAACTTCTATTCAATGAAACTAACATGTTTTTTTCTATCAATTTGAATACTATGCGAACATGGAAACATGAATACTATTCAATCCATCTAACATGTTTTTTTCTATCAATTTGACACAATATTGATTAGATATCTCCTTTCTTGTGAAATAAGAAAAAAAAAATAGTTTATAAGCATATCAATATCTTAAACGAAAGCTTTACTGTCAATAATATGATAAGACAATGTTTTAAAAAAACTCCATGATGATTATTTCAAATCAACATTTCATATCACAACAACATATCCATCATCACAAAGAATCTCATGTTTGTAACCACTAATTCAAAAACATTAACTATACTACTGATTCAGTCTGCTGATATTGCTTCAGAATTGAAGTCTGATATAAAACTACATTATTCTTCCAACAAAGGGCAGTAGATTATTTATACTGTTTATGCTAAGCATGGCCAAATGAACAAGCATAACAGATATATGCCTTAGAAACAACAATATTGAACAAATAAAGAAATGCAATGCATTTGCTACAATATCCCAAATGTCAGATGTTTCTAATACTTCACTTGAAACTTTAGAGATAATGGAAAAATATGCTAAAAGAAAAATTCATCCTCAAAATTCATTTTATTGAAATACAATCGAAATACAAATTGTTCTTTCATATCACTTAAATACAAACATTAAACACAAATTGTCTTTGCATATTAGTTTAATACAAACATTAAACAAAATGACAAATCATTTCTCAGTTGAAAATGATTCAGAAATTTTTAACATTGCTTGGCCAATGGAATTTAAGGCTGCAACCATGTTCATTTGCACAACAACCTTTTGCTCCTCCAACTTAATCAGCTTTTCATCATTTAATTCTTCTTTTCTGAATTGCCTTTTCATAAGATCATACTATTTTTGATGGCGTTTCATAGGACCCTCTTCAGCAATCTGTAATGTGGAAACAACCAATTTGTTGTTTTCCAAAATTGTATCTCTCATACCAATGGTTTTCGATACTATTTTCGCTTCTTACCTGTGTAACCTTTTTTTGTTTCATTATCATTGTCTAGAGACCCTTGACAAGCTGTATCAAATTCATCAATAGGAACATTTTCAATTGAAGAGGAGTTTTTGTCACCAAATGTGTAGTTGTTGTTTGAAGTATCAATGCATATGTTACCAGGATCAATTACTCTATCACTACCAAAACTGGCCTCCATTGCAACCATAAGCTTGTTTGGAAAGTTTGGTGGAAGTTTTTTTTCAGTTCTCTCTCTACTTGTCATATTCTAGTAGTTGTCATGGCCAAAGGGAATATGTGATTCATAATCCCTTATTCTTTTATAATCTGGCATGATATGTTCCCATCGATCTCGACACTGATTTGTTGTTTTAAAGACACCATGCTGAAAACAGTACTCTTTCATAGTTTTCCACTTTTCAACAGCAGTTACAATTTTCTTCATTACACCACCATTAGATAGTGTGTCTTTTTCAACTCGTTTTGCTTCAATAAGTACCATGGTGTCTACAATGGTCCATCGTGTCCTTCCTTTCTATGTAGGAAGAACGAAAGGTGGTTTATCTTGATTTTTAGTTGCAGAAAAAACATTAGTATATTGTTCATTAGGAGTTGAGGTGACAAAATTTTCATTTTCCTTTTCTATAGTTGGAGGACAACTAGAGTTGACTGTTTCATTGGTTTTTTAAGTGCTTGGAACAAAGTCAAAGAGCTCATCGTCAATGGAATAAATATCTTCATCTTCTATGTGGTTTTGTGAGAGAAATGTTGTGAACCTCCTAAAACCACGATTTGAAGGAATTAGACGATGCAAATTCCTATCCATGGCAATGAGCTGCAATAAAATATATATTCAAAAATTAATATGTTTGGTAAAAATAGTGTACAACCAAGTTTCTTTTATTCATTATTAAACAACTGCAGAAAAAAAAAAAAGAATGCACTAGGTAATATTGAGTTGACTTCTTTTGAAAAATTGACAATCATAATTGGGAAGAAAACCAAAGAGCTTAACATAAAGAACAGACAGCTTGCATGGGAAGTAGTGCACAAGAAACTTAAGATGTAAAATCCAACATGGAGGTGCAACACACAATTTGTAATTCAGTTTGATGGCAGAGTGAAATAACCGCAAGAGACACTACATACAACATTACTATTACAAAGTGGTCAACAAATAAAGCAAACAAGATTCATTAAGAATCAAGAAATTATTTGTTGGGGGGTATGCCTTACATAATCAAATGATGTATTATCACCCAAAGCAATGATAACATCATGAAACAAGGCAAATGAGGAGGAAAAAATAAAACTCAAGGAAATAGGGAAAAGCCCAATGGTTAAGATTAAAACAACCCTGATAAAATAGTTCCAAAACATAAGGAAATATCATGAGACCGCTCTCCAAACAATTGTTAGTAAATAAATCATAGAAAATTGGCAACATTGAAGAGTACATAAGTAAGCAAAGGTGGACACACTAAGCAACCAAACATTTAAAGTATTTTACCAATTGTACTTATTGACAACAATTTCATTCGTAGTAAGAACATAGTTTTTATTGCTAAGCCTTATCTCAACATAGCATTTCATGAACGCCGTAATAAATAAACAAAATTATGTTACAGGTATTTACATTGTAGCAAAGTCGGTTCCTCTTATGTCTACAAGTAAAATTGGCATTGCAGAAAAGTTGGTTCTACTGTAGCACTACTGTTGATTGTGACTGACTGTCTATGACTCCGAGTCAAGGGGGTATATCCAATGTTCATCGAACCAAGTAAGACAAGAGCCAGGAAGTGAGCATGGGAACTACAAGGTACATTACATTGCACTATACTTAATGTTGTATCGTTATCTACACATAGCATTCCTCTATCACACCCCCTTTTATAAGCACTGGGTACATCTTAGAGCTATGCTCTTATAGATTCTCTTTGTAATAGAGCTTGAGACCCCCTTGGATTCTTGTACTTTTTCCTACCACTAAATGCCAAATGCGTCAGCATGGAGGTTGGCCAAATGAGGTACTATAAGTTGTGGATCATTGGGGTTTTTATTCAGAATGCAGTATGGTGTTATTGAGACAGGTAGTTCCATCAGATAATGAATGTGATGTTGTCTCTCAGAGGCTCATAGAAACTGCTCTTCAAGGTGATATAGAGATTGTAGTTGATTGCTTAGGTAATGCTCTTGTATATGTGAACTTCGCCTCATGGAGCCCCTGGACCCACATAGACCAGAGTGGCATTTCTACTGTAATGTGAGTAAAGCTACTGAACTTATGCTATATTTGGGAAAGTGGCAAAATGCTTTGCCAATTGTTAGAAAAAATGTAGTTGGTTTCCTTGGCAATGCATTCAAGCAAGTGAATTTTAGATATTGGATGCATCTCTGAGCAAACGATATTTGCTAAGATTTTTCCGAAAGTAATTATAGCCTAGTTATCATGAATCTCATGCAAGGCTAAATTAGCCCTGAATGAAAGCATGTAATATTAATAGGCTAATTTGTGGATGTCATCCATAGGATCATATGTATGGAAAATATTTTAAAGGCAACTTGTCTCCTCCTACATGTCAATTGTTGCTACCATTCTCTAGCATTCCCTAAGAATTCTGTGTTTATTTATTAGATGCAGAAACTAGAGTCAAATGGATTGTCTAAGTGCATGAATATGATTTCATATGTTTGCTTGGCGTCTGTTGATGATGTAGAAAGACAACTCTCTAGTTTCTAATTTCCTGTCTATTTATTTTGCACAGTGGATGATGAGTGCATTATTATTGGGTCAGCTAACATCAACCAGCATTCTATGGATGGTGGAAGGGACTCTGAAATGGCAATGGGAGCTTACCAACCATATCATCTAGCTGTACGAGGGCCTGCCAGGGGTCAAACCCATGGTTTCAGGATGTCTCTCTGGTATGAACACACTGGACTTCTGGACAATTCCTTCAACACTCCCAAAGTGTAGAATGCATCCAAAAAGTGAACAAAATAGGGGATCGATATTGGGATTTAAATGTCAATGAAACCCTGGAAAGAGATCTACCAGATCATTTGTTGACCTATCCAATCGGTATATAGATGTCAAATTATTATATATATGGATTTTTTTACATATTTTCAGATTTTATAAAGGTGTCAGATGGTTATATATCCATAAGTTTCATATTACAAATTCAACCCATTATATATATCAAACATTTATTACAGACCCCCTCATTCTCTTCAGCAATGGACTGATAATGGAATGCAGATTTAGTTTGCTCCAAAGGAAATGAACACCACCTTTTACACCACTTATGAATGATCACAAACATATGACTGCAATGCACGTCATTATTCATATTGAATTTCAGAGGCAAACTATATTTTGATTACCAATTAATTAATTATTCATTGATTGGAGGATGTTTTTAGTGACTAGACACCATTTTCAATTGTTTGGGAAATTTTAAATGTATTAATTTTGTTTATTGTTGCATTGATAAGTTTTCGGGGAAGAGTGAGATACCCCTCTTTTGGCTGCCGGCCCAGGATTAAAACAAAAAAAAAATGTTTAACCTTGTATGTATCACACAAGATGGTGATGTGATAGAGCTCCCTGGTTTTGAAAACTTTCCAGACACAAAGGCTCATGTTTTGGGCACCAAATTAGATTACATGCCTCCGATTTTGACCACAGAAGGAGATAGAATAAGAATTGAGAACCAAACAAAAAAGCCATTTTGCCATATAACTAGTATACGAACTTCAATAGAACGAAAAGTATGGAGAAAAAATATTAGAATTTCAACAAAGAGAAAAGTATTGGAAAAAATTATATAAACTTGAACAGAATTAAAGGCATAGGTGAAAATTAGTTGGCAGAGTAAACAAAAATAAAAATTACTCAGTGCCCTTTTGTCTCAAAATGCAAAATTGCTTTGGAGTCCTCTGACTTCTCCACCTCTGAACAATTAGAATAGTATTTTCCTGTACATAACCAATCTAAACAAATCAGCAACGATATTTACAGTGATAGAAAAATGAAATGGATTATCTTAAATTAATATGCACCTGTTTGTTTAGCAGCTCGTCAATACTCTTTGCTAGTCTGTGCAGCATGTCGATGGTCTATTTTGTAGTGTCGTCGATGCCTTTGAAACCAAAAAATTCCGGAAAACATGCAGCGAGGATCATTTTCCCTTTTTTTAATTTCCGGCAGGAATCTTCTATTGTAAATGTGCGAAAAGTGGCACACAAAACTCCTAAGCTGTAGGGGCAATTTTTAGCCCACCCCATTTTCACCAGCTGAAAGATTCATTCCTATACTGTAGGAGCTCCTATTTATCTAGAAGAGATTCCAATTAATCCTGTAGCACAATTTTTTTTTTTTCCATGAGACCTCTGCTCCACCAAAATAGAAGCCCAAGCCCACCATGAGACCATGCAGTAACAAAAAGTGCTCGACTATTGGTAAGTCAAGTTTTCTTTCCAATGTTCGTGAAGCTGCAAAGAACAAGCGACTGCATAAGAAACAAAAGAGCCTTCTAGAGGACCTTCACCAAGGCAAAGAATTTGATTTTGACAGTGAAGACCAAGGCAAAGAGATTCTAAAAAGCCGTTTGAAATCTGTTTCTGTGCTCATCGTTCTAGATGATGTGGATCACACAGACCAATTAGATGCTCTTTTACCAGCAAGGGACACCCTTGGCCACGGAATTCTCATTATTTTCGCCACACGCGAGTTGAGTGTCCTTAGAGCGGCGCGTATCTCCACTACATATAAAATGACAACACTGAATGACACTCATGCCAAGCAGGTTTTTTGTTGGTATGCATTCGGACAACCCTCTCCATTTTTGGGATTCGAGGATCTTGCTAAAAGTTTCATAAATGCTTGCCATGGTCTGCCTTTGTCACTCAAGGTTGTAGGGGGTTTGCTTTGTGGGGAGTCCAGTGAGAATTATTGGCAGTCTCAATTAGACAAGTTGTCCAGAATAGTGCCAGACGACATCAAATTGAGGCTCAAAAGAAGCTACGATGCTCTAGATAAAGAAGAGAAAGAGATGTTTCTGGATATAGCGTGTTTCTTCATTGGATGGACAAGCAGTGGGGCCATTGCAGTATGGGACGGATCAGAGTGGAATAGTCTGCACGGTTGGCAAAGGCTTGTGAATAAATGTGAATAAATGTCTTGTTGAACTAGACGAGGCTAATCTCATAAGAATGCATGATCATTTGAGAGATTTAGAAAGGGAGATTGCAAATCTTCAATCACCCTATCGTCTTTGGTCTGAAAGGCAGATTATCGAGATTTAGCCTCAACAGGTGAAGTCGGTGCTTTCTTTCATGGCTTTATTAATCATGGCATGGGAACATGCTCCTCCCTGAGCCTGCCTTCTAATCAGTTCTATTGCTTTAAAATAATTCTTATTTTACTTTTGACTGCTTAGGAAGCAGTACGAATCCGAGGAATGGCAGACACATTCGGTGACAATTATTTCCCTCGGCAAGGAAAGATCATAATATACACAAGCCAAGGAGAGCGTCTCCTCGCGCCCGACTTCCTTGGATTGAAGATTTTTGTTCGTAATGAAGAATTTATTAATGAGGAACATAGCCAACTATCAAGAGAAATGGTATGCCTTCAGTGTGATGGATTTCAGTACGAAAATCTTCCGTTGTGGCTTTCATTGAAAAAATTAAGAATTTTAGAAATTTCTTACCCTGAGAGATTAGAATGTTTGTGGGAATTTGATGAGGATGTAAGTATCTTGCTTTATGGTACTTTAAAAATATTTTTTTTTAATTTATGCTATGTATATTAATTGTATCAAAAATTGGCAGCAGGCTCCTATCCAGTTGACAGAGTTGGTTATTGAGGAGTTCAGCAGTTTCCAAAGATTTCCAAGGTCAATAGCACATCTCAAGAATTTGAAAAAGATATCAATAAGTGGTTTTTGCGAGGACGATGATACATTGAGCGGGCTACCACAAGAATTTTGTAATCTGCACTCGTTGGAGCACCTGGAGATGAGATGGTGTAGAAATCTGTCATACCTACCTAGTAATTTCGAAAGGTTGACCAATCTGCAACACCTAGATTTGAGTCATTGCAGGAGGTTGAAGATGTTGCCAGATTCTTGTAAGAAGTTAACACTTCTAGAATATCTCAATTTAAGCTTGTGTTATTAGCTCACCATCAAGTCGGAGTTAAACATTTTGGAAAACATGACAAAGCTAGCACATTTGAGTCTTCAAGGATGCAGGAAATTGGAAGAGTTGCATCTTCTAGAAGTAGATTCCTTAACAAAGCTCTATTTAGGAGGAACCAGGTTGAAGATCTGCCACCTAACCAAGTTGACCGAGTTGGTGACGAAAGGAAGCAAAGGTTCAGAACAACGCTTCCAACACTAATCTTTGAAGGAGAGATTGTGCAAATTCATATAAATCATTAAACTGTTACAGAGAAAGAAACGCATTCAAACACACACATAAAAGATTAATACCATAACGCACAAATTTGTGTGGGGAAAACCTTTCCAGGTAAAAAACCCCACACACCAAAAGCACGATACTTTGTATTATCAGTAACAAAGAATTACAATAGAATAGCAACACTATGCTTCTCCAGGTGTTCACCAATCTTTGACAAAAATAGAAATAATTCTGGTAGCTTAACAGTGTCTTTGAAAAACTCTCTACTCTATATCTTCTCAATACACTATAGCATAATTATTATCTCAACTACAATCAAGATATTCTTCTATCATGCAATATTCGTAACAAAACTAATCTAACAGTCTAAAGCTATCAGTTAAAAACTAACACATGGATGACTCAATCTCCAACTAGCAGAGAATACAATATCATTGCTCATGCAGCAACTACATTCTAATAAGTTCAGTCCTTCACTACTGCAAACAATAAGTTAAAATCTCTTCATGAGTTGAATAAGATTTAGTTAACTCCAAGTCTCCACCGTGGACTATAGATTAAAATCTCCTTATGCATGATTGGAAAGAGTTTAGTTCTTCCACTACTAATAGTGAGTTAAGATCTCCTTCATGCACTCCACCGTTTATGCAGGTTGAGACACACTTAACTCAACAATCTCCCACTTGTCAAAGACCTGTCATAAGTCATCTATAATCAACTACTCAGGGCCCCAAGGCCCATGGAAACAACACACCATCTGAACTTCTCTATGCTCACTGGCTTCATCAATGCATCTGCAACATTCCTCAAAGTGTCAACCTTGGCCAAATTTACCTTTCCATCTTCTACCATATCATGAACAAAATGAAATTGAACATCAATGTGCTTTGTTCTAACATGGAAAGTGGGATTCTTTGCTAAGCAAACGACACTCTGACTATCGCAACAAATAGTAATTTGTCCTGCATCAAAACCAATATCTGAACACAACCTCTTAAGCCAAATGGCTTCCTTGCACGCATGAGTAGCTGCCATGTACTCTACTTCTATCCTAGACAAAGTAACTACAACCTGCCGCTTACTCATCCAACTAATCGCACCACCATTCATTGTGAACACATATCCATTGGTGGATCTTCTGATGTCAATGTCACCTATCCAATCTAAATCCACATATCCATGAATACTTACAGAATGCTGAGAACTACTAGGATAACCATGATAACATAAAGAGTACTCAGAAGTACCCCGTAGATATCTAAACACTCTCTTTACCACATCCCAATGTACTCGTCCAGGATTAGGATTAGGCATATACTGACTAAGGACTCCCACTAATTGGGCAATGTCTGGCCTCATACAAACCATCACATACATCAAACTTCCAACAACTCTCACATATGGTACTCTAGTCATATCCTCCATCTCAGTAGGAGATTTTGGACAATCCTCCACATAAAGCTTCGTCCCCTGCATCACTAGAACAACTATCTGCTTGCAATCTACCATGTTGAATCTCTTCAACATTGAATTCACATAGTTGCTCTGGCTTAACCAAAGCTTTCTAAAAGCTCTATCTCTTTTGATCTCCATCCCCAAAATATACCTTGCTACACCTAGATCCTTCATCTCGAACTGTGTTGACAACTAAGACTTCAAATTTGAAATCGAATTCATACCATTCCCAAAAAACAACATATCATCTACGTACAATGTAATTATGAGAATGTGACCATTATCAGATTTGTAATATACACAATGGTCAAATTTAGATCTCAAAAATCCCAAAGACAACACAAAGGTGTCAAATTTTTGGTACCACATTCTAGGAGACTGCTTAAGACCATATAAAGACTTCTTCAACTTGCAAACCAGATTTTCTTTACCTTTTACCATGAAATTCTCTAGCTGTGACAAATAGATCTCTTCCTTGAAATCACCATGAAGAAACATTATCTTCACATCCATCTGTTCCACTTCTAGATCATACGTTTTGCAAGTGATAACAGGAACCGAATAGATGTCAGCTTCGCAACAGGAGAGAATATCTCACCATAGTCAATTCCCTCCACCTAAGAATACCCATTTTTCTACCAAACGTGCCTTGTGCTTTTCAACACTACCATCAAGACCACATTTCTTTCTGAACACCCATTTACATTCAATAAGTTTTCATCCTTTAGGCAAAGGTGTCATATCCCATGTACTATTTTTCTTCAAAGCATCCATTTCTTCATCCATGGCTTTCATCCAGGATTCTACATCATTCATACCCATAAACTCTCTAATAGTCCTAGGCTCATCAATGTTAGCAATCAAAGCAAAAACACAACTAAAATCCAATAGTGAATATAACCAAATCTTTCTGGTGAATAATCAAACCTCTCTAGTGGCCTCCTATCATGTGTAGAGCTCCTAAATTGCTAAGGTTGTGGTTCTTCTTCAAAACTTTCAAAGCTTCTAGGGCTCACCTCATCACCAAGTGCAACAGGAGAATGTAGTTCACTTTTCATTGGAGTAAGTGGAATTTGAACTACCTCCTTTTGCTTCTCCTCTTTCTTTGGCTACAACTCAACTATGGAAGGTTTTAACTCCCAAAATATTACACTTTTTCTATGGAGAACCTTCTCAAACACTAGATCCCAAAGCTTATACCCCTTCACACCAGCACCATAGCCAATGAAGATACACTTAACTGCCTTGTTCTCCAACTTAGATCTCTTTACACTCAGAATATGAGCATAAGCTTCGCAACCAAAAACTCTAAGATGTCTCATCAAAGGCTTCTTACCAGACCATGCCTCCATGGATGTCTTTTCAATAAGAGCTGATGTAGGAGATCTATTGATCAGATAACATGTAGTAGCTACCACTTCATCCCAAAACTTCTGCTCAAGGCCAACCACTTAGCATACTCCTAGCCCTCTCCATCAACATGATCCTATTCATCCTCTCTGCAACTCCATTTTGTTGTGGAGTGTATGGAGTTGTCTTATGTCTTTCAATCCTGTGCTCCTTACAGAACTTATCAAATTCTATCGAACAAAACTCATCGCCATTGTTAGTCCTCAAACATTTAATCTTTCTATCAATTTGATTTTCAACCAAAGCCTTAAACTCCTTAAACCGATTAAAGACTTCAAATTTACTCCTAAGACAATAAACAAATGTCCTTCTACTGTAATCATCTATAAAAGACACAAAATATACAGATTTTCTTAAGAAGGAACATTCACAAGACCAAACACATCTACATGAATATAGTCCAAAACCCTAGAAGACTTATGAGAACTAGAATAGAAAGAAACATGGTTTTTTTTCCATATACACAATGTTCGCAAAAGTCGAACTCGAAATTACAGTCATCAAGGTCTTCAACAAGACTTTTATTTTTCAAGGCTCTACGACCCTTCTCACCAATATGACCAAGTCTTTGGTGCCATAACATTGTCTTCTCTACTGGAAGCTTCATCTCCAAATAATTTGCACCTTTAGGTACCCATAAACCATGACCATTAGATTACAAACAATAGACTTCTTCACTACTAGATATGATGGTGAGGATGAAGAATCCAAAGGCCTTTTCTTTAAAATATTAGAAGAACTATTACACTAAATAGTGCATGCATCCAACTTGTACAGAGTGTCGATCTGTACAGCCTTAGCCAACACCATAGATCCTCTTGTCATCTTACATCCTCCATTTGAGAAAACAACCTGTACACTTGCATTACTTAACTTACTAACAGAAAGTAGGTTTCGTGTCAAACCTAGGATATGCAATACACCATCAATCCCCTTCACTCTACCATCAAGGAATCTAATCTTAATTCTTCGACCATGACCAACAATCTTTAGATGAGAGTCATCACCCAAATACATCTTCCCACCATCATACTCTTCATACTTTGAGAACCAACCCCTATGCGAGGTCATGTGGAAAGAGGCACCTGAGTTTATTAGCCACACATCTTTTGATGCATGTGTTGCCAAGGCTGCGACAAAAGCATCTGCATCATCTTGAGAGGATTTTTCAGAGTCAAAATCAGAAAAATTCTTTTTACCTTTCTTTTTCTTCTCCTCCTTGCAATCTTTACGTAAATGACCAGGTTTGCCGCAGTTCCAACATTTCGCTTTGAACTTTACAGGAGACTTAGATCTCCCTAAATATTTTGATCTAAAATTCTTGTCCCTTTTATTGCCTTTCTCTTTAGGTCTGCCACAAATAGCAAGTGCTTATTTGGCCATCTCAGAAGATTTTCTCCACATCTCTTCAAATAAGAGCAATGGAACCACATCATCCATTTTGAAACTGGTGGTGGTACTTCCAATAAGGCCATAACCAGGTGATCCCATGAGTCTGGCAAAGAACATAACAGAAGCATGCAACGATCCTCATCTTCAATCTTGTCACCAACAAAATCCAACTGAGCAATCAACATGTTAAATGCATTCAGGTGATCTGCAATGGATCCTCCATCTTCCATCTTTAGATAATACAATTTCTTTCACAGGAATAACTTGTTTACCAGAGATTCAACTTGATAAACATCTCCAAGCTTCTTCCAAAGAGATTTTGCAATCTTCTCTTCATGGACATTCAAGAGCACCGAATCAGCCAAAGAAAGTCAAATCAAACCCTTGGCTTTTTTATCCTTCAAATCCCACTCTTCTTGAGTCATATTGGTTGGTTTTTTAATGGATATTGCAGCCCACATATCTCTATCTACGAGCATATCCTCCATTTTTAACTTCCATAACTTGAAGTCGCTGCCATTAAACTTATCTATCTCGATTCTCCTGGATGTGCTTTCCATCTTTATTTCTACAACAAGATTTTAAAATACTTCTACAAAGACTCCCACTCAAATAAAGATTAGTACAAAAAACCTACTACCAAACAACGGGACCCAAACTAGCCAGGCTCTAATACCAGCTAAAAGGAAGCAAAGGTGCGGAACAATGCTTCCAACACTAATCTTTGAAGGAGAGATTGTGCAAATTCATATAAATCATTAAACTATTACAGAGAAAAAAACGCATTCAAATACACATATAAAAGATTAATACCCTAACGCATAAATTTACGTGGGAAAAACCTTTCTAGGTAAAAATCCCCACACACCAAAAGCACGATACTTTGTATTATCAGCAACAAAGAATTACAATACAATAGCAGCACTATGCTTGTCCAAGTGTTCACCAATCTTCGACAAAAATAGAGATAATTCTGGCAACATAACAGTGTCTTTGAAAAACTCTCTACTCTGTATCTTCTCAATACACTACAGCATAATTATTATCTCCTCAACTGCAATCGAGATATTCTTCTATCATGCAATATTCGTAACAAAACTAATCTATCAGTCTAAAGCTGTCAGTTAAAAACTAATGCATGGATGACTCAATCTCCAACTAGCGGAGAATACAATATCACTGCTCATGCAGCAACTGGGTTCTAATAAGTTCAGTCCTTCACCGCTGCAAACAATAATTTAAAATCTCTTCATGCGTTGAATAAGATTTAGTTAACTCCAAGTCTCTACCGTCTTATCTCATCCACCGCGGACTGCAGATTAAAATCTGCTTATGCATGATCGGAAAGAGTTTAGTTCTTCCACTGCTAATAGTGAGTTAACATCTCCTTCATGCGCCTCCACCGTTTATGCAGGTTGAGACACACTTAACAAGTGATAGGGAGTGAGTTCTTGACCACCCTGCCAACTTATCTTGGGAATTTGTCCTCGTTAACTGCACTAAAAATCGGAAGGGTGCGAGAAATTGGAAGCTTTACCGGATTCTCTGGAGCATCTGAATTTCTTAAGAGGTTTAAGAAGAGTGCAGTCAGGAGTGAAATATTTACCAATATCTTTTATCCATCTTCAAAGCCTTCAAATAACACAAACCCCAATCAGTGAGTTGAGTTATGGGCCAGGGTGCATGCTCATGACGATAATTCTACAGGCAACGAAAGTGTCCAAGATTTCAATTTGTGGAGATTGTTGTCCCTTCCTTGAGACTCTTTTGCTTTATTTGAATGAGGATTTAAGGGAGTTAGAAATCCTGCCGGCAACATTGAAGAGCCTATATGTTGACAAGTGTAAAGTTCTGAAGGACATCAGGGGTGTCCGTGGCCTGAAAAACCTTAAGAATCTGTCTATAAGGTACTGTGAAGAGGTAGAGGGGCTCTCATGTTTTGCCGACTTAACGTCTTTGGAAACTTTCTAATTGGAAGGCAGCAGCAAAGTGAAGAAAATAGCAGGTCTACAAGAGTTGAGATCATTGCGAGAGCTCAGCATAGACTTAGATGAGCTTCCAAGTCTTGCAAAGTTAACTTCTCTAAGATAAATTACTTTGAAAAAGTGCAACAAATGGGAGAAGATAGAGGGATTAGATCATTTGAGATTACTGGAGGAGCTTAAGATAAGTTGCTGTCCAGAGTTGGAGGCGCTTCCAATTCTTCTAAAAAGACTGACATCACTGGAGAAGTTGATGATAGATAATTGTCCACAATTAGATGCGCCTCCAAGTCTTGGAGAATTAACTTCTCTAAAGAGATTTGAATTGATAAAGTGCCAAAAATTGGAGAAGATAGAAGGTTTAGAAAGCCTAATATCACTAGAGATGCTGAGAATATATGACTGTCCAGAATTAGACGCCCTTTCAAGTCTTGCAGAGTTAACTTTTCTGAAAACAACTAAATTGGAAAAGGGCAACAAATTGGAGAAGGTAGAAGGTCTAGAACGTCTTAGGTCACTGGAGATGCTTAAGTTAGATTATTGTCCAGCATTGGATGGGCTTCCAAGTCTTGCAGAATTAACTTCTTTAAAAGAATTTCAATTGAGAAAATGCCACAAATTAGAGAAGATAGAAGGTTTAGAAAGTCTGGCATCACTGAAAACACTCAGGATGGATAATTGTGCAGAAATCAATGGGCTTCCCAGTCTTGCAAAATTAACCTCTCTAAAAAACTTTGAATTGCTAAAGTGCTACAAATTGGAGAAATGGAAAGTCTAGAAAGTTTGAGATCAATGAATATGCTAAAGATAAGTGATTGTCCAGAATTAGATGGGCTTCCAAGTCTTGCAGGATTAAATTCTCTCATAGAATTGGAATTGAGAAAGTGCCACAAATTGAAGATGATAGAAGGTTTAAAAAATTTACAATCACTAAAAAAAGCTGAAGATAAGTGACTTTCAAGAATTAGATGGACTTCCAAGTCTTTCAAAATTAATTTCTCTAAGAATTTTTGAATGGGAAACTGCCAGAAATTGAAGAAGATAAAAGGTTAAGGAATTCTGCCATCACTGAAGAACCTAAAGATAAGTGACTGTCCAGAATTAGAAGGGCTTCCAAGTCTTGGAGAATTAACTTCTCTCAAAGAATTTGAATTGGAAAAGTGCCACAAATTGAAGAAGATAGAAGATTTTAAAAGTTTGCAATCACTAGAGAAGCTGAAGATAAGTGATTGTCAAGAATTAGATGGGCTTCCAAGTTTTGCAAAATTAATCTCTCGAAAATTTTGAATTACATAAGTGCCATTAATTGGAGAAGATAGAAGGTTTAGGAAGTCTGCCATCACTGAAGAATCTGAAGATAACTGACCGTCCAGAATTAGATGGGCTTCTAAGTCTTGAGGAATTAACTTCTCTCAAAAAATTTGAATTGGAAAAGTGACACAAATTGAAGAAGACAGAAGGTTTAGAATGTTTGCAATCACTAAATAAGTTGAAGATAAGTGACTGTCAAGAATTAGATGGGCTTCCAAGTCTTGCAAAATTAATCTCTTGAAAACTTTGAATTGGGAAAGTGCTACAAGTTGAAGAAGATAGAAGGTTTTGGAAGTCTACAATCACTGAAAAACTTGAAGATAGCTGACTGTCCAGAATTACATGGGCTTCCAAGTCTTGCAGAATTAACTTTTCTCAAAAGTTTTGAATCAGAAAAGTGCCACAAATGGAAGAACATAGAAGACTTAGAAATTTTGCAATCACTAAAAAATCTGAAGATAAGTTACTGTCAAGAATTAGATGGGCTTCCATGGCTTGCAAAATTAATTTTTCTTGAAAATTTTGAATTGGGAAAGTGCCAATTTGAAGATAAGTGACTGTCAAGAATTAGATGGGCTTCCATGGCTTGCAAAATTAATTTCTCTTGAAAATTTTGAATTGGGAAAGTGCTACAAATTGGAGAAGATAGAAGGTTTAGAAAGGCTGGCATCACTGAAGAGCCTGAAGATAAGTGACTGTCAAGAATTAGATGGGCCTCTAAGTCTTTCTGAATTAACTTCTCTCAAAGAAATTGAATTGGAAAAATGGCACAAATTGAAGAAGATAGAAAGTTTAGAATGTTTGCAATCACTAAAGAAGCTGAAGATAAGTGACTGTCAAGAATTAGATGGGCTTCTAAGTCTTGAAAAATTATTTCATCTTGAATATTTGGAATTGGGAATGTAAGGAAGCAAAGGTGCGCGGAATCACTTCCTACGCTAATTTTGAGAGGACGGTTATGCAAATTCAACTAACTATTACAAAGATTTCAATGGACAAATAAACATGCATAAATGAAATATCACAATAAACACATAACACAGTAATTACCATGGGGAAACCCTTCCGGGAGAAAAACTCCACCCTCCAAAACTCGCACAATGTATTATCAAATCAAGAAGATTACAATACACTTGCAATGTAAGAACACACTTGCAATGCAAGTTCTTACAGGAGCGCATCACCACAACTCAAACTCGGACTCGTAGAAACTCCTTCTAGCATTCAGTCTTGCAAACTGAACTCAATGATTCAAACACCTCCCCAAGCCCTCCTTTTATAGTGATTTACAACCTGGAAACCATTTGTGGTTTTACAAAACCATGGGCAAAACAACCATGCCACATGTTACCCACTTGTCACTTGTAACTTCCAAGATGGGAAACCAACCAAGTTAAAATAGCATTTTCGTCCATAATTTTGTCCTCTAGTTTAGACCCCCATTAAATTCATACAATGAGTTGTTTATACTCAAAAACAACCCACCTATATTCTAATAGGAACAAGGCATATTTTTAACAACTCATACACCTTTTTCCAACACATAAACATGTGGAGAACTACCACAAACAAATCCTAAAATTTTCTGAAAAAAAGGCTTGCAAGGTTGAGACACAATTCTCAATAGAGAAAGTGCCACAAATTTCCAAAGATAGAAAGTTTAGGAATTCTGCAATCACTGAAGAGACTGAAGATAATCGACCATCCAGAATAGACTTAGAATTAACTTCTCTCAAAGAAATTGAATTGGAAAAATGGCACAAATTGAAGAAGATAGAAGGTTTAGAATGTTTGCAATCACTAAAGAAGCTGAAGATAAGTGACTGTCAAGAACTAGATGGGCTTCTAAGTCTTGAAAAATTATTTCATCTTGAATATTTGGAATTGGGAAAGTGCCACAAATTTCCGAAGATAGAAAGTTTAGGAATTCTGCAATCACTGAAGAGCCTGAAGATAATTGACCATCCAAAATTAGATGGGCTTCCAAGTCTTGCAGAATTAGTTTCTCTAGAAGAAGTTGAATTGTCAAAGTGCCGAAAATTGAAGAAGATAGAAGGCTTAGATAATCTGAGATCACTGAAGACGTTGAACATAAGTGACAGTTGTCAAGAATTAAATGGGTTTCCAAGTCTTGCAAAATTAATTTCTCTGAAAAATGTTGAATTGGGAAAGTGCCACAAATTGGAGAAGATAGAAGGTTTAGGAAGTCTGAGACAATTGAAGAGCCTGAAGATAATTGACTTTCCAGAATTAGATGGGCTTCCAAGTCTTGCAAAATTAACTTCTCTCGAAGAATTTGAATTGAAAAAATGTCATAAATTGAAGAAGATAAAAGGTTTAGAAAGTTTGCAATCACTGAAAAAGTTGAAAATAAGTGACTGTCATGAATTAGATGGGCTTTCAAGTCTTGGAAACCCATTTTCTCTTGAAAATTTTGAACTAGAAAAGTGCCACAGATTGGAGAAGATAGAATATTTAGGAAGTCTGCCATCACTGAAGAACCTGAAGATAATTGAGTGTGCAGAATTAGATGGGCTTCCAAGTCTTGCAGAATTAGTTTCTCTAGAAGAATTTGAATTGTCAAAGTGCCAAAAATTGAAGAAGATAGAAGGTTTAGATAATCTGAGATCACTGAAGACGCTGAACATGAGTGACTGCCCAGAATTAGATGGGCTTCTCTGTCTTATAGAATTAACCTCTCTTAGAAATTTTGGTTTGAGAATATGCCACAAATTGGAGAAGCTAGAAGGTATAGATAGTCTCAGATTATTGGAGAGGTTGGAAGTATATGCCCAGTCGAACGCACCGTGTATACTCGGCTTGCAGCACTGTGAGATATTGAAGTCGCTGGTAGTCGTAGCAAATGACATACCAGTTATTGACCCATTCATCAGTAACATACAGGTAATAGAAAATAGTTGAATTCGAAATATAAAAGTCTATTTATTATTATGAGACATTTGATTTTGTACTCCCTGTGCCTTTTGCAAACAATGTGCAGAAATGGCCAAGAGAAGTGATAATATGCACAAGGGCAGTGTTGATGTGGGCTCGCTGAAAAACTTCTTTACCTCTTTTCCTCTGAAAGATGTGGTCGAATTTGGTTTATTCGGAGGCTTAAACTTGAGAAATCCGGAGAGTTTCGCCAATGCCAATGCCATTCTGATTACGTTTTATTATAGATTCTGTTTATCCCAACTTACCCTCCCATATACAAACAGATAGAGGCAATCGTTTTTATACCGAGTTGGCTAATGGAACATGGCTATGGATGGGCATCTTCCCCCAAGGTTCAGATTGGCTTCAGTCAAACCGATACGAAATTCGGGCATCTATCGAGGACAAAGATGTAAAAGGGAAAGATGCATGGTTCGTGATGGGCGAAGAGGGAAGCATACTCGAGGCTTTCCATCAACTTTCCCAAAGGTATTGAGTGCTGAACTATAAATATCCTTTCATCAAAAATAATAATTTAAGTTCTTATTTGTCTAAGGCTGTATATTTGTGATGGTGTAATAGGAAGAATTCTAGACTATTGAGGATAGATTGAATAAGGGCACAATTTAATTTAAGAGTCTATGTCAGTTGGAGAAGGATAAATGAAGGTAATGAATAATAAAAGGTATAATTAAATTATAAATACTAATAAATGTATGATAGATCATTTCATTTAATAGTAGAATTTTTTTTTTTTGGGTAATATTAATAATGAATATTTGTATATTTTAAGGTTTGTATTTATATTAGATAGTCTTTTATATAATGTTGATTTTCAAAATTATTTTTCATAATTTTATTCAAAATCAAGGGTTGGGGATGAATGTCAACTTATAGTAATGAGATAAAGTCATGATTAGGCCATGGGTAGGTAAGGACCAACTTTTGACGTAGGGTATCCATTCTTTAGTTTAGACTATACTAGGTTTGGAAGTATAGTCCCTAAGGTTCTTATAAGATAGTTGAAGAGAAAATGAGGAGAGGAAAGCCTAGCTAGGGAAGCTGACTGTTGAGAAGCCACCACACAAGCTAAAAGAGGCATGCCAACTCCACTCATAGAAAGAGGGGTGTGATCCAAAGGAGGAGGATCAATATAACATAGGTGAAGAAGGGACTACCTCCCCATCAATAGCAAGAGGCATAGAGAGACATATCTTCAATCACATCTGCAATAAGGTGTTCATGTAGAGAATTCTTCAACCAAGAGAAGGAACATGAGACCTTAGAGCATGGGCATTCTGATGCAAAATGTATCATAACAAAGCATCACCTAAGGGGATGCCTTCATAATCTAAAATATGACTCCACTAGTGATTATTAACTTTCAAAATAACGTTCGTGCTAGGAGAGGCTTCCATAAGGATATGAGCATAGGTAGTGAAAAAATAGTGGTGGCTTGATGCCCTCATAGCAGAGTTGCACTAGAAATGAAGAGGAAGATGAAGCTTCAATTGGAGGGCATGAAGCAACCATAAAAAATTGCATCCTAAGTACAAAGAGTAGATCTCACTTTTCCCCTCCATAATAAGACACCACTACTCAAAAATCCATTGGTTTAGTTGACAATGCGAAGGCCAAAATCTATCAAGCCTACAAATCAAACCCTTTTACAAAAAAATATTCCTATTTTTTAAACTTCCTCACCTAGAAGCACAATAGGGGGAGGTAGAGTACAAGGTAAGATGGATCTTCCAAATGTCACGCCTCTTAGGAGAAGGACAACCATGGACAATATTTGCATAAGTACCTTTCACATGAGAATGCGAGCCATCAACTATAAGGGTTGTGCTTGAAATATAAGATTCACCTTTGTGCATCAACCATAAGTACTCACATTAGTTCCAAGCCACAAAGCATCAATAGTATTCACAGTAGAAGTGGCAACCTTTGTAACAAAGTGGTTGGGAAAACCAAGCAACCTTTGTGAGCCATCCAACGGTGTGTTTAGGGCTTCAAACCCCAAAATCTAACATAGTAGAACAAGGGATGGGCTTGAGCAAAATGTTAGCCATGGAAGGTCACAAATCCACCACCAAGTCCTTGTTCAGGAGCTGGACAGACGGACGAGGGCATTTGTTTGAAATGGTGGGGGAAGAGTGGGAGAAAACCATTTTTCCTAAAATAACTATAATCTTAATAGAAATTTAAAATAATTTATGATGTTACTTACAAATAATTATTGATACTAATAAATTATATACATTAACAAAAAATTTAATACATTTGAATTAAAGTCTCTTAAATTATTAAATTCATAAGATTGTTATAAATAAATAAATAGATGATCAACAAACATTTATATAAATAATTCTATTAACCAAACATTGCAAAAATATTTGAATTACTTTACTAAATGACACTGAATTAAAATTTTGCCAGTATTTGTAAAGCTAACATTTTTAATTTGTTCAACAACAAACCTTGGGTGCAAACTCAATGCTTTGAGTTGGAAGAATTTGGAACCTTCTATTCATTTTGGCATATGTGCATCCTTCCTCCCTCAGGTTGTGGCTCCCACTTTACTTTTTTTCAAGTTATGTACATTGTTCTTGTGACTTTTTCTCTGGAAGAGGTTTTTCAATTCAATAGGCATCCACAATGACTATAGTAGCATGAGTTTTGTTTTCCTTTAAACATGTGCATATGAAGTGTATGGTACACATTATGTGCAGATTTTTTTGTTAAGAATGGGAGTATTGGATGAGCAGGAAGAGGTACTAATTGATTTTTTTGTAAAATCTATAGGAAGCAACCTAAAGCACATTGTAGAGAGGGCTTAAATGTTTGAATTATTAATAAAAAGGTCATGTCTAATGATTACTTTTAAATATTATTCAATTTAATAATTTTAAAAGATATTAATAAAATAAAATATATATTTATATTTTTAATTTAAATAATAAATATAAATTATTATTAACTATTTAAATATTAAAAAAATCATATGTAATAATTATTTAAGTAATATGTGAAATGAGTTAATTGAGTCAACACCATTGTTAAGAATTATCTTGTAAGCATTGAAACTGTATCATCAATTTCAGCAGAGTTTATAAATTTCAGCTCAACATTCATTGCCTTGTTGTTGCAGCCGAAAACATATTTCTTCCAACCACTTTACAGGGGCCATCCCATGCCATCTCTGTGCCGAAGGCAAGCTGATCAAGCTTACCATGGTTTCAACCACTTCAGTGGCAAAATTCTTGCTGGTCTCACAACATGATCGGTGGTCGAATTAGTTATCTACATTTACTTAATCATTTACACTAATTTCGTGCTATGTTATCTCCATTTAGCATATCTATGCTTGATAGCTTCAATGTTTGTTCTTCATCCTAAAGCTTCTCCATCAACTACAAGTTTCTGGTTCGCTCTAAGTTCTATCATTATTTGCAGATTTACCTTAAATGTATTGATATCTTATGTATTCTTTCGCAGTTCCAATCATCCAATTGACGCAACTTCGTATTCTTCATTCGATTGCAGAATAGTGTAGATTTCTTTCCCAATTTCTGACCGCAGTGTTTCTCGGTAGCTCATCAGCACTGATGGATCTTTGATCTCTCATCTGCATAAAGGGAAAGCATTAACCTTGTAAGAAGTTATTTCTTTCCATATTACAAACTGCATTCACTTGCATTCTAGCTATAACATCTGCTCTGCCAATAACGAGAATGATGTTTACTCCTTATGTCCAATTTTAGGCGAGTTCAATTGGAAGGCAAACGGGGGAGCCTGGTCAACTAAGGATCTGCTATTCAAGCAAAGGGATCCGTTGAAATGTTTGATGATTCCAAGTGCAAAAATCTATCTTTTGAAATCAGGACATAGGGAAATCAGTCTGGCAAGCCTTGGCATATCTAGAAATGAATAGGAAATGGTTATGAGAAATTCTATGTTTATGGCTTGAGAACTTGGGATTGGTGTCATGAAGCCTTGAATAGATATTGAAAGTGGAGGTGAGCATTGAAGAAATGGATATGGTGCTCGATTATTGAGGGTATTGAGGAGTACCATAAGAGAATGCTGTGGAATATCTCTTCAATTATCTTGTTATGCTCAGTTTCTGTAAAAGGTTAATATTTTAACTGCTTTTAATTTTGTTAGTAGTCCATTGTCAATTTGAAAATGTGGGATCAATGAGAGTTAAATTTAGTGATTCTCTACTCTTTTGTAACTTAGTCTCTAAAATTACCTGTTTTTCCCTTTGGTAGTGATTCTACTGTGATTGCACCTGAGTGCAAAAGAAATAATACCAACCTTGCCAATGGTGAAAGCTCACCATAAGTTTGTATGCCTTGCCCAATTGGACATGAGCTCAAATGTCTAGAAGCAATGGGGAAGCATATGTTTTTCCATCATGGTGCTTCTAGCTTTAACAATAACTATTCTTTCAACCATAAATAGATTGTGCCAAGTTTTCCCAATTATGAGCACACTAATTTATAGAATTTTTAAGGAGCATTAGACGATAGGTTTGCAAACAAGTTTTCAATAGCTGATGAATTTGCCTATCTTATTTAAACTTTATTATATATTGGTATTCAATTTTATCTGTTTGTAAATTTTTGAATATAATCTTGGAATTGTTTCTAGGGAAATATTTCATGGTAAACAGTCGATCTAAAAAACTGTAATAATAAGAAATGTTGTTGGAAGTTTCTTAGAGCAGAAAAAGTCTTTGGAAATGATTCTAAGAATTTTAGTTGTTTCTTAGAGCAGAAAGCTGTGTATCTTATATAATTTTTTCAAGATAGAATGTTAGAAAGCAAGTTATTGCTCTTATTTTTAATATATGGGCAGCTCCATGAAACATTGTTCATTTGGAAAGTTCTAAATTTTGAGTATTTTTTTTAAAAAGGAGCACCCATCATATAGAGGAAGATAGTGATGTCATGAAGGGGGAATTCTTGCTGCTTAGAATAAATTTCTAATGAGATAAGTCTATAATGCTAGAAATATATAATTTTATAATTTCTATACGAATGGTTACAAAAATTCATTTTGTAAGTGAAGATTGTTTATTTATTTTCTAAAATTGAATGGTAATAAATAAATAGTTTAATCGTATTATTTTGTGATTTTACATCCACATATCTAGCCATGTTAAATATTGATATGCTATCGTGTTTTATATGCGATGATGTGTTTCATGATGATCTTGTTCTTATACACCTCATGTGAACCCTATGAATATCCATTATAGCTTTTGTGCATAATGATAACTCTTCTAATGATGATGGGCATATTAATGATATTCCATTATACTGTCATGTACCTTTTTTTAAGGAACTTTTCAAAGTTCTCTAGTTTTACTAGATCGCTAATTTGATCTTCATGTGCAATTTTTTGTGATAAACATGACCAGAGCCCTCTTCCTTACATAAATGATCATGATGGTAATAATTTGGTGCACTCCACACATAGTTGTTACACGGAACTAAATATGATCAAAGCCCTCTTATACTAATAAAATATTTAGATACACACATTTTTTACAAGATAAGCCTCAAAATGATCTATAGAAATAGAGGGTAAATGATTTGAGGTTGATAGGAATATTAAGACCATGTCCATGTTATGACTTGATTTATACATCCCCAATATTATGCAATGATTCACTAAAGTATGAAATGATTTGTTCTTAAAGTTCATAATTTAGATTCTAAAATTATTTATTTGTTATTTATTTATTTATATAAATTTACAAGTTTTCCATGGATAAACATAACATGTGCATACATTTAACATTTTGAAATGTATAAGCAATTATTTATTTTTATTTTTTTAATTATAAATGCAAGTGATTCACATTACATTCCAATGGACCAATTATCAAAGTATGATTTATTATTAGAATAAGTTTTACCAAATATTCAACCCCAACTTGAAATCCCCCCACCTCAAACCCCCTCCCACCATCCCCCCTTCTTGCCCCTCCTCTCCCATTAGAAACTCGCCCTTCCATCTAATGAGGCTTGCTTGTAAGTAGCTATAAATGAAAACATGACTATGCTAAAGGGAACACAATCTACTGAGAGGGGGGAGGAGGGGGTTGGGGTTGACAGGGGGAGGGCGGGTGAATCAGTAGATCTAATTAATTTGAAACTCTTAACTTCAACTCAAAATATTAGATCATGCAACTTGAATCTTCACAAGTAATTTTAGGGAAATAGAGTCAACTAATGGGCCTCTACTTTTTTCACTTTAATTCATATTTTCATTGAAATACCTATCCATGATGATTTTTCTCGATTATGATCTTTTATTTGGTTTTATAGTTATTCCCATAGTCTCAATTTTTCTTTTGTTTCAATTGGTGTGTAAACATTGAAAAGAAAGAAATTCAAATCAAGATTCAAACATCGCACCTTACAGAGTATCCAATGATGCTCTAAAGAGTGCATTTCAATCCAATGATGCTCTAAAGAGTGCATTTCAATCCTTGCCTTTTTGGAGCTCCAAATGATCATAAGCTCACCAACCATCCCAATTGCTTCAAAGAAATGCTCCAACCACACAGAGAAATGAGATAAAATTTGAGATGCTTCAATGGTTTTTAGTTTAATAGAATTATATCAATTTACTAACTTCTAAATGGTGCTTCATCAAGTGCCTTTTGTTATAGGAATTTTAGCTTCGAGCATTCCATGATATGATCTTCATATGACTCTAAAGAAGGGGTTTCCTCCGTTAGATCTTAGCATGTATTCTTTAAAATTGATTAGGCATTTTTCTATCACCATATCCTCCTCTCTTTTTTCTGGTTAGTTTCCTCCCTTTCTTCCTTTCTATTTCCATATCACAATTGAAATTTTTTTTAGGCAAACTAGCTTATTCTTCATGGATCCACTATGTCTAATCCATGTGAATTAATGGCATCTTCTTCTGACCACTTCTCATCTTCATAAGCTTCCAGCTGTGAACCACCACGGTGTTGGGCGGAAGGAGAGAGGTATTTTCTATTTCAATGCCTCGCTTTTCAACCTTATCTTTAGAGATGTTAGGGCAACCTGTCTCATGATCTTTCTGACTTCCACATGCTAGACAATAAAAAATTTCCTCTTTCAATATCAATTGACTGTGTCCATTCGGTAGCCGACGAGTCTATGTAGGCCCGAATAGGTATTGATTTGATGCGAGCCACTCTAATCCTTGCGAAAACAAAAGAATTACTTTCAAGAGTATATTTATCTATTTCCGCCATCCTTCCGAAGCTATCGCCAATTGCTTTTAATATGTTTGTTCTCCAATACTCGATTGGTAGATTATACAATCTGATCCATATGGGTTTCAAAGGTGGACAACATTTTGTGGGGACAAAATTAGATATCGATTTCTAAAGCATAGGGTTGATTTCTTCAAATTTCAGGGGTCATTGTTCATTCTCAAATTCAACAATTGAAAAGCCTCTTGAAAGGAATTGAGGGGATAGTACTTTGGCCATGAGCCTGTAATCCAACTTTTGTTTTTTTTTCCCTTGAAAATTTTCTCCGAAATCTCCTAATAATTGCTTGCTCACAGAGATTTACTACATCCATTTCTTCAGTGAATTTGATCGAAGTTCTCTCGCAGCAATTCGACAAACCTCCTTCCATATTCTGCTTTGTAGCGAAGTGTGAACTTACTCTTCCTTTTTCAGCGCCGTTGTTTTTTTTCTTTATTATTATTAATAAAATTTGGCACCATCAATATAGTTATGTATTCAATTATTGGTTAAAAATTTATTAGCATTATAGATAAAAAATATCTTAAATATCTAAAAAAAATTAAGTATTTTTATTTTACATTAGAACTATTTAAGAAATGTTTAATTACTATTAAAATAATATCAAGCTCTCATCAATTGGATCTAAACCAATCTATTGACTCTAAGCTAACTCTAGAGGTTTGTAACAAAAATATGCAACTATTATTTATATTAATAATATTGTGTTTGCAATATGTAGTTTTTCACATTTCCATTCCAAATTTGAACTACAAGTGTCCATTGTCATTCATCAAATGGTAGAATTTTTTGAGTAGAACCTATAAAAAAATTATTATGCTTCTTGTTTTATTTTACATTAGAAATATATAAGAAATATTTTAATTACTTATTACATTAGAACTATTTAATATATCTACACTAATAATATTTAAATATCGTAAATTTTTCAATTGTTGATCTAAACCAATCTAACAACTCTTGGACAATTCTAGAGATTTTTGTTTCAAGTATGTAGCTTTTGATATTTCTTTTCCAAAAATGAACTATAGCCATCAATAATTGTTTATTGAACAATGGAAAAAATGTAGTAATTAATTATTGTTGTTAGTAATTATATTATTTTTAAAATTTTGTATTATAGAATATGAAATTTACTAAAAAATTAATAATAATATTTCTTGATATCTTTTACATAGATTTTCCTTAAGATAAATCTAAAAATAAAAATTTTAATGGAAATAAATGTATCATAGAATTTGAAAAATACCAAACTTTATCAAAATCCTTAAGAGCAATATCTATTTGCATGATCATAAAACTTAAGAGTAATATTTGTTTGCATGAACTAATTTATTTATTTTCACACTTGTAACAACTATCACTGTGTCACATTCATCAAAAATTTAATCATACAAAACTTCACTCTAGATTCTAAAGTATAAGTTGAATACAAGTCTTCATCTATTACTTGATCCTTCAAAATATTTTTGGTTTCTCTCTTCAAATATGTTGCATTAATATTTCACTATAGTCCATAACCAATCTATTAAAAGGAAATGTCTATGTGATAAATTTGACTATGTGATCATCTACAATGTCAATAGATAAATCTTTATAGAAATTTGCATTATGTACATAAGAAACCATTAGGTGTGGGTAATAATAAGTCCAGTAAAACAAAATTAGATTAATTTTTGCATTCATGGTCAATCACATTATATTACCAATTCGATGCATTGATTCTAATTTCTAGCTTCCTCTACATGTAGTTATCTTTCTAAAATTCAACCCACCATCTCTAATAGTATACCTCATTTGGGAAAGTCCAAAGTGTCAATTGTTAACACACGATAAATTTGAATTGAGAGAGGCTTATACTTTTTCATTTTGAGATGTTGAAATAGTAACAATCTACACAACCATACAAAATAAAAGTGTATTGTATTACATTATACATTTTTCATAATTGAATGTAAAAAAAAGTAGTTGATCTTAATTTTTATATAAAATAGTAAATACACTTTAATTTTACTTACCTTCTACACAAATTTGTCACGATAAATACCATCACTTTTAAGACTTTCTCTTATGCAATTTGAATGTTCAATAGTGCAAGATTTTCTTACTATCTCAATTCCTAGACCTCTAGTGCATTCTTTCTTCTAACCACTTAATAGTCTTAGTCAATTTACATATTTGGAATACTAATACCTAAATTTTGTACTCTCAGTAGATGAAAATTGAATGATCACCTAAAAACTCATTAAATTCAATCATTTGATGCTCATCATAAAATATTATAATATTAAATGGGCATTGGTTGATTTTGATAATTTTTTGTTCCCAATTTATGGTTTTTGATATTTTACAAGATTGAATTGAGCATAGGAGAAGCGACAACCAAATATTTAATTGACCAACGACCACCACTAATTTCATGAAATGTATGACATTATTTTGGTTACATCCGTGCACATTGTAATTTCCAATAAATGTTCTCACTTTATAATTTAGATCTTTGTTTAAGATTAATATATTTATGTTTTTGCAATAAATGGTTGGCATTTATAATTTTTTTAACTAGAATCTCTATGCACTACGACTATATGTACATAAATGTCATGATTTGAGAAAATATTTATTAATACACTTTTAGCTTCTTACTATAAATATTAAAAAATATATAGTTTGGTTCGTGTTTCTTCTTGGGAAATAAATTACTAATATTAAATACATCTAATTACAAAACTCCAAAATGTATCAGTCTTAGATTATTTTAATTAATTTTTTTATACTTTAAAACTATTTAAAAATTATTTTATTGTATTTATGTGAGTTATTTTATAACTTTATTTTTATTTTTATAAATATGGTTTGCTAAGATTTAGTTTTTATTAGCATACTCACAACATTGCACTCCACATATTGTTGTCATTTTAGTTATTTATCTTAACATAATTTACATTGTATCATAAAAAAACATTCTATCAATCAGTATGTGTCAATTACTCCAACTTTGGTCATGATGATTTAGTTTCTTCGTGTATAAGGAAGAAGCAACTTGAGTCAATAAGTCAAAAACAAGTCCATAACTAGTATTACCAATTAGTCCACCAAGGGAACTAATCTACAACACAAACATAGTTCCCTAAATCTACTCAAAACTAGTTGATATAGGGATAGATGGTCTTACTTCCTCCTCATGACATAATTGGGAGTGGATTATCACTCAATGTAAATGAAAGGTAATGAGTGAAAGGATTGTAACCATTTAATAAATTCACTCATAGATCGTTCACTACCTTAAAAATAATGATAAATATCATTTAAGCTCATGTGATTGCATCATATACATCAATTCACAATTTACAGCTTGTAGATTGTAGCAAAATAAGACAACATTTAAAGAGTCATAACTTCTATATTATTTTTAAGAAGGCAAGAAATCCCACCCAACTCTAGTTTGAATCTTTGTTTGTACATGGAATCAGATAGCCTGGGGGAGGGGTTGCCCCCTCCCCTCATGCTTCCTTGGTATGATATGCTCTATTTTTGCCTTGGATAGCCATGATGACCTCAAGTTTCATGGTGCAGTTATGATAGTTGCTAACTCTAACTTTGATTGCAATCATGACCTTGTGGTTCTAGTAGGAATTTTGAATCTCAAGGCCTAGGAAAAGGTTCTTTTAGGTGTGGATCAAGGTGAACATGTGATCAATATTGATTACCCTATATGTTCCTCAAGTCTTTTGATGGAATCTCTATTAAACTACTAGACCCTACTATGGAAATGATTGTCTCTTGAATGGATAATTCCTTGGTTGGAATTTTTTTTCCTACCTTTGATATGGTTAGGTGATGGATATTAGACAAATGGTGATTGAAAGGAAGTGTATTCCTATGTGTGATGCCTTGAGATCTCTTCCTTTTCAAATTTACTTTAAAGGATGAGATCTCCTATTAATCCTCACAACTAGCCCATGGATCTATGGAAAACATAACCTACCTCTCTATAGATGAAAGTTTTGTTTTGACCCAGTAGCGGACTTGAACAAAATAGCCCCTATTTGGGTTTGGCTACCAGGTCTCCCACTTGACCTATATTGCTTATTATTTTGGAAATTTTATCTTTGTTGACAACATCACAAACACTAAAGCCAAGTTAGTCTTTGCTTTTTTTTGTTAATGTAGATATCCACAAAACCCTTCCAAACTCAATCATTTTGGATTCTAAATTTGGAAAATGAACTCATCCAATATTGTATGAGAATGCTACATTTTTTGTCAAAACTTCTCTATGTAGGCCATTTATTCATTGAATGTAAATCCCCTAAGAAGAAAACCCAAAAACTTAAGAAACCTATGGTTGTACAGGCTAATGGGTTAGAAGATCACTCCTTCAAAGATGATATTCTCAACTTAATAAATTCCTTGGATTACCCTACTAAGATTAAAAAATGGAGAAAAAATACCACTACAGCTCATACAAGGAATCCTATTAAGAAGGATAGCATTGAATCTTAAGTTGTCTTGATGATGGACAAACAAATAAATGGTTATGTGGTGGAAGACCTAGTATTTTTTACTCATACAACTCCTATAGATACCCCTATTCAAAGTGTGAGCATAGAGTCAATGGTTCAACAACTAAATGAAAAGAAAATTAATGGCTATATGATGGGGGTGCCTTTCCCCCCATTATGGAAGAAAAAGAGGATGGGGATTTCACTATTGAGCCCTTAATTGATTTTAGCCTACAAATAGAACCACTAAAAGTCAATGTCCTAGCATGGAGGGAAACTGAACCAAAGGTCATGGTATTCCACTCCCCCTTGAAAGACTAGCTTTCCTTTTTCCTTTGGGTAGGTATAAGTAAGACTCAAAAATAACCTAACTAGGAGGAATGGTCTAATCACAAAAAGAAAGGGAGGAAAAAAAATTGCAAAGGTTGGAGTTGACATTAGGATAGGATTACTTTCTCAATGAGAGACAAGACAAAGAGATGTAGCTTGAGAAATTGCTAATGGAAGGCAAAGAACATTGGAAACTTCCTCCAAAAATATCCGTAAATGAATATCCTCTCCTATAATATTAGAGGACTTAATAGTCCTCAAAAAAAAAATTCTTAAGAATTTCATTCTTCAAAATAAAATTGACATCCTTCTCCTTTAGAAATTCAAAATGACAAAGAATAATTTTCAATGTATTGATAAATTTATCTTGCCCATTGTTGAGTTTTAAATTTATGAGGCTCTTGAGGAATTTGGGCATATTGTTACAATGAAAAACCTAAATAATTTGTTTGGAGCTTTTATTTCACACTCTAAAAGCTCTCTAGGGATAAGGTCCACTTCCCCTAAACTAGAACTTGGATCCTTATTAGCATATATACCCCTAATGTGAGGAGTATTAGAAAATATGTATGGGAAGATGTGGTCCCCCAAATGATGTCCAAGAAGGAAGATTTGTGGATGCTAGTTGGGAATTTTAATTCCCCATTTTTCTATCTAAGAAACCTAGGGTATTAAATAACTACATTGACAACATGGTAGACCTGGTCAATTTTCTAAGTTTGATTGGGCTAATGGATGTTGATTTTTATGATATTTATGGGAAACTTTTCACTTAGAATAACAAGAGGAAATGTGACCACTTTATCCAAGTCAAGCTATACATATTTTTGGCATCTTCCAACTGGGATTTTTTTAACAACTCTACTCTCATTGCTTGATCGAGAACTACTTCTGATCATAACCCCCTACTCTTGTCTTGGAGGAATACCCATCTTACTTTTCATTACCCTTTTAGGTACAAGATTATGTGGTCAACACACCCTAATTTCAAGGATTGTATATCCAATTGGTGGAATATTCCTATTCACATTCACATTTGGTATTTTTTTCTAGAAAAAAGGGTTTATTTGCTAAGCTAATTGATATCTAGATAAGAATGGACCAAGGGGACACTATAGAGGATCCTTTCCAATCTAAAAGTTCCCTACAACAATACTAGAAGGATGTTTTAAAAAAAAAATTATGAAAGAAAAAATCCACAATTCAATGGTTAAAAGAGGGAGACATAAACTCTTATTTTTCCTACCAATCTGGTATGAAACATAGGAAAAATAATATCATTACTAGACTCATTGATGAGAATGGTTCAAAAGTTATTTCAAATGATAGGGCGGGTTTTTTCTAGGTACTTCTAAACCTTCTTGGCTGAATATACCTTTGACCATCTTGAAGTGTAGGAAGAGAAATTTTTGGACAACATCCCTTCTTCCTTATCTTATGAAGATAATTCCCTACTTTTGTTTCTAGTTTTTGAGGAGGAATTTAGAGCTACTACATTCTTCTTGGGGGATTTTAAGGCCCCAAGTCTTGATGGTTTTGTCATTGCTTTCTTCTAATAATTTTGGGACATTGTAGGATTTGATGTCACCATGGTTGCTAAAGACTTATTTAGAATTGGTAAGATACCAAAGTAGCTCAATAATACCTTTATTTCCATAGTCCCAAAGAAATATGATTCTTCTTCAATGATTGATTTTGGACCTATTAGCCTTTGGAATAGTATCTACAAGATTTTCTCTAAAATTATTATTAATAGGCTACAACCTCTACTTGACAAATTGATCAATAGTAACCAGGAAGACTTTGTCCCTAGAAGGAAAATTATTGATGCTGCTATCTTCGCCCATGAAATTTTTTATTCTATGGTAATTAGTAATCTTCCTAGAATGGCTCTTAAGCTTGACAATTCTAAATCATATGATATGGTCTCCTAGGACTTTTTATTTTAAAATGTTACAAAAAATTAGCTTCCATGAAAGATTCATTAACCTGATTAAGGATTGTGTAACTATTGTTAAAAATTTTGTGTTGGCTAATGGCATCACTAGAGGATTCTTCAATTCTGGAAGAGGGATTAGGAAAGGTGATCCACTTTCCCCACACCTTTTAATTCTTCTAGTTGAATTCATTGGAATAATTTTTTTAAAGTTACTACAATCTAGAGAGCTAAGGGGAATCAAAGCTAGTATCTCTCTTAAGCCTGTAGCCATACAAAAATTTATTGATGACGCCATATTGTTTGGCTTTGACTTAGTTGCTAAGGCGAAGAGACAGAAGACCTATCTAAACAAGTATGATACTATTTTTGGTTAATGTATCATCTATGAGAAGAGTCAAATTTATTTCTTCAATAACCACTTGTCAAACATACAACTAAAAATTAAAGCCATCCTAGGTTGTTCTAGTGCTTCTCTTCTTGGTATATACATTGGGCTCTTACTAAATGTCAAAGAGGTTAATCCCAATGAAACTCAGTCCTGGAAAGAAGCTAGAATAAGCTAGTAGGATGGAAGGGTAAACTTTTGAGTCATTTGAGAAAAATCCAATTAAGGATTATTTACAAGGTAATCCCATTTACTTTCTATCACTTTTTAAGGTTCCCAAATACATAGTTGGTAAATTTGAAAAAATCCAAAGAAATTTTATCTAGTCTAGTATGGAGGAAAGGAAAAAAAAATTCCTCGTCAATTGGGATAAATCTTTCTTTCCAAAGGATCATGGGGGACTTGGTATTAGGAAAGTACACCTCACTAATAAATCTCTTATGGCCAAGGTGGGTTGGATCCTTATTAAAAATAATCAGGACTAGTGTGGTATTATGAAAGCTAAATATATAAACAACATCCAAATGAGTAGGGTTCTAAATGAAACCGGTATTCCTAAAGGTTTATTGATATGGAACAATGTCCTAAAATCTCGAAGTCTCCTACAAACTATCCTTAAGTGGAAGTATGGGAATGGTAATATGATTAGATTTTGGGAGGACACCTAGTTATAGACCAACCTCTAATTTCCCACAAAAACTTCAAAGGATTGGATGGTCCAGCTATGACCTATATTGGTGGGATGGTATTTGACTAATTAGAATTTATAGAAAAGGTAAAGCAATGGAAGAACCTTGGGGCTTGTTGTCATAATCATGAGGAGTTAATGCAAAAAGAAAATTCATTACAATATAGGAACTATAGGTGCCAATTATGCCCACGTTTCTGAAGGATAATGGAATTTATTAGGTCAGGGATAATAGGGGAAGGTTTTTTGCAAACTCTGCTTATAGAGTGTTGTTAGATAATTATAACTTAAACAAGTTTTAGAGAAAGGTTTGGAATCATCAAATCATCCCTAAAATCATTTTTTTCAATGGAAAACTTCCTACAATAAGATACTCACTCATGATACTTTAAAATGGAGAGCATTCCAAATCCCTAATTATAGATGTGTTTTATGCCAAAAAATGAAGAAATGGTGCTTCATATCCTCTTCCATTATGAATTCCCTAAGGAAATTTAGGGTTTGAGGTGGAAAATTTTTGGAATTAATTGGATTGAATAATGTTCTGGTTTCTTTAGTGGAGAATTGGAAATCACCCTCTCACACACATTGTTGAAAGAGATGTGGGACCAAATCCCCCCTCATATATGTCAGTACATTTGGAAGGTAAAGAATGATTACAACTCATCCATCATCACAACTCAAAATTTTCTTGTATATAAATACCCAATTACATCTGCATACATCGTCAACCTAATTAGATATCACTAAAAACAATTCAAAATAGCTTTGTTGTCTTCACACATGATTTAAAAACTTCTTCACACTCAAATCAAACATGTAATACATAATTTAGGTTGATATGGACCTAAAATAAATTCTATAAACATTTTCATTATATATTTAATCTTCACAACACATATCATGTATTAGGTCGGACAGGAATTGGACCTAATCGCAAAAAAAATCAATCAGACATACACTTCTCCATGCAAGTGACTTCAAGATTTGATCTTTCTTCAAATTCACCATTAGTTTACATTAGTAATTTTAACTTTAGAACCACAACAAAAAACCATTATTTGTGAAGGAAAGAAGAATCTCCCATACCAACATGTTATATAGAGAAATAACTATGATACATAGAGCTAAACTCTTTCATGCATAACTTCCAAGATATTTCATTAAACATCACAGAATCTTGATTTTATCTAAATCTAATAGACTTCAAGCCATGGTTAAAAACATAGAGTGAGACCCAAGTAGTGTGGTGAAGTGTGGACCCAAAATCTAATGGATTGAACCACAATAAAGTCAGTAGAAGTACTTAGTTAATATCATGTACAACCATATTTACTGAATCAACTAATATTGTACACATATCTTTAGTAACTCTTCCAAATCACACTAGGCTGATCATAACAATGTTGAAATCAATGACAACACTAGATAAAACAATATTATGCAATTCATGCTCATGTTGTCAACTGTCATCATCAATGATATACTTTTCAAAACTTCCAACAATCTCCCCCTTTGTCATTGATGGCAACATGCATAATAAGAATAGGAAATCTCACCTCTTCATTACCATCACTCCCCTTTTCTCTTCTCTCTCCCCCTTTGAAATCAATGGAAAAGGGTGTTTCAAAGCTTCATAAGACCCCCCTTAGGAGGTCAAACCATTTTTTTTTCCTTATATATATATATCAAAGATGTGAAAAACTTGTTAAATAGTTAACCTGAGGATGCAAAAACTTGAAGCTTCTAAAAAGTTTCTTGCCACTCAGAATTTCCTTCTTCCCACTATTTCTTTGCTATAGTAAGTTTCCTATATAGAAGTTCAAGTTCAAGTAGAGTTTATTCTCCTTCTTCCAGATTATTAGAATGAAGGTTTATCTTTGAGAGTTTGTTAGTATTTCCAAGAGCACTTGAGACCGGTATATAATTTGTCTTTCCTAGGTCCCTTAACTTTATAAGCTACTTGATCATTTCATATCTTTGACTTTGTAGGGTGAATATTTTCTCATGAAGCTCCATTATAGAGATCCAAGTTTGATCATCCTTGTCTTTCACTGGATCATAAGAATATGCAGCAATATTTATCTGAGTATCAGTTGTGCTTATGTCATCCTTTATACCTCAAGTGATGTTTGTCCATTTCATGCAATATGATAGCATGTTCTTTGCTTCTTTTGCATAGTCTTGTACTTCTCTCCAGCATTTTGTAACCTTTTTTATGTGCTTTTGTACATTTTCTTGAGATATTAACCGGATTCTTTCTTTCAAGCCATGTCTCAATTTTAGCTTCAATTTGATTTTTCAATCCAGAGACATATTCTTTAATGGATTTGATCAAGAGATTGAGATTTTCCATAGTAGATAATGAAACATCAACACTTGTACTAGGGATTACCTCTTATAGGGCTCTTATGGCTTCATCCAAACTTTGTACATCTGTAGACCTGAAAGTGATCTCATGCTCATGTTGAGCATTATGAACTCTTTCAATATCATAAATTGGAGGACTATTTGTGGATTTTCTCTTTTTACCTATTCTCTTAGAGCTACCAAAAGCCTTTGCACTCACCTTTTTTTTCTGCCAGTATCTTCAGAACTACTCAAAAGGGCCTCTGCATAGCTAACTATTTCACCTTCTAATACTTCATAACCCAGTTTTGAGATCCAGATAGTTCTAGGTTTAATAGCTTCAAGAAAGCAAAAATCAGTAGAGACAAGAAAGTCAATATCTTTTTAATATCTTCTCACCACTTCTCTAGGAATCCTCATTCGCAATGAGTGGAGACAAGAAAGTCAATATCTTTTGAATATCTTCTCACCACCTCTCTAGGAATCCTCATTCTCTTATTCATCCTGCTTTGAAATACTCCAAAGAATGATGCAAGGGCATCTTCCTGAGCATCCATACTTCCAAGGTTTCTTATGTACTTTTATATTTGATGTGCAATTGGTTCCACATTTGTTCAATTTACGTGTACAACCACCATTACTTCTTTACGGTTGTAGAGCAATAAGAAAATTACTAGGGTTCTGTATAGGAATGTACACTTCTTTTTCCTAATTTCTCTTAGGTTCTCCATTAATTATTGTTGGAGCAACTCACAAAGTTCATAGTTAGCATTGCTTTCAATCATATCAAGGGCCATATGAACTGCAATAGGAAGGATAGAGCTTACACTGTTTAATTGATAAATTTTTTGACTGATAAGAATGACCACAAATCTAACTGTTGAGTTTGTAATAGGGTTCACTGTGATTAGTTTTGTTCAAGAGTAGCACATGTTTTCTCCATTCTATCCTTTGTATTGACTGTCTTATGATCAAGAACTAGTCCAGTGGACTACAAATAGGTTACATCCTTAATTACTTCCTTTTTTATTGAGTAAGGGTCGTCAAACCATATGGATTGGTCGTGAATATTGCTCAATACCATTCTGATGTAATCCTAATTTTCAAAATTCAGAAACTTCTACCAAACATCTAGCCTCTAGGTGCTAGCAAGAAGTTGAGTCCACTTTTTGGCCAAAAAGTGGTAGTGTTTTCCCCGGTTTTCATAATTTGACACATTTGACCTTAAATTTTGAAGCACGTAGAGATGGAATCTTCAAAAATTTCACTGATCATAAAATGTAGTACTCAGAGTCTAGTTTCCAAATATGTAATTTATTAAATACCCATATGGTATAAATTGAGTTTCAATAAGCATTTCTAAAAACCACTGTTTAAAAGTCACTTTTTTTTAACCATACCATGCACATGTACTTCATCCATATTTTGACCTAAATTATCGTATTTGTCTAAATCCTTTTGGGAAAAGATTTGTAACTCATTGAAGCAAGTTTTTCAATATTTTTTTGTAATTTTTTATTTAATTTTTTTTGTTAAATTTTTATTAGCCATATTTGATGTTTTGAAAAATCATCATGTATGTCATGCATAAGATGACCTAAACTTATCATTTTTTTTTTAAATTGAAAAGAATTGTCTAAAGTATGTTCTCATGCAATCCGTTCATGAAAATTTTATGTTGATAAAAAGTTATTAAAATAGTAAAACCCTAATATTTAAAGTTTATGGACTAGTTTCATCATAAATTAACTCAAAAAATAGAAAAAATAATCCAATTGTAAATATATATATATTTGGAATCTGCACTGTCTCATCTATAATGGGTTTTAATTTCATCAAAAAATTCTCCAAAAAAATTCCTGAGCCATATGTCCAAACTCACTATTTTTCTCTGACACTGTTAGGACCTTCAACTTGCAGGTCAAACTAGGTTGAAGGGCTAGGTTTGGATTCCCAATGCTTTTCCCAAACCAGAATACAAGCCAAAAATTTGACCACAAAGCAAGGCAAATTTCAAATTTTTAGAAATGGGATCCCATTTTGTAAATCAAGATCTTGTTTGCTAATATTAAATGTGGTGACTGTTGACATAGAAACGGGATCCCATTCCCATGTCAACAGTCCCCACATTAAATATTAGAAAAATGAGATCTCGATTATGAAATAGGATCTCGTTTTTAATAAATGGGATCTCGTTTCCTTTTTACTATTTTTTAATTTATTGGAAAAGTTTTATTTTGAAGTCTACAACTTCACATGTACGACCGACTATGACATATTGGGCTATTTTTTATCAACTTTTGTCTTTACAGGTGTTCAACTTGCATTTTGGATTGAATTTTTAAAAGGAGGCATCATGTAAATAGTTTTTGAAGTGGAATTGTGTTAGTTTTCTACTCGTTTGGAAGAACAAAAGAGGAAGAATTTTGTTTTTAGAGGTCTTCAACTTGCAATATGGATTAGATTTTTGAAAGGAGGCATCAAGTAAACAGGGTTTTAAGTGGAATTCTTCTAGTTTTCTACTTGTTTTGAGGAACACAAGAGGAAGAATTTTGTCCTTACAGGTCTTCAACTTGTAATTTGGATTGAATTTTTTGAAGAATTTCACTGTTGACATTCATTTGTGCTTGAGAATTTTATAATCATGGGTTCACAAGCTCGTAATAAGACGAAAGATGGGAAGACATTGAATCCTAAAGAAATTGAAGCAAAGAGAGAGGAGAAACAAAGACAAAGAGAAAGAAGAATGAGAATTAAATCAATGAATGATGGTGGAGCATCCAATTCCACAACTATTGAACATGAAAACATTGAGGAGACCATGGTTGTAGACAAAGCTAATTTGCAAGAAGTCAATTTGGAAAATAATATGATTATACAAACAAGTCCTAGTATTTCTTCAAATCCCTCTTTCAATGTTATGGAGAATGTTCCAATAGGCACAAATCCAAGGACGTCTTCAAATCCACATTTTAGTGAAATGGAA
This sequence comes from Sequoia sempervirens, assembly GCA_007258455.2. Classification (NCBI taxonomy): domain Eukaryota; kingdom Viridiplantae; phylum Streptophyta; class Pinopsida; order Cupressales; family Cupressaceae; genus Sequoia; species Sequoia sempervirens. The sequence continues at coordinate 130,460,404 of VDFB02271358.1, forward strand.
AATTCGTATGTAGAAGTTTTACAAGATGCTGGACTTAACGATGTTAACATTGATAATATTCAAAGATATGAAATTTTTATAGAATTTGTTGAAAATGAAAATGAAAAATATTTTGTTGAAAATGAAAATGAGAATGAAAAATATTGCTGAAAATGAAAATGAAAAGTCTTTTGTTGAAAATGAAAATGAAAACCATTTTGTTGATGAAAATGAAAATGAAAAACGTTTTGTTGATGAAAATGAAGATGAAAATGTAAATCATTTTGAAGTTGAAAATGAAAATGAAAATCTAGAATGTGATGTTTAATTTAATGAAAATACTTTTTTGAAAATTGAAAGTGATGTTTTGGATAATCTTCCTGGTAAGATTTCTTGTAGGCAAATAAGAACACATGCGAATAGAATATACAAAAAATTCTTTTATCATTAAAAACTTGCATTTCAATGTCAACTAATGATGCAATTGATGAGAATGAAAAAAATGAGGAAAAAAATGAAAAAGTTAGGCTTTTTGTTAAACCAAGAAGAAAAGATCAATCATTAAAACATGTTATGTCTACTATTGCTAGTGCCATTCAATCTATTGGGAAAAATAGTCGATCTAAAGATAAAAATGATGCAAGAAGAGTTATAACAACTACTATAGTTAATAAAGAAAGTTTGAATAAAAGGATGGTAAGCAATATTAGTGGAGTTTTAAAAATACATCCTAAAACACTGCTAAGAGCGACAAAAAGAAGAGAAAGTATAGAAAATGATCCTATCAACCAATTTGGTACTTTTAGTGGTTGACTCCTGAGGTCTAATATGAAATTGAATGTTGAAATTAAATCTTTGATTGAAAAATATTGGCATGATAATAGTCTAGGGGATCATCTAATGCTAGAGATGTTTTAAAATTAAGGGTGGGGTCCAAAGTTCACAATCCTCACCCAAAACACCTATTAGATATAACACAAATTGAATTTTATAGAAAATTTTGTGGTGACTTAGTGTTACCTGGTAATATTAAAATAAGTCAAAGGTCTTTTGAAAAATTTAAACCCCAATATGTAAAAATTAGTAAGCAACAAATATCTTGTTGTAAAGCGCATCTTCAATTTCGTTATTTTTATGATGCCTTTCGATATATACGTTGTACCTTGCATACAAACATGATTATACATGAATGTGGTATTAATATGACACCTGAAGCAATAAGGGAGTTTATATGAGGTTTGTTTTGTGAAAGACCTAATGGTAAATTATTTTATTTAAGTTCTTGTATTTCTAGACAATGCATTAGTTGTTGAAATCTTTCATTCTTAAGAATTTGTAGGCATGAAAGTGTTGATAATGATTTTGGACAAAAATTAGTAGATGTTAACAAATTTAATAATGTTGAATATTCTTTAAAAGATGGAATAATAGGAAAGTGTTGTGATTTAGTTACAAAAAAAGTTAGTGTACATGCATTCATGAGTGAACTTAAGAATAAGATAGTACCAAAATATGTCATGCACTCTCAACATGCTTGATGGCTTGATGGTCAATTTCGTGCATGTAGAAACACATTTCCAATTGGTACTATACTTTCAGTGGTTGATTTTGTGGAAAATTCTACTCTAGCTTTGCAAGAGGAAATTCAATCATAGTATTATAATTCAATGCAAGTAGTTATGTTTGTCCATATTGTTTATAGACATGCAGATGATACCATTGAGGATAGAAAATTTTTGAGGGAGTATCATTTTTGTTTGAGTGACAATTGATTACACTCATCAGAGTTTGTTTAATACTATTTCAATATATTTTATATAAATTTAAGAGAAAGAGGAATCCAGATGACAAAACACCTCATATGGTCAGATAATTGTACGGGGCAATTCAAGAATGCTCGAATGTTTTATTGGTTAAGTAGGGTTCACAAGGAACTTAATGTCCAACATATATGGAGTTTTTTTGAAGTTGGGCATGGTAAAGGAGAACATGATGGATTTGGTGAGTGTGTCAAAAGAATTCCTACTAAAGAACAATTAAAATTCGAGGATGTTGTAAAATTTAAAGATGCATATGGGATTGTGGATTGGTGCAATATAAGATTATCTACACCTGGTTCAAGTGAGTACTCTACAGTTCATCAATTCTTTTGGTTCGTTGAAGAAGTGAACATTGTGCCTAGAGTTGACTGTGAGACAATCAGTGGATCTACTAAATGGCATTCATTTAGAATTTCGACAACAAGCACATGGACTATCTGGACAAGGGAGCTGGCATATTTTTTTTAGTTTTGCATCTCAAGAGATTGGGAAGCATGTGAAAATATAGAATGAGTTGAATAGTGGGAGCAAAGATCATTGACACCTACAAAAGCACGCGATCAATATGAAAGAACTATTGAAGAAAATGATCAAGTGTTTGCATCTGAAGACTCTGACCGTGTTTCAAACCTTGTACAAGAAGGTAATTTAATTCAATTTATTTCACTTTATTAAGATTTTGATTAGGTAAGAAACATTTATAGGGTGTTGTACCCTTCACAAAGAGCCACAAGGGCCAATAGAGTTCAAGACCAAAAAAACATCAAAAAACAAACCAAAAAACAAACACAACGAACCAACAGTGGATGGAAAAACAACGGATGAACAATAGACTAACTAGCATCTCCCTAGTTCTTTGATAGGAGATTAACAACATCATCTCTGACCCATTCCTAATGATCTTTAGCATTCTTGTTGTCCATCTCATCCTTCATAATTGCCGACAGGGTGCTTGTAACACAATGGGTTAGCTTAACTGTGAAGCAGGTCAAACCACAAATTTTTTTGTCCAACTTATCCAATATTTCCTACAACAAACAAAGATCCTCCCTCCCAACCATAGTCTTGCCAGCATCAACATGATCAACGTCCAACGGGTCTGAAGACAAAGAGGTCGATTCCTCCTTCTGCACTTTTCCAATTTTAGGAATGGTGTTGGGCCCTCTAGCATACTCCTCCTCCTCACTCGCAAACTCCTCTTCATCCTTGCTATCTTTGTTGTCAAATCACTCCTCTTATGTATCCAAGTCTTTCACCTGCACTTTTTTTCTATTCTTGGCCAGCCTACTAGAGCATCGGATGATGGTATCACCACCAGTCTCCACAACCACTATATCCCCCTTAGATTCCTTGCCCACCACATTTTTACCTTTCCTTAGAGGCTCCTTCAAACTCTTCCCTTCCCCTTTGCCTTTCTTTTTCAGGGTTGGCTTGCTAGTAGTCTTGGCAGGGGTTGATCTAAGCTCACAAAGACTAGTCGTTGTACTACTCTAGGTCGTACCCACATTCCCCTTAAGATTTTAGCAACGGGCTTGGGTTTATGCATGTCAACAGGGACTGGATTGTTTCTCCTAATGGGGCCTTTGGACTCGGCCAAAGATAAATTGGTCATAGTGGGAGGACCAATCTCTTCAATACAGACAACAGATATGGGTTTGGGTGGGCATAAAGCAAGATGGAAATTGTAGAGCCTCAAAATGAGGCCCTGGTGGAGTAGTAGGGGAGGAGGGTCATTAGGATTCAGACCAGCAGCCTCAATACTCCTCCTCCTCACTCGCAAACTCCTCTTCATCCTTGCTATCTTTGTTGTCAAATCACTCCTCTTATGTATCCAAGTCTTTCACCTGCACTTTTTTTCTATTCTTGGCCAGCCTACTAGAGCATCGGATGATGGTATCACCACCAGTCTCCACAACCACTATATCCCCCTTAGATTCCTTGCCCACCACATTTTTACCTTTCCTCAGAGGCTCCTTCAAACTCTTCCCTTCCCCTTTGCCTTTCTTTTTCAGGGTTGGCTTGCTAGTAGTCTTGGCAGGGGTTGATCTAAGCTCACAAAGACTAGTCGTTGTACTACTCTAGGTCGTACCCACATTCCCCTTAAGATTTTAGCAACGGGCTTGGGTTTATGCATGTCAACAGGGACTGGATTTTTTCTCCTAATGGGGCCTTTGGACTCGGCCAAAGATAAATTGGTCATAGTGGGAGGACCAATCTCTTCAATACAGACAACAGATATGGGTTTGGGTGGGCATAAAGCAAGATGGAAATTGTAGAGCCTCAAAATGAGGCCCTGGTGGAGTAGTAGGGGAGGAGGGTCAT
>VDFB02271358.1:130464624-130554062 GCA_007258455.2 Sequoia sempervirens
GATGTTGTTCCTGATCATGATGCAGAAGTTCCTAAAGCACCACCAATCCCCACATCTCCTCAAGCTGCTCGACGATCAAGTAGAGCAACTCGTCCTCCAGAGCGACTGAAAGATTTCTTCACTTATCATACTACATCTTATCCTATACAGGCACACCTATCTTATAATAATATTTCTCAGTCTCACCTAGCGTTCTTGAGTACTGTTGATCATAATCAAGAACCTAAGACTTTTAAAGAAGCTAACTCCATTGCAGTTTGGAGGAAGTCTATGCAAGATGAGCTACAAGCTCTTGATGACAATAACACATGGGAGATTGTTAAGCTACCTCCAGGAAGGAAAACTATTGGATGTCGTTGGGTGTACAAAAATAAATACAATAGTGATGGTTCCTTAGAATGGCATAAGGCCAGACTTGTTGCTAGAGGATTCACACAAACATATGGCGTAGATTACCAGGAAACTTTTGCGCCTGTTGCAAAGATGAACACATTCCGGGTCCTCATTTCCCTTGCCGTCAATCAAGACTGGAAATTGTTTCAAATGGACGTCAAAAATGCATTCTTGCACGGTGATCTTAAAGAAGAAGTTTACATGAGCATCCCACCTGGGCATCCGCAAGAGGCCAAGTTTGGTTTAGTGTGTAAATTAAAAAAGGCAATCTACGGGCTTAAACAATCTCCACGGGCCTGGTATGCTAAGCTTAGTTCTGTCCTTATGTTGAATGGGCTGAAACGAAGTAATGCCGATCCTTCTTTGTTTGTTAAAAGAAGTAACTCCGGTATTGTTGTTGTGCTGATTTATGTTGATGATATAGTCATTACTGGTGATGATCAAAATGCAATTTCTAAGCTAAAAATTCTGCTACACAATAGATTTTCCATTAAAGATTTGGGAACTTTGAAGTACTTTCTAGGATTAGAAGTTGCCTACTCAAAAAACGGCATCTTTCTTAATCAACGAAAGTATGTGTTGGATTTGTTACAAGAGACTGGTAAATTTGGAATCAAGCCATCAGATACGCCAACGGATAGTGGAGGAAAATTAGATGATACTGGTGCATTGTTGCCTGATATTGGTCAGTTTCAAAGGTTGGTTGGTAGGTTAATCTATTTAACCATTACTCGACCTGACCTTTCTTATGCAGTAAGTTTGGTAAGTCGTTTCATGCATGCTCCCAAGGCTCAACATATGCAGGCCGTCACCAGAATTCTACAGTATTTGAAAGGGTCCCCAGGCAGAGGTATATGGATGCGTAAGACTGGTCATAATTCTATTACTGCCTACACTGATGCTGATTGGGCAGGATCTCCAATTGATCGAAGGTCTACAACTGGATATTGTACCTTTGTTGGAGGTAACTTGGTCACATGGAAAAGTAAAAAATAGAGTGTTGTTGCTCGTTCAAGTGCTGAAGCAGAATATAGAGCGATGGCATCAACTACCAGTGAAATTATATGGCTTCGAGCTCTGTTGCAAGACCTTGGTTATGGTTCGTCTCTACCAACTGAATTATTCTGTGATAATCAGGCTGCTATGCATATCGCTTCAAATCCAGTATTTCATGAGCGCACTAAACATATTGAAGTCGACTGCCATTTTGTTCGAGAGAATGTGCAAGCCAATGTCATCCGCACGACCTTTGTCCCTACAACTCAGCAATTGGCAGATATATTTACAAAAGGTCTTCCGGCTCTCAAGTTTCAAGAAGTATTGTCCAAGTTGGGCTCTATTGACATTTTCGCACCAACTTGAGGGGGAGTGTTGGAGAAGAGAGATTCAGAGAGATTTGCGGGATTTGTAATTATCTATAACTTGAGCTATTTATGGAGAGTGCATGAATTGTGGGATTTATCTTAATCTGTGCCTGCCTAATTAAAGGCTGTTGTAACTCTTTATATGCAGATTCGTTGTAATCTCCAGACACAACAATGAATAATAATCCCTCTCTCTCTTCTCCTGTGGACGTAGGCTACGGCCGAACCACATACATCCTGTGTTATTTGAGGTCCTCAGATGTTTTCAAGAAATTTCTTTCCAATATCAATTTGCTAACTTCTAAATGGTGCTTCATCAAGTGCCTTTTGTTACAGGAATTTTAGCTTCGAGCATTCCATGATACGATCTTCATATGACTCTAAAGAAGGGGTTTCCTCCGTTAGATCTTAGCATGTATTCTTTAAAATTGATTAGGCATTTTTCTATCACCATTTTTTTCTTGTTAGTTTCCTCCCTTTCTTCCTTTCTATTTCCATATCACAATTGAAATTTTTTTAGGCAAACTAGCTTATGCTTCATGGATCCACTATGTCTAATCCATGTGAATTAATGGCATATTCTTCTGACCACTTCTCATCTCCATAAGCTTCCAGCTGTGAATTACTAGGCTAAGGATCTGTAGGAGCCTACACTGGAATGTGATGAGTACCTTCCTCCTTGAACATTCCTACATTCAGCCCTGAAATTGGAGCGTTAGGCTTCGCTTTCTCTTTATGACATTCCAAATTCGGCTATGAAATAGGAACCACCACGGTGTTGGGCGGAAGGAGAGAGGTATTTTCTATTTCAATACCTCGCTTTTCAACCTTATCTTCAGATATATTAGGGTAACCTGTCTCATGATGTTTCTGACTTCCACATGCTAGACAATATAATTTTGCTTTTCAATATTAATTGACTGTGTCCATTCCCTATACGACAAGTCTATGTAGACCTGAATTTTTATTGGTTTGATGTAAGCCACTCTAATCCTTGCGAAATTACTGTCAATAGTATATTTATCTATTTCCACCATCCTTCTGAAGCTATCGCCAATTGCTTTTAATATGTTTGTTCTCCAATACTCGATTGGTAGATTATACAATCTGATCCATATGGGTTTCAAAGGTGGACAACATTTTGTGGGGACAAAATTAGATATCGATTTCTAAAGCATAGGGTTGATTTCTTCAAATTTCAGGGGTCATTGTTCATTCTCAAATTCAACAATTGAAAAGCCTCTTGAAAGGAATTGAGGGGATAGTACTTTGGCCATGAGCCTGTAATCCAACTTTTGTTTTTTTTTCCCTTGAAAATTTTCTCCGAAATCTCCTAATAATTGCTTGCTCACAGAGATTTACTACATCCATTTCTTCAGTGAATTTGATCGAAGTTCTCTCGCAGCAATTCGACAAACCTCCTTCCATATTCTGCTTTGTAGCGAAGTGTGAACTTACTCTTCCTTTTTCAGCGCCGTTGTTTTTTTTCTTTATTATTATTAATAAAATTTGGCACCATCAATATAGTTATGTATTCAATTATTGGTTAAAAATTTATTAGCATTATAGATAAAAAATATCTTAAATATCTAAAAAAAATTAAGTATTTTTATTTTACATTAGAACTATTTAAGAAATGTTTAATTACTATTAAAATAATATCAAGCTCTCATCAATTGGATCTAAACCAATCTATTGACTCTAAGCTAACTCTAGAGGTTTGTAACAAAAATATGCAACTATTATTTATATTAATAATATTATGTTTGCAATATGTAGTTTTTCACATTTCCATTCCAAAATTGAACTACAAGTGTCCATTGTCATTCATCAAATGGTAGAATTTTTTGAGTAGAACCTATAAAAAAATTATTATGCTTCTTGTTTTATTTTACATTAGAAATATATAAGAAATATTTTAATTACTTATTACATTAGAACTATTTAATATATCTACACTAATAATATTTAAATATCGTAAATTTTTCAATTGTTGATCTAAACCAATCTAACAACTCTTGGACAATTCTAGAGATTTTTGTTTCAAGTATGTAGCTTTTGATATTTCTTTTCCAAAAATGAACTATAGCCATCAATAATTGTTTATTGAACAATGGAAAACAGTAAATATCATTGTTTAGTAATGAGACAAGCACCCAATTCTGTGCAATGCGCTTTAAGAGCTGGAAGGTCAAATAGGGAATTTGTGGTCTATTAGTTGCAACATTTGTTCAGTAAATGAGGTCAATTAGTAGACCATTTAGCAAATGATACATTTGTGCAACAAAAGTCTTAATGGAGAAGTGATAGCTTCAAATCAAAATATTATTTATTATATAAATTAAAATTAAATTCAAAATATGATTATTGTACAATTACTTAAAATTTAAGAAGAAAATTATTTTTAAGCTTTTAATTATTATTTGTAATTTTATAAAAAAAATTAATTAAAATAAATTTCTAATTTAAATCTAAATAAAAAATTAAAATAGAATAAACTAAATACAAAGTCAAAATATATATTAAAATAGAAAAGTATAATCATTTTAAAATTTTGTAGAGTTGAAATATTAATAAAAATATGTGCATAAGAAATATAATTAATTATTACAAACAATATAAACATTAATTGAAAGATAAGTTTAATATTAATAAATATAAAAATATTATAAAGTGGATAGTTAAATTCTTAAATAAATTTAATTTAAAAAATTAAAATCCTATTAAAGTAAATTAAAATTGTTAAAGCTAAAATTTTATCTTTTATTTTAAAATTTGTAAAATTAAAAAATCAATTCCTAAGTAATTTGCATAACTTATTATGATTTCATTCTTAAAAGTAGGTAAAAATAATTACTATTAACTTAATCTAAAATCATATCCTCTCTTGTTTTGACATTGTTATAAATTGAAAAAAAACTTAAACTAAAATTTAAATTTTAAATTTGAATTTTTTTTTAATAATATGAATAGATATTATATTAAAAATGTTATAAATCGATTATATAGTATGATTACATTTAATAATATATATTATATAATATACATAATAAATAATAAATATATTTTTAAATCTTACATATAATTAAATAATAAACATGAAATAAGTTATTTGCCCATTATTGGAATATAAACATACTTCAATAATTTATATTTTTTAACAGGAATATATTCTGATTTGGCATAATTATCCAACATAAATTTAAATATACAATTTGATATAAATATAATAAAATAAATATCATATACTATTACATATATATATTGAATAGGATATATCTAAACTATATAATATTTTGTTAATTATAATATTATAATATAAATTGTATATTTAAATTTATATTTGAATAGTATATAATCTAAAGTGAACTCTAGCTTTCATTTGTCATTCTGGAGGCGTTAAAATAAACTTCAGATGAAGTCTTTATTTAATCAAAAGACACTTAAATAAACAAGAACAACAAAAAAAGGTTTTTAAAAGAGAAAAAGACTTTCGTTTTTGAGGAGGATCTTTGAGTTTGCAAAACACTGATCTTTGTTTTTGACGAAGGCTCCTGAAAGGTCAAGATCTACACTACTGGAATTTGAGTCGCGGAAAATCTCAATAGGGACACTTCTGGGAATTATTTTTAAAATTTTGTATTATAGAATATGAAATTTACTAAAAAATTAATAATAATATTTCTTGATATCTTTTACATAGATTTTCCTTAAGATAAATCTAAAAATAAAAATTTTAATGGAAATAAATGTATCATAGAATTTGAAAAATACCAAACTTTATCAAAATCCTTAAGAGCAATATCTATTTGCATGATCATAAAACTTAAGAGTAATATTTGTTTGCATGAACTAATTTATTTATTTTCACACTTGTAACAACTATCACTGTGTCACATTCATCAAAAATTTAATCATACAAAACTTCACTCTAGATTCTAAAGTATAAGTTGAATACAAGTCTTCATCTATTACTTGATCCTTCAAAATATTTTTGGTTTCTCTCTTCAAATATGTTGCATTAATATTTCACTATAGTCCATAACCAATCTATTAAAAGGAAATGTCTATGTGATAAATTTGACTATGTGATCATCTACAATGTCAATAGATAAATCTTTATAGAAATTTGCATTATGTACATAAGAAACCATTAGGTGTGGGTAATAATAAGTCCAGTAAAACAAAATTAGATTAATTTTTGCATTCATGGTCAATCACATTATATTACCAATTCGATGCATTGATTCTAATTTCTAGCTTCCTCTACATGTAGTTATCTTTCTAAAATTCAACCCACCATCTCTAATAGTATACCTCATTTGGGAAAGTCCAAAGTGTCAATTGTTAACACACGATAAATTTGAATTGAGAGAGGCTTATACTTTTTCATTTTGAGATGTTGAAATAGTAACAATCTACACAACCATACAAAATAAAAGTGTATTGTATTACATTATACATTTTTCATAATTGAATGTAAAAAAAAGTAGTTGATCTTAATTTTTATATAAAATAGTAAATACACTTTAATTTTACTTACCTTCTACACAAATTTGTCACGATAAATACCATCACTTTTAAGACTTTCTCTTATGCAATTTGAATGTTCAATAGTGCAAGATTTTCTTACTATCTCAATTCCTAGACCTCTAGTGCATTCTTTCTTCTAACCACTTAATAGTCTTAGTCAATTTACATATTTGGAATACTAATACCTAAATTTTGTACTCTCAGTAGATGAAAATTGAATGATCACCTAAAAACTCATTAAATTCAATCATTTGATGCTCATCATAAAATATTATAATATTAAATGGGCATTGGTTGATTTTGATAATTTTTTGTTCCCAATTTATGGTTTTTGATATTTTACAAGATTGAATTGAGCATAGGAGAAGCGACAACCAAATATTTAATTGACCAACGACCACCACTAATTTCATGAAATGTATGACATTATTTTGGTTACATCCGTGCACATTGTAATTTCCAATAAATGTTCTCACTTTATAATTTAGATCTTTGTTTAAGATTAATATATTTATGTTTTTGCAATAAATGGTTGGCATTTATAATTTTTTTAACTAGAATCTCTATGCACTACGACTATATGTACATAAATGTCATGATTTGAGAAAATATTTATTAATACACTTTTAGCTTCTTACTATAAATATTAAAAAATATATAGTTTGGTTCGTGTTTCTTCTTGGGAAATAAATTACTAATATTAAATACATCTAATTACAAAACTCCAAAATGTATCAGTCTTAGATTATTTTAATTAATTTTTTTATACTTTAAAACTATTTAAAAATTATTTTATTGTATTTATGTGAGTTATTTTATAACTTTATTTTTATTTTTATAAATATGGTTTGCTAAGATTTAGTTTTTATTAGCATACTCACAACATTGCACTCCACATATTGTTGTCATTTTAGTTATTTATCTTAACATAATTTACATTGTATCATAAAAAAACATTCTATCAATCAGTATGTGTCAATTACTCCAACTTTGGTCATGATGATTTAGTTTCTTCGTGTATAAGGAAGAAGCAACTTGAGTCAATAAGTCAAAAACAAGTCCATAACTAGTATTACCAATTAGTCCACCAAGGGAACTAATCTACAACACAAACATAGTTCCCTAAATCTACTCAAAACTAGTTGATATAGGGATAGATGGTCTTACTTCCTCCTCATGACATAATTGGGAGTGGATTATCACTCAATGTAAATGAAAGGTAATGAGTGAAAGGATTGTAACCATTTAATAAATTCACTCATAGATCGTTCACTACCTTAAAAATAATGATAAATATCATTTAAGCTCATGTGATTGCATCATATACATCAATTCACAATTTACAGCTTGTAGATTGTAGCAAAATAAGACAACATTTAAAGAGTCATAACTTCTATATTATTTTTAAGAAGGCAAGAAATCCCACCCAACTCTAGTTTGAATCTTTGTTTGTACATGGAATCAGATAGCCTGGGGGAGGGGTTGCCCCCTCCCCTCATGCTTCCTTGGTATGATATGCTCTATTTTTGCCTTGGATAGCCATGATGACCTCAAGTTTCATGGTGCAGTTATGATAGTTGCTAACTCTAACTTTGATTGCAATCATGACCTTGTGGTTCTAGTAGGAATTTTGAATCTCAAGGCCTAGGAAAAGGTTCTTTTAGGTGTGGATCAAGGTGAACATGTGATCAATATTGATTACCCTATATGTTCCTCAAGTCTTTTGATGGAATCTCTATTAAACTACTAGACCCTACTATGGAAATGATTGTCTCTTGAATGGATAATTCCTTGGTTGGAATTTTTTTTCCTACCTTTGATATGGTTAGGTGATGGATATTAGACAAATGGTGATTGAAAGGAAGTGTATTCCTATGTGTGATGCCTTGAGATCTCTTCCTTTTCAAATTTACTTTAAAGGATGAGATCTCCTATTAATCCTCACAACTAGCCCATGGATCTATGGAAAACATAACCTACCTCTCTATAGATGAAAGTTTTGTTTTGACCCAGTAGCGGACTTGAACAAAATAGCCCCTATTTGGGTTTGGCTACCAGGTCTCCCACTTGACCTATATTGCTTATTATTTTGGAAATTTTATCTTTGTTGACAACATCACAAACACTAAAGCCAAGTTAGTCTTTGCTTTTTTTTGTTAATGTAGATATCCACAAAACCCTTCCAAACTCAATCATTTTGGATTCTAAATTTGGAAAATGAACTCATCCAATATTGTATGAGAATGCTACATTTTTTGTCAAAACTTCTCTATGTAGGCCATTTATTCATTGAATGTAAATCCCCTAAGAAGAAAACCCAAAAACTTAAGAAACCTATGGTTGTACAGGCTAATGGGTTAGAAGATCACTCCTTCAAAGATGATATTCTCAACTTAATAAATTCCTTGGATTACCCTACTAAGATTAAAAAATGGAGAAAAAATACCACTACAGCTCATACAAGGAATCCTATTAAGAAGGATAGCATTGAATCTTAAGTTGTCTTGATGATGGACAAACAAATAAATGGTTATGTGGTGGAAGACCTAGTATTTTTTACTCATACAACTCCTATAGATACCCCTATTCAAAGTGTGAGCATAGAGTCAATGGTTCAACAACTAAATGAAAAGAAAATTAATGGCTATATGATGGGGGTGCCTTTCCCCCCATTATGGAAGAAAAAGAGGATGGGGATTTCACTATTGAGCCCTTAATTGATTTTAGCCTACAAATAGAACCACTAAAAGTCAATGTCCTAGCATGGAGGGAAACTGAACCAAAGGTCATGGTATTCCACTCCCCCTTGAAAGACTAGCTTTCCTTTTTCCTTTGGGTAGGTATAAGTAAGACTCAAAAATAACCTAACTAGGAGGAATGGTCTAATCACAAAAAGAAAGGGAGGAAAAAAAATTGCAAAGGTTGGAGTTGACATTAGGATAGGATTACTTTCTCAATGAGAGACAAGACAAAGAGATGTAGCTTGAGAAATTGCTAATGGAAGGCAAAGAACATTGGAAACTTCCTCCAAAAATATCTGTAAATGAATATCCTCTCCTATAATATTAGAGGACTTAATAGTCCTCAAAAAAAAAATTCTTAATAATTTCATTCTTCAAAATAAAATTGACATCCTTCTCCTTTAGAAATTCAAAATGACAAAGAATAATTTTCAATGTATTGATAAATTTATCTGGCCCATTGTTGAGTTTTAAATTTATGAGGCTCTTGAGGAATTTGGGCATATTGTTACAATGAAAAACCTAAATAATTTGTTTGGAGCTTTTATTTCACACTCTAAAAGCTCTCTAGGGATAAGGTCCACTTCCCCTAAACTAGAACTTGGATCCTTATTAGCATATATACCCCTAATGTGAGGAGTATTAGAAAATATGTATGGGAAGATGTGGTCCCCCAAATGATGTCCAAGAAGGAAGATTTGTGGATGCTAGTTGGGAATTTTAATTCCCCATTTTTCTATCTAAGAAACCTGGGGTATTAAATAACTACATTGACAACATGGTAGACCTAGTCAATTTTCTAAGTTTGATTGGGCTAATGGATGTTGATTTTTATGATATTTATGGGAAACTTTTCACTTAGAATAACAAGAGGAAATGTGACCACTTTATCCAAGTCAAGCTATACATATTTTTGGCATCTTCCAACTGGGATTTTTTTAACAACTCTACTCTCATTGCTTGATCGAGAACTACTTCTGATCATAACCCCCTACTCTTGTCTTGGAGGAATACCCATCTTACTTTTCATTACCCTTTTAGGTACAAGATTATGTGGTCAACACACCCTAATTTCAAGGATTGTATATCCAATTGGTGGAATATTCCTATTCACATTCACATTTGGTAATTTTTTCTAGAAAAGGGTTTATTTGCTAAGCTAATTGATATCTAGATAAGAATGGACCAAGGGGACACTATAGAGGATCCTTTCCAATCTAAAATTTCCCTACAACAAACTAGAAGGATGTTTTTTTAAAAAAAATTATGAAAGAAAAAATCCACAATTCAATGGTTAAAAGAGGGAGACATAAACTCTTATTTTTCCTACCAATCTGGTATGAAACATAGGAAAAATAATATCATTACTAGACTCATTGATGAGAATGGTTCAAAAGTTATTTCAAATGATAGGGCGGGTTTTTTCTAGGTACTTCTAAACCTTCTTGGCTGAATATACCTTTGACCATCTTGAAGTGTAGGAAGAGAAATTTTTGGACAACATCCCTTCTTCCTTATGAAGATAATTCCCTACTTTTGTTTTTCTTTTTTTGAGAATTTGCTAGAGCATTCTCTTCTGGATTTTAAGGCCCCAAGTCTTTGATGGTTGTCATTGCTTTTTCTAATAATTTTGGGACACAGGATTTGATGTCACCATGGGCTAAAGACTTATTTAGAATTGGTAAGATACCAAAGTAGCTCAATAATACCTTTATTTCCATAGTCCCAAAGAAATATGATTCTGATTGATTGATTTTAGACCTATTAGCCTTTGTAATAGTATCTACAAGATTTTCTCTAAAATTATTATTAATAGGCTACAACCTCTACTTGACAAATTGATCAATAGTAACCAGGAAGACTTTGTCCCTAGAAGGAAAATTATTGATGCTGCTATCTTCGCCCATGAAATTTTTTATTCTATGGTAATTAGTAATCTTCCTAGAATGGCTCTTAAGCTTGACAATTCTAAATCATATGATATGGTCTCCTAGGACTTTTTATTTTAAAATGTTACAAAAAATTAGCTTCCATGAAAGATTCATTAACCTGATTAAGGATTGTGTAACTATTGTTAAAAATTTTGTGTTGGCTAATGGCATCACTAGAGGATTCTTCAATTCTGGAAGAGGGATTAGGAAAGGTGATCCACTTTCCCCACACCTTTTAATTCTTCTAGTTGAATTCATTGGAATAATTTTTTTAAAGTTACTACAATCTAGAGAGCTAAGGGGAATCAAAGCTAGTATCTCTCTTAAGCCTGTAGCCATACAAAAATTTATTGATGACGCCATATTGTTTGGCTTTGACTTAGTTGCTAAGGCGAAGAGACAGAAGACCTATCTAAACAAGTATGATACTATTTTTGGCTAATGTATCATCTATGAGAAGAGTCAAATTTATTTCTTCAATAACCACTTGTCAAACATACAACTAAAAATTAAAGCCATCCTAGGTTGTTCTAGTGCTTCTCTTCTTGGTATATACATTGGGCTCTTACTAAATGTCAAAGAGGTTAATCCCAATGAAACTCAGTCCTGGAAAGAAGCTAGAATAAGCTAGTAGGATGGAAGGGTAAACTTTTGAGTCATTTGAGAAAAATCCAATTAAGGATTATTTACAAGGTAATCCCATTTACTTTCTATCACTTTTTAAGGTTCCCAAATACATAGTTGGTAAATTTGAAAAAATCCAAAGAAATTTTATCTAGTCTAGTATGGAGGAAAGGAAAAAAAAATTCCTCGTCAATTGGGATAAATCTTTCTTTCCAAAGGATCATGGGGGACTTGGTATTAGGAAAGTACACCTCACTAATAAATCTCTTATGGCCAAGGTGGGTTGGATCCTTATTAAAAATAATCAGGACTAGTGTGGTATTATGAAAGCTAAATATATAAACAACATCCAAATGAGTAGGGTTCTAAATGAAACCGGTATTCCTAAAGGTTTATTGATATGGAACAATGTCCTAAAATCTCGAAGTCTCCTACAAACTATCCTTAAGTGGAAGTATGGGAATGGTAATATGATTAGATTTTGGGAGGACACCTAGTTATAGACCAACCTCTAATTTCCCACAAAAACTTCAAAGGATTGGATGGTCCAGCTATGACCTATATTGGTGGGATGGTATTTGACTAATTAGAATTTATAGAAAAGGTAAAGCAATGGAAGAACCTTGGGGCTTGTTGTCATAATCATGAGGAGTTAATGCAAAAAGAAAATTCATTACAATATAGGAACTATAGGTGCCAATTATGCCCACGTTTCTGAAGGATAATGGAATTTATTAGGTCAGGGATAATAGGGGAAGGTTTTTTGCAAACTCTGCTTATAGAGTGTTGTTAGATAATTATAACTTAAACAAGTTTTAGAGAAAGGTTTGGAATCATCAAATCATCCCTAAAATCATTTTTTTCAATGGAAAACTTCCTACAATAAGATACTCACTCATGATACTTTAAAATGGAGAGCATTCCAAATCCCTAATTATAGATGTGTTTTATGCCAAAAAATGAAGAAATGGTGCTTCATATCCTCTTCCATTATGAATTCCCTAAGGAAATTTAGGGTTTGAGGTGGAAAATTTTTGGAATTAATTGGATTGAATAATGTTCTGGTTTCTTTAGTGGAGAATTGGAAATCACCCTCTCACACACATTGTTGAAAGAGATGTGGGACCAAATCCCCCCTCATATATGTCAGTACATTTGGAAGGTAAAGAATGATTACAACTCATCCATCATCACAACTCAAAATTTTCTTGTATATAAATACCCAATTACATCTGCATACATCGTCAACCTAATTAGATATCACTAAAAACAATTCAAAATAGCTTTGTTGTCTTCACACATGATTTAAAAACTTCTTCACACTCAAATCAAACATGTAATACATAATTTAGGTTGATATGGACCTAAAATAAATTCTATAAACATTTTCATTATATATTTAATCTTCACAACACATATCATGTATTAGGTCGAACAGGAATTGGACCTAATCGCAAAAAAAATCAATCAGACATACACTTCTCCATGCAAGTGACTTCAAGATTTGATCTTTCTTCAAATTCACCATTAGTTTACATTAGTAATTTTAACGTTAGAACCACAACAAAAAACCATTATTTGTGGAGGAAAGAAGAATCTCCCATACCAACATGTTATATAGAGAAATAACTATGATACATAGAGCTAAACTCTTTCATGCATAACTTCCAAGATATTTCATTAAACATCACAGAATCTTGATTTTATCTAAATCTAATAGACTTCAAGCCATGGTTAAAAACATAGAGTGAGACCCAAGTAGTGTGGTGAAGTGTGGACCCAAAATCTAATGGATTGAACCACAATAAAGTCAGTAGAAGTACTTAGTTAATATCATGTACAACCATATTTACTGAATCAACTAATATTGTACACATATCTTTAGTAACTCTTCCAAATCACACTAGGCTGATCATAACAATGTTGAAATCAATGACAACACTAGATAAAACAATATTATGCAATTCATGCTCATGTTGTCAACTGTCATCATCAATGATATACTTTTCAAAACTTCCAACAATCTCCCCCTTTGTCATTGATGGCAACATGCATAATAAGAATAGGAAATCTCACCTCTTCATTACCATCACTCCCCTTTTCTCTTCTCTCTCCCCCTTTGAAATCAATGGAAAAGGGTGTTTCAAAGCTTCATAAGACCCCCCTTAGGAGGTCAAACCATTTTTTTTTCCTTATATATATATATATCAAAGATGTGAAAAACTTGTTAAATAGTTAACCTGAGGATGCAAAAACTTGAAGCTTCTAAAAAGTTTCTTGCCACTCAGAATTTCCTTCTTCCCACTATTTCTTTGCTATAGTAAGTTTCCTATATAGAAGTTCAAGTTCAAGTAGAGTTTATTCTCCTTCTTCCAGATTATTAGAATGAAGGTTTATCTTTGAGAGTTTGTTAGTATTTCCAAGAGCACTTGAGACCGGTATATAATTTGTCTTTCCTAGGTCCCTTAACTTTATAAGCTACTTGATCATTTCATATCTTTGACTTTGTAGGGTGAATATTTTCTCATGAAGCTCCATTATAGAGATCCAAGTTTGATCATCCTTGTCTTTCACTGGATCATAAGAATATGCAGCAATATTTATCTGAGTATCAGTTGTGCTTATGTCATCCTTTATACCTCAAGTGATGTTTGTCCATTTCATGCAATATGATAGCATGTTCTTTGCTTCTTTTGCATAGTCTTGTACTTCTCTCCAGCATTTTGTAACCTTTTTTATGTGCTTTTGTACATTTTCTTGAGATATTAACCGGATTCTTTCTTTCAAGCCATGTCTCAATTTTAGCTTCAATTTGATTTTTCAATCCAGAGACATATTCTTTAATGGATTTGATCAAGAGATTGAGATTTTCCATAGTAGATAATGAAACATCAACACTTGTACTAGGGATTACCTCTTATAGGGCTCTTATGGCTTCATCCAAACTTTGTACATCTGTAGACCTGAAAGTGATCTCATGCTCATGTTGAGCATTATGAACTCTTTCAATATCATAAATTGGAGGACTATTTGTGGATTTTCTCTTTTTACCTATTCTCTTAGAGCTACCAAAAGCCTTTGCACTCACCTTTTTTTTCTGCCAGTATCTTCAGAACTACTCAAAAGGGCCTCTGCATAGCTAACTATTTCACCTTCTAATACTTCATAACCCAGTTTTGAGATCCAGATAGTTCTAGGTTTAATAGCTTCAAGAAAGCAAAAATCAGTAGAGACAAGAAAGTCAATATCTTTTTAATATCTTCTCACCACTTCTCTAGGAATCCTCATTCGCAATGAGTGGAGACAAGAAAGTCAATATCTTTTGAATATCTTCTCACCACCTCTCTAGGAATCCTCATTCTCTTATTCATCCTGCTTTGAAATACTCCAAAGAATGATGCAAGGGCATCTTCCTGAGCATCCATACTTCCAAGGTTTCTTATGTACTTTTATATTTGATGTGCAATTGGTTCCACATTTGTTCAATTTACGTGTACAACCACCATTACTTCTTTACGGTTGTAGAGCAATAAGAAAATTACTAGGGTTCTGTATAGGAATGTACACTTCTTTTTCCTAATTTCTCTTAGGTTCTCCATTAATTATTGTTGGAGCAACTCACAAAGTTCATAGTTAGCATTGCTTTCAATCATATCAAGGGCCATATGAACTGCAATAGGAAGGATAGAGCTTACACTGTTTAATTGATAAATTTTTTGACTGATAAGAATGACCACAAATCTAACTGTTGGGTTTGTAATAGGGTTCACTGTGATTATTTTTGTTCAAGAGTAGCACATGTTTTCTCCATTCTATCCTTTGTATTGACTGTCTTATGATCAAGAACTAGTCCAGTGGACTACAAATAGGTTACATCCTTAATTACTTCCTTTTTTATTGAGTAAGGGTCGTCAAACCATATGGATTGGTCGTGAATATTGCTCAATACCATTCTGATGTAATCCTAATTTTCAAAATTCAGAAACTTCTACCAAACATCTAGCCTCTAGGTGCTAGCAAGAAGTTGAGTCCACTTTTTGGCCAAAAAGTGGTAGTGTTTTCCCCGGTTTTCATAATTTGACACATTTGACCTTAAAATTTGAAGCACGTAGAGATGGAATCTTCAAAAATTTCACTGATCATAAAATGTAGTACTCAGAGTCTAGTTTCCAAATATGTAATTTATTAAATACCCAGATGGTATAAATTGAGTTTCAATAAGCATTTCTAAAAACCACTGTTTAAAAGTCACTTTTTTTTAACCATACCATGCACATGTACTTCATCCATATTTTGACCTAAATTATCGTATTTGTCTAAATCCTTTTGGGAAAAGATTTGTAACTCATTGAAGCAAGTTTTTCAAT
Organism: Sequoia sempervirens; assembly: GCA_007258455.2. Taxonomy (NCBI): domain Eukaryota; kingdom Viridiplantae; phylum Streptophyta; class Pinopsida; order Cupressales; family Cupressaceae; genus Sequoia; species Sequoia sempervirens. The sequence goes on from VDFB02271358.1 coordinate 130,480,578, forward strand.
ATTTTTTTGTAATTTTTTATTTAATTTTTTTTGTTAAATTTTTATTAGCCATATTTGATGTTTTGAAAAATCATCATGTATGTCATGCATAAGATGACCTAAACTTATCATTTTTTTTTTAAATTGAAAAGAATTGTCTAAAGTATGTTCTCATGCAATCCGTTCATGAAAATTTTATGTTGATAAAAAGTTATTAAAATAGTAAAACCCTAATATTTAAAGTTTATGGACTAGTTTCATCATAAATTAACTCAAAAAATAGAAAAAATAATCCAATTGTAAATATATATATATTTGGAATCTGCACTGTCTCATCTATAATGGGTTTTAATTTCATCAAAAAATTCTCCAAAAAAATTCCTGAGCCATATGTCCAAACTCACTATTTTTCTCTGACACTGTTAGGACCTTCAACTTGCAGGTCAAACTAGGTTGAAGGGCTAGGTTTGGATTCCCAATGCTTTTCCCAAACCAGAATACAAGCCAAAAATTTGACCACAAAGCAAGGCAAATTTCAATTTTTTAGAAATGGGATCCCATTTTGTAAATCAAGATCTTGTTTGCTAATATTAAATGTGGTGACCGTTGACATAGAAACGAGATCCCATTCCCATGTCAACAGTCCCCACATTAAATATTAGAAAAATGAGATCTCGATTATGAAATAGGATCTCGTTTTTAATAAATGGGATCTCGTTTCCTTTTTACTATTTTTTAATTTATTGGAAAAGTTTTATTTTGAAGTCTACAACTTCACATGTACGACCGACTATGACATATTGGGCTATTTTTTATCAACTTTTGTCTTTACAGGTGTTCAACTTGCATTTTGGATTGAATTTTTAAAAGGAGGCATCATGTAAATAGTTTTTGAAGTGGAATTGTGTTAGTTTTCTACTCGTTTGGAAGAACAAAAGAGGAAGAATTTTGTTTTTAGAGGTCTTCAACTTGCAATATGGATTAGATTTTTGAAAGGAGGCATCAAGTAAACAGGGTTTTAAGTGGAATTCTTCTAGTTTTCTACTTGTTTTGAGGAACACAAGAGGAAGAATTTTGTCCTTACAGGTCTTCAACTTGTAATTTGGATTGAATTTTTTGAAGAATTTCACTGTTGACATTCATTTGTGCTTGAGAATTTTATAATCATGGGTTCACAAGCTCGTAATAAGACGAAAGATGGGAAGACATTGAATCCTAAAGAAATTGAAGCAAAGAGAGAGGAGAAACAAAGACAAAGAGAAAGAAGAATGAGAATTAAATCAATGAATGATGGTGGAGCATCCAATTCCACAACTATTGAACATGAAAACATTGAGGAGACCATGGTTGTAGACAAAGCTAATTTGCAAGAAGTCAATTTGGAAAATAATATGATTATACAAACAAGTCCTAGTATTTCTTCAAATCCCTCTTTCAATGTTATGGAGAATGTTCCAATAGGCACAAATCCAAGGACGTCTTCAAATCCACATTTTAGTGAAATGGAAAATTCGTATGTAGAAGTTTTACAAGATGCTGGACTTAACGATGTTAACATTGATAATATTCAAAGATATGAAATTTTTATAGAATTTGTTGAAAATGAAAATGAAAAATATTTTGTTGAAAATGAAAATGAGAATGAAAAATATTGCTGAAAATGAAAATGAAAAGTCTTTTGTTGAAAATGAAAATGAAAACCATTTTGTTGATGAAAATGAAAATGAAAAACGTTTTGTTGATGAAAATGAAGATGAAAATGTAAATCATTTTGAAGTTGAAAATGAAAATGAAAATCTAGAATGTGATGTTTAATTTAATGAAAATACTTTTTTGAAAATTGAAAGTGATGTTTTGGATAATCTTCCTGGTAAGATTTCTTGTAGGCAAATAAGAACACATGCGAATAGAATATACAAAAAATTCTTTTATCATTAAAAACTTGCATTTCAATGTCAACTAATGATGCAATTGATGAGAATGAAAAAAATGAAGAAAAAAATGAAAAAGTTAGGCTTTTTGTTAAACCAAGAAGAAAAGATCAATCATTAAAACATGTTATGTCTACTATTGCTAGTGCCATTCAATCTATTGGGAAAAATAGTCGATCTAAAGATAAAAATGATGCAAGAAGAGTTATAACAACTACTATAGTTAATAAAGAAAGTTTGAATAAAAGGATGGTAAGCAATATTAGTGGAGTTTTAAAAATACATCCTAAAACACTGCTAAGAGCGACAAAAAGAAGAGAAAGTATAGAAAATGATCCTATCAACCAATTTGGTACTTTTAGTGGTTGACTCCTGAGGTCTAATATGAAATTGAATGTTGAAATTAAATCTTTGATTGAAAAATATTGGCATGATAATAGTCTAGGGGATCATCTAATGCTAGAGATGTTTTAAAATTAAGGGTGGGGTCCAAAGTTCACAATCCTCACCCAAAACACCTATTAGATATAACACAAATTGAATTTTATAAAAAAATTTGTGGTGACTTAGTGTTACCTGGTAATATTAAAATAAGTCAAAGGTCTTTTGAAAAATTTAAACCCCAATATGTAAAAATTAATAAGCAACAAATATCTTGTTGTAAAGCGCATCTTCAATTTCGTTATTTTTATGATGCCTTTCGATATATACGTTGTACCTTGCATACTAACATGATTATACATGAATGTGGTATTAATATGACACCTGAAGCAATAAGGGAGTTTATATGAGGTTTGTTTTGTGAAAGACCTAATGGTAAATTATTTTATTTAAGTTCTTGTATTTCTAGACAATGCATTAGTTGTGGAAATCTTTCATTCTTAAGAATTTGTAGGCATGAAAGTGTTGATAATGATTTTGGACAAAAATTAGTAGATGTTAACAAATTTAATAATGTTGAATATTCTTTAAAAGATGGAATAATAGGAAAGTGTTGTGATTTAGTTACAAAAAAAGTTAGTGTACATGCATTCATGAGTGAACTTAAGAATAAGATAGTACCAAAATATGTCATGCACTCTCAACATGCTTGATGGCTTGATGGTCAATTTCGTGCATGTAGAAACACATTTCCAATTGGTACTATACTTTCAGTGGTTGATTTTGTGGAAAATTCTACTCTAGCTTTGCAAGAGGAAATTCAATCATAGTATTATAATTCAATGCAAGTAGTTATGTTTGTCCATATTGTTTATAGACATGCAGATGATACCATTGAGGATAGAAAATTTTTGAGGGAGTATCATTTTTGTTTGAGTGACAATTGATTACACTCATCAGAGTTTGTTTAATACTATTTCAATATATTTTATATAAATTTAAGAGAAAGAGGAATCCAGATGACAAAACACCTCATATGGTCAGATAATTGTACGGGGCAATTCAAGAATGCTCGAATGTTTTATTGGTTAAGTAGGGTTCACAAGGAACTTAATGTCCAACATATATGGAGTTTTTTTGAAGTTGGGCATGGTAAAGGAGAACATGATGGATTTGGTGAGTGTGTCAAAAGAATTCCTACTAAAGAACAATTAAAATTCGAGGATGTTGTAAAATTTAAAGATGCATATGGGATTGTGGATTGGTGCAATATAAGATTATCTACACCTGGTTCAAGTGAGTACTCTACAGTTCATCAATTCTTTTGGTTCATTGAAGAAGTGAACATTGTGCCTAGAGTTGACTGTGAGACAATCAGTGGATCTACTAAATGGCATTCATTTAGGATTTCGACAACAAGCACATGGACTATCTAGACAAGGGAGCTGGCATATTTTTTTTAGTTTTGCATCTCAAGAGATTGGGAAGCATGTGAAAATATAGAATGAGTTGAATAGTGGGAGAAAAGATCATTGACACCTACAAAAGCACGCGATCAATATGAAAGAACTATTGAAGAAAATGATCAAGTGTTTGCATCTGAAGACTCTGACCGTGTTTCAAACCTTGTACAAGAAGGTAATTTAATTCAATTTATTTCACTTTATTAATATTTTGATTAGGTAAGAAACATTTATAGGGTGTTGTACCCTTCACAAAGAGCCACAAGGGCCAATAGAGTTCAAGACCAAAAAAACATCAAAAAACAAACACAACGAACCAACAGTGGATGGAAAAACAACGGATGAACAATAGACTAACTAGCATCTCCCTAGTTCTTTGATAGGAGATTAACAACATCATCTCTGACCCATTCCTAATGATCTTTAGCATTCTTGTTGTCCATCTCATCCTTCATAATTGCCGACAGGGTGCTTGTAACACAATGGGTTAGCTTAACTGTGAAGCAGGTCAAACCACAAATTTTTTTGTCCAACTTATCCAATATTTCCTACAACAAACAAAGATCCTCCCTCCCAACCATAGTCTTGCCAGCATCAACATGATCAACGTCCAACGGGTCTGAAGACAAAGAGGTTGATTCCTCCTTCTGCACTTTTCCAATTTTAGGAATGGTGTTGGGCCCTCTAGCATACTCCTCCTCCTCACTCGCAAACTCCTCTTCATCCTTGCTATCTTTGTTGTCAAATCACTCCTCTTATGTATCCAAGTCTTTCACCTGCACTTTTTTTCTATTCTTGGTCAGCCTACTAGAGCATCGGATGATGGTATCACCACCAGTCTCCACAACCACTATATCCCCCTTAGATTCCTTGCCCACCACATTTTTACCTTTCCTCAGAGGCTCCTTCAAACTCTTCCCTTCCCCTTTGCCTTTCTTTTTCAGGGTTGGCTTGCTAGTAGTCTTGGCAGGGGTTGATCTAAGCTCACAAAGACTAGTCGTTGTACTACTCTAGGTCGTACCCACATTCCCCTTAAGATTTTAGCAACGGGCTTGGGTTTATGCATGTCAACAGGGACTGGATTGTTTCTCCTAATGGGGCCTTTGGACTCGGCCAAAGATAAATTGGTCATAGTGGGAGGACCAATCTCTTCAATACAGACAACAGATATGGGTTTGGGTGGGCATAAAGCAAGATGGAAATTGTAGAGCCTCAAAATGAGGCCCTGGTGGAGTAGTAGGGGAGGAGGGTCATTAGGATTCAGACCAGCAGCCTCAATACATTTTTCAACAGAACTTTCTAAGTCCATTAGAAGGAAAAAAGGAAAGCTTAACATAATTTTATGTCGGAGGTGGTTCAAAAGAGGGAAATCGTCGAAATAGTAGGTTTTGAATCTACCTTCCAGAGTCACGTACTTCATCAGAGCAAGGCACACTTGGTTCCATGGATGAGGGAGAGCTTCACACTTAAAACCTTATTGGTTGTGCACCAGCTCCTCATTCCCCACAAAAAAATGTGTTCATGTGTTCATTATCCTAAGTTTTAGTGTGCTTCAGGTGCTTCATACCAGTACACAGGAGCCTTGTCGCCTGCACTATCACTTCCTCATTCACATTAAAGGAAATACCACCTAAAGTCACATGATGATATTTCCAAGAGTTGATAAGTTGCACAGAAAGATTAGGGTCATGGCCCACCAGACTCTCCATCAATGGAGCAGGACCACCCTTAACACATATGTGCCACACCAATGGATCTTTGCAAAAATTTCCACATTTTTCTAGCTCAATTCGCACCTTATCACCACCCATAATGCCACTCTACACACAAAATAACCAAAAATCCTAAGAAAATAAAAATGTTAGAGATAATGGAAAGTTGAAGAATCACTTGCACATTTGGGATTTTAAGCCAAAAACGGAAGCCTTTGGTAATCAAAGCAATGGATAGGTGGCACGCTGGAGGAAGTAATTTCCTAAAAGAAATCTTAGCAGAATCATAAATGAGGATCTTCAAAGACATTTGGCTAAGTAAGCAGGATATGATGGGAATGGAAGTTTTTCCAACCACGTAGTAAATGCACAGAAACCTAGGTAAGATGGCCGCGGGGCCAAATTTAGAGACACCAAAAAGGTTAGCTTTCAGAAGTGGAGAAAAAATAGCGAACAAGATAGAACCAATTAGGAGCTTGATCTCATAATTATTAGTCACATCAAAATCAAAATTAAAAAAAATCAAAATACAATGGCTTAACATAATCCCCAAAAGGAGATTGCGTAAGGTACGGTCCAACTTAGTCTTAATCATCAAGTACCCACCACAACATCTCATGAAATCCCTTTTCAAAATGAGCTCCATCTCATAATTTAAATTATGCCACTTTTTTATCCACCTCATCTTTAAAACTTGTCCACATAGCCCAAAAGACAAGCATGTGGACCCCCCAGAAAATCCAACAAAGCACTTGATTCTAGTTATCAACATGGGTCAAGTAAGGGCTTTGTTCCTTCAATATTATACCTTGAATGTCAGAAGGTAGGTTCCCTAAAGAGTGTCAGCATTTGGAAAATTTCCAATGTGTGCCAAAATTGGCTAAGGCATCAGCAACTTGGTTGCCCTCCCAATAAATATGGGTGGCAACCTTTAATTTCAACTTTGACACAAAGAGCCTTATGTCTAAAAGAACGTATGTAGTACTCCACCCCAGTAATCTTTCAAAGTTAATAGCATTAATAATAGACTTAGAGTCACCTTCAATATGAAGGTTCTTAATCCCCATGGAAACAGACAACTATAAACACTTCAACAACACTCTAGCTTCCATAATCATAGAAGAATGGACACCAATCCCCCCAAAGTAACCAGCCACAAAATTTCCTTTGCAATATTTGATCACACCTCCTATACTAGCTCTGCCCAGATTTCCTTTAGCAGCCCCATCAAAATTTAGTTTATACCAGCCACTGTCTAGAGGCTTCCAAATAGTGACACTCTAAGCCAAGGATCTGTAGTTTTCATAGGAATTAGCATCCAAGTTTTGGTGCCAAGCTTTGGCCATACTTATTTCCTCTTCATTCTGACCTTTTTTTGGGGTTTTCCCCTTGAAGAGTGAATTTTTTTCCACAATAATCCAAGAACCAAACCAAAAGCCTCTTTCAAACTCATCTCAATGTTCCTAAATATCCTAAATCATTTCTCTCTTTCCATATACACTAGCATATAATAGGGGGGACTTGGTTCCAAATTTCACCAGGTAAAGGGTGGTCAAAGGGTCCAAACCAAGTCAAAATAAAGGATCTGATATCTTGACACATAATCCATTGAATCCCCAATCTTCCTATAGCTAGATCCCACACCTCAACAGTAAATGGGAAATGTAACAACAAGTGATTAACCAATTTTTTATTGCACTTGCATAAAAATAATTTTTTGGGGATCTAGAATCCCCTTTTCCTTAGATTGTCCTGAGTTAGAATCCTATTATGGCAGACAATCCACCAAAAGAAGCTAACTTTCAAGATCATTTGTTGATTTCATACCTTCTTCCATAGATTTAGGACAACACCTTGGTCCGTCAACAGATTTTCAGTCAATTTAACTGAAATATCTCCTTGCTTATTATGAGTCCAGAATAATTCATCCCCCTATTGGATGTTGGAAGTCTAGTGAGGGAGATCAACTCCTGTAGGGTCTTGGAAAGGAGGCTTAGATCAAGGGATAAGGGTAGCAAAGGTCCAATTCATTCCATTTTCTAGCACCATGAGGTCCAAGCAGGTAATCACTAATATAACTACCAAAGAATCATTGAGAAAATCTCATAAGATTCTTAAATTCAGAGCTTTCCATGGGAGCATCAAGTAACCAAGGGTCCTCCCAGAATCTAATTTTATTACCATTACCAATCTTCCATTTTATCCTATTCCTCATAAGACCTTACAGACTACAAATACACCTCCACACCAAGGACCTCAAAGGGTGAACCTCTAAGAGGCATTCAATCAAAGTTTTGTTTTGAAGGTACTTAGCATTCATGATCTTACACCAGTCCTTCCTATCCCTTAGATGGTCACATCCCACTTTGGCCATTAAAGCTTTATTGGTATCAGAAACCATCCTAATCCCAAGCCCACCACAAATTTTAAGTTGATAGACCTTGTCCCATTTAACTAGAGCAATTTTTTTTTCCTTGGTCCCCGACTAGAGGAAATTCCTTTAAATTTTCTCTAATTTCTCAGCAGTATATCTAGGAATCTTGAAAATGGAGAGGAAATAGACAGGGATACCTTGAGGAATAGCAAACAAGAGTTGTAATTTACCTGCATGGCTAATCAAGGAGTCTTTCCACCCAGCTAGTTTTCTTTTGATCCTTTCCAGTATAGAATTCCAAAAGTTAGAAGTGACTTCCTTGACAATAAGGAGTAAACCAAGATAAACCAAAGGAAGAGAACCACTCAAACAACCCAGAACAACAGTCACCCAAGCTCACAAATTAGGAGTGTTGTTAAAGAAGTAAATCATGCTTTTATTATAGTTAATGCATTTCCCAGAATAAGCAACATAGTTGTTGAGACAATTTTTCCATTTCTTGGCTTCAATCACAGAGGCTTTCCCAAAAAGAAAAGTACCATCCACAAATTGTTGAATCATAGTCGGCTCTAAGGAAGAGGCAACCTTAATTCCCTTAATGGACCCTTCTGACAAAATATTAGAGAAATTTTTGCTCAGGACATCCGCAATCATTATAAACAAATAAGGTGAAAGGAGGTCTCCTTGTGTGATGCCTCTCCTAACAGAGAAAAACCCAAAGGGAGACCCATTTACCATAACAAAGTACTTAACGGTTATTACACATTTCATTATTAGATTGATCACATAATGGTCAAAACCAAATTTAGTTAGGACTTTTGGGACAAAATCCCAAGTCACCTTATCATACGCTTTTGAAATGTCTAATTTAAGGGCTATACTAGTGTAGTTGCATCTATCCATGGAATGGAGTAATTCATGTGTGGTTATGGTAGCATCAAGGATATGATGACTAGGAACAAATCCTTTTTGAGTGGGGCTAATAATTTTGTCAAGGAGAGGTTTGATGCGGTTCACCAAAATTTTAGAGAGGATTTTATAAAAAGTACTGCATAGACTGATGGGGCAAAAATAAACCATTGATTGAGGATCAACAACCTTGGGAATTAAATTTATGAAGGTGTGATTCAGTTGCTTAAGAATCTTACCAAATTTGAAAAAATCATGAGCAGCTAGGACAAGGTCCTCACCAACAACCTCCCAAAAGGTCTGAAAGAAGGTTGGAGAGAAACCACCGGGACCATGAGCTTTGTAATCCCCCATACTAAAAGCAACCAACTTGAACTCCTCGGGAGTGATAGCACTGAGGATCCCAAGGTTATCATTCTCACATATAATAGTCAGGAGTGGGTCAATCAAAAAACTATCAAGATCCATATTAGGAGCCTCAGTAGGAGCTGCATAAACCATCTAAAAGTAATCCGTAGCCACCAGAATGATTAGGGAGGGAGAATTGAAAACCTCCCCCCGAGCATTCTGAAATTTAGTTATATGATTCCTTTTCTTATGTTTAATAGCATAAACATGAAAGAAGGAGGTGTTCTTGTTACCTTCTTTCGGCCATTGGACCCTAGATTTTTGCTTCCATAAAATCTCCTCTTTCCTTAGAATTTGTTCCCACTCCCTTCGGCTCTATTTTTCATGGTTGCAAGTAGGAATACTGACATCCCCCTCCTCCATTTTCTTTTTAATCAATTTCAATTTATCCCCAACAATTTTTTTTTCAGAAAAAATCCCCAAAAACCCTTTTGTTCCAACCTTTCACCATACATTTGATATGTTTGAGTTTTAAAAAAAAATTGAACATGGTGGAACCATGAACATGAACCATTCAACAACTTTTTTTTGAAATCAAGGTGGGAATTCCACATTATCTCAAACCAGAAAGGGAACAGACCAACAACAGATTGGTTGCTCGAGGTCAGCAGCAGTGGATTATGATCAGAAACCGTCCTGGGCAGAGCTCAAAGAGTGGCACTAAGAAGGCTAGTCTAGTTACTAGAAAGGAATCTATCTCATCTAACTTGAATCAAGTCCTCCTCGAGACGCCTGTTGGTCCAAGTAAAAGCTTGGCCCGTTAAGTCTATGTCAATTAGGCCAGTAGAACTTGGAAATTTTTCCAAATCAGTCATGTTGTCAGAATAATCCACCAAACCACCACTTTTCTCTAAGGGAAATAAGGGGGAGTTGAAATCCCTAGCCACTAGCCACAGATAACCACTATTGTTTTTAACCTAGTTAGAAAGAGTCTACCACAAAGCTTACCTAACATTCCTTTGGTTTGGAGTATAAACATTAATAAGCGACCAAGAGTCACTCAGGTAGGTAAAAGAAACATGAATACTACTCTAGCAGTAGAATAGTTTAGAGCCATTAAATCTAGAAGGGTTCCAAAGTACAACAAGACAACTAGATTCCCCTTCAGCATCACTATAGGATTAAGTGGCCCCTGGCCATAAATACTTAGCAACATTATCAAAATTTGTTTTTTTCATCTTGGTTTCTTGTAAAAGTAACACATCTATCTTATTTTCTAAAACATAGTTTTTTAGAACAAGTTTCTTATGAGAGTTGTTCAGCCCTCGCATATTTCATGACATGAGCTTGATTTTTTACCTTTCTTGGAGGACACATCCAATGTCCTTTTTTTACCAATGGCTATCTCATTTGTGGTTTCTCTTAACCTCGCAAGTCTCTAGCTGGGCCTTCTAGGCTTGGAATCGCCATCCACATCCACCTTTTTCTTCCTCCCTCTTATCTTTTGGGTTACCCAATTATCCTCTTCAGTAACATTCTCCATATTCAAATCCTCAGAGTTGAAAGTTGTCACATCTCTAGTACCCATATCCTCCCAGATTTCACCCTCTTCCCCCATATTCTAACTAGTCCCTACTGAAACCACCTCCAGTAGGGCACCACCAACAAGCTCATCACCCCCAAGAGTCAAGCTAGAGGATAGATTAGTTATATTCAACACCTTATAACAAGCCAAATTCTCAGTCAGGGAAAGATTAGCAAGGCTCAAAGTTGGATCAACACTAGTCTCCAACCGAGGAAGAGGAAAACCAGAGTTAGGGGGTTCAGACAAGTCTAGCAAGGTAGATTTTTCCATATCACCAATAATCGGATCATCATTTTCTAGAGGAGAGTTAGCAATAGTAGCAAAATCTCCTGGGTTAGGCTCCTTATTAAAGGAGGACTTACAATCAGAGATAAGGTGACCAAGTTTGGTGCATTTTTTATAGTAGACCACAACATTTTCATAGCACACAGGTTGGACCCAGGTACCAAACTTAGATAAAAGCTTAACAGAGTTAGGAAGTGTCTTATTCACACTAATGTTCACACAAAATTAGGCAAACACTAACTTGAACTTAGATCTTGTGATGGAGTCAAGAGTAATGAAGTTTCCCAAGGAATCACCAATGCTTTTGAACATTGATTTGTCCTAATATTCCAAGGGTAACCCAGGAAGGTGTACCCAAACTGGAATCGATTTATTTAGATCCACAACAAGGTCAAACCCTGACTTCCAACAACTTAAAGCCAAACTATGCTTTCCATAAACCCAAGTTCCAGAAGAGACAACTAAAACCAAATCTTCGGAGGTCATGAACTTGAAAAGGAAGAGACCTCCTGACATAGCGTAGATGTCCACACTTCCCTTAAGGCACCATTTAGTAGCATCCCATCTTCAAAATATCTACAGTGGGATAGAAGGAGAGAAAATGACCCACAACTGCAATCTCCATGGAGGAGAGAATCCTATCACCAATTGTATCAAAGATAGAAAAATTTGTTCCCAAAGCAATAACTTCCTCCTCTAAAGGAGGTGGAGGGTTTGAGCTTTGTTTTCCATTGGTCAGAACATCCTTCCAACCTTTAGTTTTTGGAAGAATCTCAACTAATGAAACTTTGACCAGAGACACAGATGGCACCAAAAGATCCATAACCAAAGGACCGGACCCTCCAGGAGTGGCTCCCAAGGGACACGAGTTTGTAAGAGACAAGACAAGGCTCGAGTCAGGGGGGACAGAGGGAGACCGTGGGGTACCCCCAAGGTAGGATCCACCATGCGCGTAGGTTGTTCAAATGAAAATAGAGGAGAGAGAAGCGGGAGAGAGGAGAGGGAAGGATGTATTTCACTTTATTAAGTTATTTTGTAATACAAAATTATTTATATGGATATGTGTAAGTTATTAAATCAAATTTGTTTGCAGGACATGTGTATGTCGTTGTTGCACTTGAGGGGAATGAAGAGGAAACATAATATTGGTTGGTTTGTTGTGTGGAGACTAAACATAAGTTAATAGCACCTTGAGAAGATGATGATGGCTATCATTATACAATAGGTTCGGTGATCCCCTTAAGAAAGTTTTGATAACAAGTTTTTGATCCCTTTAAGCAAATTTTTAGAACAAGTCTTTGATCCCCCTAAGAAAATTTTGAGAACTTATTTGATGATGGTTTTCATGTTTTCCAATAGGATTGATGGTGGTTGTTGGCACTTGGCCACAAAAATACATGACAAGGAAGAATGGTCTACCTACATTCGAAGATTATGAAACACATAAAAATATTATACACTATTCACATTTGGTGGTGGAAAAAGTATAAAACTAGATCGATATCATGGAAAACCTACAAATAAAGTGCTATGAACAATTTATATGGAAGAGCATGAGACAATCATAGATGCATTGCAAAAAGAGAGGATGCAAATGGTACAATGGAATAAGTAAATACAGGTAAATATAGTTTTATTTTAATATTGTCCTTTTAAATAGATTAAATACATGTTTTGATATTGGTCAAGTGTGCTATTAGTTGAAATTGATTTAAATTTCCCCTGTATAGATCCTTAAGCCATAATCACAAAAAGGATCTAGTCCATGCAGATTCAACCTAGACAACATGGAATACTTGGTAAAAATAGGTAATTATTAGTTAAATTATATTTAAATACATGTTTTGATTATATATTGATATTTCTTGTACATTAATAGTTAAAATTGATTTATTTTTCTTTTTTGTATCCTTAATCCATCATTGCATTGATCTCATACTTTGAACCAAAAAGGAGAGGATGTTTGGATTCAACCAACACACGTGTGGAATAATTTTAAATGCGGGTACTGAGTTGTGTACATATAGATAATTTAATATAAATTAAAATATGTATGTTTTGATGATTTCATTGATATTGTTTGTACCTTTTTTATATCAGGTGGCGTGAAAACCTACTACATTCCGAGCATGAGTTTGAGATGTTCTTGAGATGGCATAGCCAAATTTTGTAAACATTGTTTTGAGATGACATACATACTTATACAATTAAACATTTTTTACAAATTACAAATAAATGTACATACAAAATTATGTACTCTATTTAATTTTATGTATCAAAATAAATATTCTATATATTTTGTTTGTTAAATGTGCATATTTTCCTACTTTGAAACTTTATATTTGATTGTATAATCACTAAATATCATGTATAAATTATTGTTAAATCAATTATATCCTTAAGATGTTGTATTAGGACCCCTTAATACATGTCGTATTAACACATATCCTAAATATTATACTTAATTATATCATTTCTTATGATGACTCACCCTAAAAATTATAATACTTGTTTATATCACTTAATATTTATACTTAATTATACTCTTCTTTGATCCCCTTAAGATGTATTAGGACCCCTTAAGGCATCCCCTTAAGACGTGTCATATTAGCACATATCCTAAATATTATACTTAATTATATCATTTGTTATGACTCACTCTAAAGTATAATACTTGTTTATATCGCTTAATGTTTATACTTAATTATACTATTCTTTGATCCCCTTAAGATGTGTCGTATTAGCACGTATCCTAAATATTATACTTAATTATATCATTTGTTATGATGACTTACCCTAAAGTATAATACTTGTTTATATCAGTTAATATTTATACTTAATTATACTCTCCTTTGATCCCCTTAAGATGTCATATTAGAACCCCTTAAGACAACCTATAAATTAGTGTTGGATGCTATTATTTTTTTGACAGCTTATAGATTAGTATTGGATGCTATTATTTGTTTTGATAGCTTATAAATTAGTGTTGGATGCTATTATTTAAAGAATTTATTAATGCTTTTGTTCTCTAATCTTGTATGGTATTGTTTATTTCTTAAAATTTCATCATTTATGGTATATAAACAGATTGCTATAATTATTGATTGATGTGAATTGAATAAGTTCATTGACTAATTATCACTAATTATTGAATGTACATATCATGTATATCATGGATGGGATCACTAAATTTGTAAAGTAAAAATATTAAAATGTCCTATTAATTTCAACTTTAATTTCATATTTATGTTTAATTTCACATTAATGTCCTATATTAGTGTCTTGACTATGAACATAAAATGCATAAATGTACATGTGTAAATTAAAATTGAACAATAATAAAGTCCATAATTTACAACATATTAAGTGCATGAAACCAATATATTAAGCGCATGAAATAAAGTCCATCAGAGTACAACCCATGAACTAAAGTCCAACGAAGTACTTGACCCATGAAATATAAAGCCAATAGAGTACATGAGAAACCAAATATGTATTCCATGAAATAATCAAATATAACCTATAAAATCATGTTTAGGTCATGTATTGTCTCTATAATCAAGAGACCTCTTCACACCATGCGAACTATGTAGATGACCTGAAATACTTGGTATAGGAGAAAGATGAAATCAGATGTAAGACGATGAAAAATGATTTAATGACAATTTAATTTATAATTCGTCATAAATTAAATTACCATCATATATAGGTCTAGATGCTCTGGTGCACCTAAACCAACCTCTAAATTCTTTGAATCAATAAACATAAACAAGACAAAGAAAGTTGAAATTGGATGTAAGTCTACAATTAAAAATAATTTAATTCAATTTAATATATAATTTATCATATTTAAATTGTACCATATTTTGAGGTCGTGCACCCTCTACTCTAGGACTTGTTTGTACATGCTCAACTACAAGATGCGTCTCATGCTATAAAAGAAAAAGAATTTAAAAAATGTATTAGCTCATATTATATATATTCAATTTAAAATTTAAAATTAAAGTTATTCAGAATATATAATTTGTAATTGACTTTAAATATAATAAAAGAATTTAACTTACCATGATATCTAGAGCCTGCTCTGCATGTCCTCCTAGAGGTGTAACTAAGACTGATTCATGACAGAAAGTCGCACTAACAAAGTCCTATAAGATCAAATTTAAGCATGTATACTTGAATTAGGTTAAAATATATATATATTCAAGTTTGCACATTTTGTGTAGAAATTTTATTAAACAACCTGAAATTCAGAGGCCTCACGAGTAGCCACAACATCCAATGTTTGTTTGATGCCCATTCTCATTGTCATAACAACCTATACATACATGTAGACATTTAATGCTTATAATATTTACAAGTGTACATTCACATTTGATATTTATAATTGTAACTATACTAATGTAAGTTAAACAATTTATAATATAAATGTACCTGCCCTTGATCTACGACGCTCAATAGTGAAGGAGTGCTTGACAACCCCTTGGGTGGAATCAACGTGGAAGTCGATTGACTCCCCTAAACCAACATAAATTAAAAAATATGTTCATGATTCAATTATAAATTTAAAACTCAAGTTAAAAACTATTTCATATATAATTTAAAATTTTGAAATCAAAATACCCCATAAGGGTTGCTGACTAGGACTAGTTTCGATGTATGTACTCGCGAAGAGAATGTTTGCCCCATCGTTAGTGTCATCTATACACCAAAAATTTAGATTGTTAAAATTTGTATTGCAAACTTTTCTTCGATATATACATTCATTAAAATTCTTATAAATTCAACATGTAGATGCATATTTATACCTATGTCACAGTGTCCTCAGTGTGGTGGTCTATTGTAAGAAATTCTACAAATGAACTAAGGCGACTAGATGAACCACCAAAATCTCCTCGTCCACCCGAACTAGGTGTGGCTTGATCGGGTCCATAGCATAACTGATGGCAACTAGTGCATACATGTGGTATCGACACTCCTATAGTGGTACTCGAACCAACTCCATAAAGCACTCCTCCATCTCCCTACTCGCTATCACATAAACATGTTGATCAAGGTCTCCTGCAAGCACACTGAGGGATCCTAATGTCGATACCACTGAATGTTGATGCATAGGTGCAAGAATGGAAAGACCAAGAGGAGAAACAAAGGGTTGTGCATGCACGGGGCTTTGGAGATCAACCCTTTCCCCTAACCTTTGTTGTGGCATGTTGCCACCAACACCTTGAAATGATTTAAAATTAAAATAATTGGGATTTTTCCCCATAAAAAACTCCACATATAGTTTCCTCAAAAAATATAATGGGACCTCCAAATTAGCATGTAGTGGATTATCAAATACCATATACCATCGATCCCAAAAATATACACTCATCTATGGATGTATACACCACCTCATGGATATTCTAGATTTATTGGGAGGAATGGGTTGTCGAGTAAAAGGGTCGAGAAAGTAAGGGGCTAGATGGGATTTTTTTATTTTAAGGTCTAAAATTTGTTTATAGGAGAGACCGTCTACATAAAATTGTCTCATATTCTCTCTTTCTCATCGATTCCTATCTAGATCAAAATCAATAATCCTAATAGCATCCACAATGTTTTGCATTGCAGATGCAAAATGTCTCATGTGTGGTGGAATCAATGCTTGATTTTGCATAACATTTATTTGATTTTCAATGGATGTCACTTCATCATTTATGCATGCTCACAAGCGAGCCTCATCAGATCCAATGGGTGTTGGAGGTGGGATATTAGGTTGAGGGGGTGGGAGGGGAGGTGGAGGTGGATGAGGAGCTAGATTGATGATATCATCAATGTTAAATTGATCCATGATATTAGATATAAGTGCACCTGCATTAAATTATGCAAAATTAACATACAAACTTACAAAATTACAAGAAATAGTTAAATTTGAAACGCACATATAAATTTGTTTAAATAGGATGTGCATACATATACATACACATACATACATTGATTGAACTTGAGCATGTGCATAAAAAATTCAAAATTTAAAATTTACATACATTTAAAATAAAAAATACGATGCATAATTTGCATGCATACATCATTCAACTAAACTATGTACATACATACAAATTTCAAATTTTAAGATCTAGAACTATGCAATTTTAATACATGTACATACTAAAAAATAAACTTGAAACATTCACAAAAGGCTCATTTTATGTCTAACACATATATATTACATTTTTCCAACAGGAGAAATCATGATCTAGTAGATAGTCATAAAATATATAATATTATAAATTCATCATTATAAGTTCATAAATTCAACCAAATCCATAAATTTATGTCACTAAAAATATCCATCCAACCAAAATCATAAATTCACGTCACTAAAAATATCCATCCAACCAAATTCATCACACAAAATATCCATCGAACCAAATTCATAAATTCATAACTATAAGATCATTGTCTTAATTTATAAACTATTGTGGCTCTCTACTGCATCCCTTCATTTCTTTGTGTTTTCCTTTTTAGAATTGGAATTTCTCCTCTCCTCTAGCCATTTTCGATGCTCATCTAAGATCCCATCCACAGCCCTAACAACATCAACAACATTTTGCATCCTAGATGCAAATATCCTCAAAGGTGGTGTGATACATTCTTCATTTTGAATAATGTTGATTTAATATTGAATGGTTATGAGGTGGAGTGGGTGGAGGTGGAGGTGAAGGTGGTGGAGATGGATGGCGTGGAGGTGGATTACAAATATTATTGAATCGATCCATGTGATCTCTAAGATATAAGTGAACCTACATTAGATTTGTAATTTCAAAATGTAAGATACGTGTTTAGGAAATACCCTTAAACCATTCAATATAAATGGCCTAATTGAATACAAATGATAAAATGTGTAAGCCTCATTTATGTCTAAGGCATGTTACTTGAATGAAAAAACAATTAACTATTAATATAGGACAATTTATGAATGTTTTAGGTTTTATAGTTTAGAGTTTAGGCTTTAGGTTTTAGGATAATAGGATGGTTTAAGGGGATCTATGTAGTAAGGTCCTAGTACAAAATGACATGGATTAAGTTAGTAAAATTTGGTGAAGATGCCCAAGGAAACCAAATTTCATTAACGTCTGAGGCAACTTCACCAAATTTTATTCACTTGAGCCATGTCATTTTTTCCTAGGACCTTGCTATACATAGATCCCCTTAAGCCATCCTATCACCCTAAACCATAAATTGATCAACCTAGATCATGAAATCTCATTCATATTATAATCTTGCACAATCTTATTATTGTTAAATTCGGTTTCCTTGGGAAACTTCACCAAATTTTGAGAACTTATTTGATCCCCTTAAGAAATATCATATTAGGACCCCTTAAGACATCCTAAAGTATGGCTTGAGGGGATCTATGTAGTAAGGTCCTAGTACAAAATTACATGGCTTAAGTAAATAAAATTTGGTGAAGATGCCTAAGGCAACCAAATTTCATTAAGGTCCTAAGTAACTTCACCAAATTTTATTCAATTGAGCCATGTCATTTTGTCTTAGGACCTTACTAGACATAGATCCCCTTAAGCCATCCTATCACCCTAAACCATAAATCAATCAACCTAGATCATGATTTGTCTCATTCATATTATAATCTTGCACGATCTTATTATTGTTAAATTTGGTTGCCTTGGGAAACTTCATCAAATTTTGAGAACTTATTTGATCCCCTTAAGAAATGGCATGGATCGAGTGAATAAAATTTGGTGAAGTTGCTTAAGGCAACCAAATTTCATTTTAAGGTCCTAGGAAAAAATGAATGCTTTAGTGTTTAGGGTTTAGATTTTAGAGTTCATGGTTTAGGGTTTACAGAACTTGGGGTGAACTTTGGGTGGCCCTTGGAATAATGGAATTGCAAGTTAGTGAAAAAAAAAATCTTGTGGAACAATTGATTGAGATAGTTCTTGTTTCGACTGACCAACCTAGATCATGAAATCTCATTCATATTATAATATTGCACAATCTTATTATTGTTCAATTTTGTTTCCTTGGGAAACTTCACCAAATTTTGAGAACTTATTTGATCCCCTTAAGAAATGTCATATTAGGACCCCTTAAGACATCGATTTATGGTTTAGGGTGATAGGATGGCTTAAGGGGATCTATGTCTAGTGAGGTCCTATGACAAAATTACATGGCTCAAGTGAATAAAATTTGGTGAAGTTTCCCAAGGAAACCAAATTTCATTAAGGTTCAAGGAAAAAATTATGGCTTTAGGGTTTAGGGTTTAGAATTTAGAGTTTAGGGTTTAGGTTAATACGATGGCTTAAGGGGATCTATGTAGTAAGGTCCTAGGACAAAATGAGACATGGTTGAATGGAATAAAATTTGGTGGAGTTGCCTAAGGCAACCAAATTTCATTTTAAGGTCCTAGGACAAAATGAATGCTTTAGTGTTTAGGGTTTAGGGAACTTAGGGTGAAGTTTGGGTGGCCTTTGGAATAATGGACTTGCAAGTTAGTGACTATTTTATGAATATTTTTGATTTTATGAATAGATTGGCTATTTTCGTAACATAAATACATAATTATGTATTATTAAGATTGAGTTTGATGTATATTTTAACTCGATATTTTTTTAATCGAATATAAGATTATTTTATTTAACATTTTTTCATTAATATTTCCCACTTAAATGAATTTTATGATATAAAATGTATAATATAAAATTAGTTAATGTTGAATCAAGTATTTTATTTTGAATTGTTCGGAATTGAAAGAACCTAAAAGAAAGAAAAGAAAAATATTTAGATTCTTTTAGTGTCTAGGTAACTAGTTCAATTTGAGATTTTAGACTAGACTAGAAGCCTAATTAACAATTAATTGACTAGAATGAGGGTTAAGATTGTCGAAAGACAAGAGACAACACATGCAAACAAGAAATGGAAACAAGGCATGACTAAGAGAGATCAAAACATAAAATAGAAATGAATGCAAATATTATCTAATTAAGTGACAATTGGAAATGGATTGTAAAAGGATTTAGGAATTTGCTAACTAAATTTACAAACAAACATTGATAAAATTTATGAATTGTAACTATTCTTTAACAAATTATTTTCTAATCTAATTATAATTTAACATTGAAAGTAAAGTTTAACATATTGTTTTCTCCATACAATGTAAATGAAATTTAAAACTTTTAAGAAATGCAAATGAATTTTTTCCATTATCAAATATTCTTGAGCTCAAAATCATGGTTTTCAAATGCAAAATGATTTGTTTAATTTCAATTTAGGGTTTTAGCAAAAAAAATTGTTTCAATTCAATTTAGGGTTTCAATCTAAGCAATTAGGCTTTTTAATGAAATTTTTTTGTTTCATTTCAAACTAGGGTTTTCAAATCCAATTTTTTTGTTTGATTTGAATTTAGGGTTTCAAAGCTTGATTAGGGTTTTCAAATGCATTTTTTTTATTTCATTTCAATTTAGGGTTTTGAAATGCAATTTTTTTTGTTTCCTTTCAATTAGGATTTTCAAGTGCAATTTCTTTGGTTTGATTGAACAATTTAGGTTTCAAAAGCTAAATTTTGTTTTTAAAATATAATTTAAGGTTGATTTTTTCCTTTCTATATTCAATGTCTTTAGGTTTCATTGCATTTTTTCATCTATTTCTACAAATCATCATTTATAATGTTATAGGAAATAAAATGCATAAAACGCTAAATAAATTGGAAAAAAAATGCTAAAATCTATTATTGTATTAAAAATTTCAATAAAACACAAGAAAAACATAAAAATTGGGGGTGGAGGTGCACCTAGAGGTCGTTACACTATTGTTGTCATCCTTGCCAATTTGGGATCCCATGTAGAATGAAATGAGTTTTGTTTGTTTTTTTTTAAATAAATACCATCTTAAAATGAGATCCCATTTTGTAATAATCAGGATCATGTTTCATGTATGTCGGTTCAGGACCCTTTAACAAATGGGATCTCAATTTTTAAAAAGTTGGATCCCATTTGAAATTTAGGCTCGGGATCCCCAAGCTAAATAGGATCCCGATTTTTAAAAATCGGGATCCCATTTTTGCAATGTCAATTTCATTTTTTTGGGTAAGGAAAAAACTTCCACGTTTTGTGGACTCAACTTCTTGCACTTACCCCTCTTTTCACTTAGGTTTTTGTGCTCAATTTTTGGGATATCATCATTTTCTCCCAACTCATTTGTCCAAAAAATAGATAACCTACCAAGCGATACCTCTTCAATTTTCACATGAATGTGTGTTCTAATGTCCTTAGTGGCTAAAACCCCAATAGGAGTTCCAAAGAATGCACCCAAGGGATCAATTGACAACACTTTAGCATAATTCCTTTTAAGAACTAGTTGTGTTCTTTGTGGACCATATACTACTTTTGGTAATTCCATTATATTTAAGTTTCTTTCAGGGAATTATTTTAGAAGACAAAAGAAAGTGAAAAATTTGCAAAAACACCTCTTAAATAGTTTGACAAACCAAGGTCTTGATGTTCAGCTTTCGAATGACACTTTGAACCCTTCCACACTTCTTTCTTCTTTGTTTCTTCTTCAAACGTCTTTGGATAAATGAATTTTCCTTCACACATACATATTTAACTCTAATTTCACCTAACCCATGCAATAAATGCTTGAGACTGAAAAGTTGATGTTCCCAAAAAAAATTGTGCACAAACATCTTTCCATGCTCCACAAACTGCTACATTGCAATATTTTATTCCGCAACTTTCTTCTATAGCTTCATAAATTTCAATTCCATGATATTTCTTCATGCCATAACTTAACACCTCATATTTCCAAGGGGTTATTAGAATTTTTTGTTATTGCTCCCTTAGGGCTCATGCTTGGGTTTGATTTCCAAGTGAATTATCTGCACTAGAGGGAGGCACAGATGCATTTGAAGTTCCCAATTCATCTTTTTCTCATATTCCTCTTTCTTTCTCCATATCATGTCCATTTCCTTCTTAACCTTAGTAGGATCAATTTTTTTCACAAGTTCATTCCTCTTTACTAGATTAGACTGTATTTTGTTTTTGCTTCTACAAACTCTTGAAATACATCCAGGCTTGTTGCAAAAGTATCATACAATACTTCTTTGACTTCTATTCATCCTTGAACTGCACTAGTTAGCTTTGTGTCCAAACACATTGCATGTTGTGACCAAATTCATAGTGTGAACTAAATAAGCGAGATCCAAATGAATTTAAACCCTATTTAATCCCCTAAGAAATGATCCTAATAAGATATCTGAAATTTCAAAGAATAAGAACCCATTAAGCTAATATGAAATCAACACGAAAAGATAATAGAAATATATTCTAAGAATCTTGAATCTTATCCTATTAGGGGAGTGGTGTTGCATTTATGTGGAATGGTGAGCCTTTCCCAATCCCTTAGATAATATGAGCTTGTTTTAATTGGTTTTATTGAAGAAAATCAAAAAATGAGATATGAACAAAACATGATATGAAGCTCAGTTAACATGATAAAGATGAGGCCCCTGATGTTTCTCATAAACCAAAACCTATTATCAAAAATCTTAAGGGTATTGAGGGCGTTGCCCAAACCAGTGCAGTGGTGAGCTTGTGTGACCTCAAGTCTACCCCTGCTAAGAAAGTAAAGGAGGAGAAGGAGCCACATAATAAAGGGAAAAATGTCATGAGAAAGGATTTGCTAGGAGACACTGTGATGGAGGAAACTGTGGTGATGGGTTGTGATACTATTATTTGGCGTTCTGGAAGACTGGAAAAGAACAAGAAAAAAATGCAAGTCAGGCATTTGGATACTGAAGAGGAGTTGTCAGACAGTAGGGATAGTAGACTTGAAGAGGTGTCGAAAGGTGAAGAAGGTGAGAAAACTAGAGGTCCCTCTTCAATTCCTGACAAGGGTAAAGCTCAGAAGGAGGTGTCGGCCTCTCACTCTTTGGAACCTTTAGAGATTGAGCATAATGACCCTAGATACACAATGGGCAGTGGAGAGGATCTCAATGTATTAAAAGAAAGAATGGACAGAATGGACAAAAAATTGAATGGTTTGACTCGTTTCACAATTAAATTAGTTCATTGTGTCACTAGCACCCTATCGACTATCATGAAAGATGAGATGGAGATGAAGAAGGTTGAAGACCACCAAGAGTGGATTGGAGATGATTTGGTTCATCTTTTGTCTAAGAATTGGGAGAACACCAGCTAGTTTGTTGTTGGTATGTTGTCGAGTCATGTGTTGTCTGTTTGTGTCTTTGTTTTGATTAAGTGTTTTTTTTAATTTATTTTTTTAATGAACTTATTAGCCCTTGTGGCTCTATGTGAAGGGTACAACACCCTAAAAATGTTTCTTACTTAATCAAAAACATGATAAAGATGAGATCTAAATGCTAAAATGCTTGGTGAAATGGATGCAATCTATGCTAAATGTAAACAAAATTCAAAGATATAATCCATTGATGGAAACTATGCTAAAATGGATGCAAACTAAGTTACCATGGAAGCCATCAATGGATGCTTAAACTAAATGGATGAAGCTTTAATCTAAAATGATATCAAATATGAAATATGGGTGCAAGTGAGTATGAATTTCAACAACATAACTTCACTCTGAAAAGGTGGATCCCTTTCTCTCCAAATGGTGATGTGTTTATAGGAAAGAAAATGAAGAATCAATGGTCAATATGGAAGAAAGATTGAAACATGGATCAAGGATTCTTATCAATGGATGAGAATCAAAGATCACATGGATAAAGGAAAGCATCAAGGGTTCACAATAATTCAAACAAACACGCTTTGTAACAACTTTGACAGTTTGTTACAAAGTTTGTTTGAAAATGATCATTCCATTTTTAGAGCCAAATAGGAGAAGTATGCAAGTGGATGGGTGGGGAAATTATTAATTTAGTAATTAAAACTAAATTTTAATGTGCAAGATGAGGAATGTGAGGATATCCATTGATTTATTGATTTATTTAATGAAAAGGGGGATGCAAATATGATATTTAATTAAATAGTTTAGGGTTATTTAATTAAATAGAGTACTTAGGGTTTAAATTTAATAATTTGATTTATTCAATTTAAACAAGATTAAATGTTAGTACGAGATGGGGTGAATTAACCCAATTATATCAATTAGATCAATAGATGGAAATGAGGCATTTGATTTTAAATAACCAGGTTAATTTAATCAAACAAGTGAAAAGAAGATGGGTTTTAGCATGAAACAATGTTAATATATCATATTCAAGTGTGTATATCATTCAGGACATATTTAAGTGTCTACAGACATGTATAGCAATAACCACTGAAAGATTGAGATGATCTACCATCATTGAATCTATTCATCTAACTTTTGCACTCAATAGCTCTATGTCCAAATTTCTTGCATGCAAAACATTGTCCAAAAGGATCTAGCATTCAAATTCATTCTACTTCTACATTCTATTTCCTTATTTCCAAGTTTATTTCATGAAAAACAAATACCATTGAAAAATGGGTAGCTTTGAGCATTTGGTTGTCTGATAGGAGGTCTTCCAACATTGCTTCTTTGATTCCTTAACTGTCTTTCATTTCCTTGAGTCCTTTCTTGATTTTCAACCTTGTTAGGTGTTTGATTTTCCTTTGAAATTTGTCCTTCTTCAAGTCCCAAACCACCTTTATTCTCAGAAGGTTTCTGAATTGAAATTAGTTCATCAAGCATTGTAGTTCTTTCTTTGAATTTTTCCTCATGAGCTCTTTCTTTCTCCATATCTGATCTTAGGGTTACCACTTCTTGTTCAAGCTTTATACATTCATCAGTCTTGCTTTGTATCTTAGCATTCATACAATCCTCAATTATTTTCTTTTCTTCCACTTGCACTTTCAGTCTAGTGATATCTTCATTTTCCTTCTTCAACTATTCATTAACTTCTCTATGTCTTTCTTTGAACTTCTTGATTTATTCTCTCAACTTTTTGAAGCATTCATTTGCTTCACCTAGGTTTTCATTTAGATTTTTTTTTTCATTTTCAACTTTTTCAAGGTCTTCAAGAGCAGCTTTAAGTTCTTTGTCAAACATGTAGTCATCTTCTTCATATTCAATCGCAAAAAATTCTTCCAAAGGAATAGGACACTTTTTTTCAGTCAATGTGCTCAAACTTAGAGATCTTCCTCAAGTGATTAGGCTTTTCAAAAGGAACTAGGCTCTAATACCAATTTTTGAACACCCAGAATACTGAGAGGGGTGGGTGAATTAGTATTCTATTAAACCATTTATTCATAATCCAACCAATAATCAAAACACATCTAATAGCAACTAGGGATGAAAACATGAGAGAGATCACAACACCACATAACACATGAACAACAAGATTTTTATGTGGAAAACCCAAAAAATGAAAAACCACAGTGAGGATTAGCTCACAATATATTATATCTGGATATAATATATTACAAAGGCTCACTATTAGGATGCATTGTTCTTATAAGGCTCATAGCCATAATTAGATACAAAACAAAGATGGATACTTAGCAAAAATATGAACTAATATAATTACACCTTTCTTGTGCTAAATTTTAGTTCCTTTGAATCTCTAAATACAAAATATTATTCTACTTATTATTCGCTAAAAAATTTTGCTCTTATTATGATCTCACACCTCTAAATTTGCATGTTCGCATAATATGAGACCTCTCACACCTGATGTACCACTTATACTCCCTCATTTATCTTCACAACTCAATATTTTCTTGCATATAAATACCCAATCACATTTGCATACATGAATTAGGTCGGCCTAATTAGATGTGACCAAAAACAATTCAAAATAGCTTTTTTAGCTTCACACATGATTCAAAAACTTCTTCACGCTCAAATCAAATGTGTAATACATAATTTAGGTTAGCATGGACCTAAAATAGATCCTAAAAACATCCATATTATATATTTAATCTTCACAACACATCATGTATTAGGTCAACTAGGAATTGGACCTAATCACAAAAACTTTCAATCATACATACACTTCTCCATGCAAGCAACTTCAAGATTCATCTTTCTTCAAATCCACACTTACTTGACATCAGTAAGTCTAACTTTAGAACCACAACACAAAACCATTATCCATGGAGGAAACGAGAATCTTCCATACCAACATGTTATATAGATAAATAACTGTGATACATAGAGCTAAACTCTTTCATGCATAACTTCTAAGATATTTCATAAAACATCAGAAAATATTGATTTTATCTGAATCTGTTATACTTCAAACCATGGTTAAAACATAGAGTGATACCACTTAGTGGGTGAAGTGTGGACCCAAAAACTGACGCATTGAAGCACAAAAAAGTCAATATAAGTACTTAATATCCTGTACAACCATATTTACTGAAACAACTAATATTGTACACATATCTTTAGTAACTCTTCCAAATCATACTAGGTTGATCCTAACAATATTGACATCAATGACAACACTGGATCAAACAGTATTATCAATTTATGTTCATGCGGCCAACCATCACCATCAATTATAGACTTTCCAAAACTTTCAACAATCTCCTTCTTCCAACACAATGGTACTTCATGAAGTAACCCACATAAGACCCAGGGAAGCATTGTCAATTATTATCCTTTTGCAGTGTTAATCATGATTCTTGAACAAATATCCTAGATAATTTTATATCTCTAAATCAAGTTGAGAAAATTTGATTCTACAAGCATAATCTCAAATTCTTACAAACCATCTCAAAACCATCAATACAAATGTAATTCCCCTTCTATTTACAACTTTTAGATATGAGATTGACATTTCAACTTCACCATTTTCCTTATTATTTTTGGTTGTTATCCTTGCTCTAAATGGTGTGTATGAACCACCACATGTTTCAAGATGAGGTTCGTCAACATGTCAATTTTTTGCATTATGTATGTTTATATGCCTAGCTCATGGGTACATTTCAGTTCATAAAGATGTGAATTATATATGCAGTGATTAAATGTGAACCTGATTATTGATATTCAAAATGAATGATTTATATAATGAATGTATTGACATTACTTTTATGCTTTATTCTATTGTACTTCATTGGGTGATTGTGTTGTGCTTTGGATATACATATTGAGCAGGTACCATTGATGTGCATTGAATCGTTACAAGTATAGGTTTATTTCTCCACCTAGCTACACAAATATGAGCTATTTCCCCAATGATGGTTATTTTGAATATGTAACACCAAGCCTCCTTATTTATTCCCTGATCATACTCAAATCAAGTATGGTATGTCTCATGTTTGATCCTATGTGAACCCATATTTGAATCAGAGGTAATTCTAGATTTTGTCTATGTTGTGAGTTACCAATAAATGTATTATTAAATTAATGGTTTAAATTTTTTTGTTGACTTTTAGTTGTTTATTGTTTTTCCTTGATGACAAAACTAGTTTTGGTGGCACATGATGTTTACAGTTGGTTCACATGGTTCATGGCATGTACTTTCAGCAATTGGTGTACTTTTAGTTTTTAGTTTTTACATGTACACATTGGTAATGATGTTTGGCATGTGTTCATTATGGCAGGGCATGCACATGCATTTGCTTCAATATATATATATATATATATATATCAGGCATATGGCATGGTTATTCAGGTATATATGACTTGTCATCATTACAAGTCTTAGGTATACTCAGGTTAATCGCTTTAAAATTGTGGTATCTTTAACTTGATCTTTTGCAAGTTGTCTTCACATGTTATATGTGTGACATATCTTACTAATACTTGATGTCATAAAGCATGCAAAATACAAGGCTTCGGGCAGCTTATTTTGAAATTTTGTTTGATCATTTTTTTAATAGATATGTGACTAGGTAAAAGTCACTTTGTGGCTCGAAAGTATTAAGAAATTAGTCACATTGTATTTATGTGACATTGACATTATAGAAGCTTTAAACTTCAGCACCTTAAAATTTTTTGATATGGCAATAACAAGGAATCATTATTTTTTTTATTAATGTTTCAGGCATAATGCTTGTATCGAGCAGTGTTGACCTAGTTGTTGAAATACATGAGCACACAAAACATGTGTTATCAACTTCATTCATTAGATGACCTGGTAGTGCAAGGTATTATGATTGTATTTGAAAATCATCGATGGTTGAATTGGTGACTTGGCACTGACAATGTATGTTTGGTTATGATGTGGCAATCATGTGTGTCAGTATCTATGGTGGAAGCTTTTGACATACTTTGACATCAGACTCAAAATCATTATGATGTCTAATTAAATCATGCATATTATTGAATTTTTGTTACTGGACTTCAAAGCATCATTCTTTTGGATAAATTATTTGAAAGAATCAAAGTAAAAGCTAGGGAAAACTTACTATGCATTGTGTATAGTTCTGGAACCCTAACAGTCGCCATATGTTTTCTGATTTACAGATCAACACTCTGAAAGAATATGTGTGTAAAGGATGGTTTGATGTATTGGCACTTTGATTGATATTGAACGTTGAATGTAATCTATTGAGAGCTTGAATGTGGAAGTTAGTCAATGGAGATTCAGTGGCATCCAGTTGGGTCATTGGGAACTTCTTGACAGGTCATCATGTTTCTCATTAAGTTTCTTCCACCATATATTTGCAACTTTTGTTTAATATGGGCTTTGGATCAGTTGGTTAAAAAGAAGGTTAATGATGTTGGTTTTTTGAATAATTTGTTGATAATGTTTTTGTTAAGGTATCTAGTTGAAGAGGTTGGTTAACAATCCTGTAGGGTTTCTAATGATTCTTCTCTCAGGTTATAACTAAAATATGCTTATCTTGTTTTAGTTGCAAAATTGGTAAAAGAGTTTCTTTTTCAAAAACCTAACTCAAGATAGTTTTTACGATTACAAGAAATATATGCAAAGATTATGTACCTATTTAAAAGAGGGGTTTTTGTTATTTTTGACGATGTGTTCGTGAAGAGAAAAGGAAATTTCCATGAGTACTTCTTAAGTGATTATTTTGATATAGAAAGTTGTTCTATATTGAAAATTTGTTTATTAATTGAGAAGATGTTGATATACAACATTCTTCAATGAACTTGATGAAGGATATTCATAGTCTTCTATTGTAATTCTAGGGTTGCAAAAATTGCACTTCTAGGGTTTTGATAGAATGCTATAATTTTTTGATTTGTAAAGGAGTTGGTACTCCTGTATCTCACGAAGTTGGTGCTTCTATTTTTTGTGGAGTTGGTGCTCCTGAATGTGAAAGAGTTGGTGCTCTAAGTGAATAAAGGAAATATTTTTTGAGTGGTTTTTATTCCCCAAGAGGGTTTTTCCACTCAGGAAAAATTCTATGTTATGTGGTCATTTCATGTGTGTAATATTTTTCTTATTAGTTTGATTTTAATGTGTTATCAAGTGTACAATTATCAGTCTTTCATATTCGTCAAGGTTATGCCACATTTCATATCAATCTTTCATATTTGTCAATGCACATTTCATACATAAAAGGTTCAATTTAAAGTGAGCTATGATAAATGTGAAAGTGTTAAGTTTCTCCTCTATTAATATTTCATGTTTAATTCATGGTTCATGCAAATACATTACCGTTCTTGCAAAAGTCAAATTTGTTCTTTGAACTATCATTTGGTGTTTTGATTTAAAATTCAAGTTTGATTCACACACTATCATTTATTCTCTTTATTCAAAAGAATACTTACAAGCATGATTTTGAAACATTGTGACTCATAAATGACTAATTCACCCCTCCCTCTCAGTGATTTCAGTCTTTCAACAATTGGTATTAGAGCGTAGGGTCCTTTTATAGATCTAATTCACCTAGGATTGATTCTGGTTTTTTAAAGTTAGTCAAACATGTCACAAGCTCAAGAAGGTACTTTTGTGACTAGAGCTCCACTATTTGATGGTATAGATTATGTGTTTTGGAAAGTCAGAATTGAAACATATCTTATTTCAATTGATCTTGATATTTGGAGCATAGTTCTAGATGGGTATAATGTTCCACCCACAATACCCACAGATTTTGTTGAAAAGAAGAAGTATGAAACTAATGCTAGAGCCAAACATGATTTTTTGTGTGGCTTAACCAAAGATGTATTTTTTAAAGTCATGCATTGCAAATTTGCTAAAGAGATTTGGGAAAAACTTGAAAAAATTTATCAAGGAAATGATAAAGTCAAATAGTCAAAGATTCTTTCTCTCAAAACTTAGTTGAGGAAATGAAAACGAATGATGATGAAAAGGTGGTTGAATATTTTTTGAGAATAAGTGAAGTATTTAATGCAATGAGAGGTTTAGGAAAATAAATAGAAGAGTTTGATGTGGTCAAAAATTTCATTAGAACCTTATATCCTAAATATGAAACTAAGGTTTTGTTGATGATGTTTTCTGCACAGCAACAACTCAGACAGAATATAATAACCTATCTCTATTGAAAGGTTAATATCCATCAGATAGCCTCAAGAGATAACCCCAAGGTCTCTAATGTCAGGTCTTCACAATGCATAAACAACTCAATGATAAATGTGAAAATGTTGGTAATCACAAAGGGACCTTACTACAAGCAAAGACTGAATCTTAAATTTATCAAATCTGGCCATGTAATGATACTTCAATCCTAAATCTAATCCAAATAATAAAGAAATAACAAAATATTAGGGTTTCAGAGAGATTTCTAAATCTAACCACTCCTAATATTAAATGATGAAATACTTGAAATGGACCAATCCCTCATAAACTAATTCCTGCTTGACCAAGATAAATCTACAATCTCACAAAAGTAGTGCAATCTTCTAAGGTATTAATATTTTCAGATCATGAATATTCATCCAAGACAACCCAATTGCAATTGAAATGAATAAATCTCCACAATTGAACTAAGCACAACGAATATAAAGGTCCAAGCTAACTTTGCAAACCAACTAACAATCAACTAGCTGAAAAAAGTATGGACCAGGGATTGTTAGATCACCAGAAAATCACAATTCCCTTCAATTGTATTGAATCATCGAATTTCAACAACAATTCCAGTATTTTATTACAACACTTGCTCAAAATGAACTAAACCCTAAATCTAACTCCTTGCTTCTAAATCTAATTCTCCTATTCCTCTGACTTCAACTACTACCCTCTTTACAAATGAGGTGAAATGCCATATTTATAGAAAACCCTAGAACATGTTGGCCCAATTTAGATTTTACAATAATAATTAACCACAAAACAGGTCGTCCAAGAGAAATTTGAAATAAGATAAGATATGCATTAAATGCATGGGACTCGTCCAGGTCGGCCTGGGATTTGTAATGCAACTCGATCCAATGCATGCGAAGTACAATTCCCAATGCAATCGATCATTAATTGGCCCCTTCATCATTATCTTAATTTATTTTGCATCTTTAGGAAAATACTCTACAGGTCGGCCATAGGCGAATTAAATTAATCTCCTCTAGAACTTCCTTAACAACCTAGTTAAATCCAACCTACATTCAACAAAAACTACCATCAATAATGTTCATTATAACATGAAGATCAGAATCAGTACGTCACCAATAATATATTCAAAATTCAAATAAATCCAAGCAAATATCAAGATCCCGTGAAATATTGTTAATACATAATTTCTACACAGTTCAGTATTTTCACCCCTCTGCGGAATCCAAGCCAGAAGGGATTTTTGGGAAAATCTGGACCAGGTGGATTTTGGCAAAAATAATCCACAGTCAAAATTTTGGAAAATGCAGAGACAATGAGAAATTCAAGAAAATCTAGAGGGAGCGGAAATTCATGAAGTAGGCAAAACTCCAGATTTTTGGGAAAATGCAGAGGACAAGGAAAACTGGGGAAATCCGCCAACACAGGAAAATCTTGAAACTGAGGGAAAACTTGGATTTCGACATTCTCCAACGATCTCACTCAAATTGATCAAAAGATCACTAATTTGAGCACCTAGACACAAATGCTAAATCATTCATTGATGGATCTAGACTCAGAATTCACTCAGGGGAAATTCGATCAGTATTGCGATGGCTCTAAAGTCGAAAACCTAAACTTTAATCATGAATGCACAGAGCAAGCCACAAAATTCCCAAACACACATGAATTGGGACTCCAAGCAAGTCTAAAATGCAAAAACACAACTAGATCAAAATACCCCAACTCAAGAGAATGCAAATAATAAGGCAGAACGACAAGAGTCCCCAAAAATCAGTTAAATTCAAAAACCCGACGGCCAGACAAAAATTCAGAAAAATCCAGCCTAGGTGGAATTCTATGAAGACAAGAAATTCACGAACTGCAACATTTTAACTCTTCCACCATAGTTTGAATGAAATCTAGGAAAATCCGACCGAGGCGAATTATCCCGAAATAGTGCAAAAACCTGGATTTCGCTTAGAACTTGAGATTTTCAACATGCAACCTTGGGAGAACACTTTGGCAAGCAAGATAAACACTTTAAGCTCATGCCAAGGCAAGGTAAATCCTCAAAATCCAAGGGATAAAGCATCAAAAATCAGAGAAAAAGAGGGTCCCTACTTTAAGTGGGGTGTGTGTGTGAAAATTACACAACAAATGGTGACTCTGTTGGGAAAATGCTCCAAAGCATTTGATGATGAACAAGAATCAAGAACCCAGAATCTCTAGTTTCGATCTCCATATCGGGCAAACGAATCAAAATGCAAGATGAAAGAAAACTAGAACCAAAGGTAGACTGAACCATCCATAAACTAAAAATCAAAGTGTGCGCACATGAGTTCATTTCCCTCCTTAAGCCACTATAGAAACCAAGCTTAGTTAGAGCAAGCTACGTAAAGATTCTAACTTCAAAAGCAACCTAGATAGAGCCTCACTGCCAGTTAGGCATCCATAGCCCCGACGAGGTTATCGTTGTGATTCTCCTGAACATAGCTCTACTGCCAGCCAGGCGTCCATAGCCTCGGTAGAGATATTCGGATACCCCTAATAAGTTGAATTCATTCTTTTTTATTTTCAATATTTCACTTTTCTTTTCTGTTGATATTATTTTATTTTCACTCTTTTTTTTATTTCAACCTGTGAACAATGAAGTTCACACTCATGGCTGAGAACCATAGTAGCGCTGAAGCAGAAATAATATTTTTCACCTAACAAGACTTCACAAAGATCCTACAGTAATCTCGGGATTCTTAAGATGTATGAAAGATATAAGATTTTAGAATACTTCAAATTCAAATCAAACCAATGACCCATCCTCCTTAAATCAAACATTTAGACTGTATGACAATAACAAAGACCTCAAGCATCCATTTGAGATACATGATTAAAGTCCATCAATGAAATACTTAGAACAGTCCCAGATAAAAGCATATTTGTGCAGGAACGACACTTCCCCAACTAGAAAGTAGAAAACCCAAGCCAGAGAATCAAAGCAACAATCAAACCGAAACCCAAAGCAAACCTAAACTAACCAAAGCAAACTAATTCTAAAGAAATCTATCCTAAAGAAAACAAAACAGACTAAAGAAAATCAGAGCAAGCTGCATTTATTCAAATCAGCAGTATGTACAAAAGACTCATAACAACTCATTACCAGACAAGGTGAACTGAGACCCACCCCCATACGGTTCATCAATGCATGGACAAGCAACAAGGTAATGGTAACAGTCCTCAAAAATGAAAATTTATCTTTTACTCAGCAAAATAAACCTCAAGAATGTAGCATTCAAACCCAACCTCATAATCAGGTATAATCAATAACTAAGGTAACTCATTAGGACCATGATCAATCCATATGCAAGTTGTCTTTCCCACATTCCCATAATCAAATTGATAAGATTCAGAATTCATAGCAAGGAGAGAAACAACCTGATTTTGTACTATTGTGGACTGAATGTTGTGTTCATCATCCTGCACTTGTGAAGAGTTGATATCTATGTCATCAGGTTGTCTCCACTAATGGTGCAATATCCCTTTTTCATTTGTGACATGTAAAATAGGGTTAGAATCTTCAATGAACACTCAAGGTGAAGATCAAATTGAACAGGTTCAGAAGTGTAAACATGGAACTTTTAACCTGTTTGAATGTCTTGTGAAGGGTCAATGATGAAAATGTAGAAACCTTGTCATGTATAGTAACTTCCCCATCATGATGCTTGTCAGGAGGCCTCACAAACTGATCTTCAAGCACATCTTTACCTAAAGTAGGATGATCAAGCTCATTAGTGATGGCTGCAACATTGTTATTCTCAACACCATTTAGATTTTCCTGCACATCCATATGAATCACATCAGCTATCTTGTCATCAATACACAAAATTTGTGAATTTTCTTTACTAAATTCATCAATAGAAAGAGGAAAAGCAGAATGTGAAGAGTGAAGGGACTCCCTGGATTCCTCTCCTATTCACATTTGTTCTGGTTTTGTATTGTGACTATTCAGAATATCAACTCTTTCATTAAGTTCTTTTTCAAGACATTCATCAGCAGGTTGTTGAAGTTCCTGTATTGAAATATCCTCCAAGGCTACTTCAGCCTTTACTGCCATGTCTCCTTCAAACTCTATGTTAGTTGGTTCATTGATGGCTTGTTGAGATTTTTTTGTTGGAAGCTCACCCTTTACAATTTGATGCACTTGATCTGACAACAATACTTGATCTTCCACCTCTTCTGTTGATTCTACCAATACTTTAGCACTGTTGGATTTATGAATAGGCATATCATGTAAAATGAAGATTTCCTCAATCTCCCATCCTTGAGGGTCAACTTTCAGTGCATAATTTCCCAAGCTTGTTTCAGACATAAGTACCTCCTTAAAAGTATTTGTATCTACATGACCTGAAGCACCCTTTTGTTCATAAAGCATATCTCTTTCAAGAGACCTTAGTATTGCACCCCTAATTGCAAGATTCCTTAACAACTCATGAGTAGAGAGACTTACTTTTATTTTCTTGAACTCTTGTACCATGCATTCTCCTATTTTTTTCTATAGTTATGGTAGAACAGTTATCCTCAGAGCTAACCATAAATCTATCCCTGTCATTTTCAACACCTCTTCCTTTATTAGAGTCAGACTTTCCTCCATTTATGAAATACTGAGTAGGCACATTATGGAATGCTTGAACTTCTTCAGTTGTATACTCTTCTTCATCTAATGGGCCATTATCATTCTCCTCATTATTTCCAAAGGATTGAACCATAGATTCTTCACGGTATACATACCCTATTTCAACACCTTTTATCCTGTTCTTCTTCTAGTTCATTCTCTTCATTCCTTGGAAATGGGACATGATTCACTACCATAACTGATATGTCATAAGGATTAGATGGTACTATCTCCTATCCTCTTGAACTGTTGTTGGAATGTTGAACCTTCTATTGGAAAATAGATGCAGCAGTTTGGAATTCTTGGCAATCTAACTCAGAGTGTTGATTAGTGTTATGAAGCCTACACCATCCTGAAATTTTTTCCTTTTCCATGTACATTCCATCAGACTTCTTATGATTGTATAGCTAATCCAAAGATGTTAAGGCTCCTCCATTATTCCAATGTGGTGGTTGCCTTTCATGATCTTTATCAAGATGTTGTCCCCTGTCAAAGTTTTTCCCCTGAGCTTGCATCACATCCTTGTTGCTTTGATCATAATTGGACTAAATCCCCCTTTGGGATGTCTGGGATTGATTATTTTGATTCCTTTGGTAGGTGACTTCAACATTCAGACTCTCAACCAGCTTTGTGAGGGCATCTAGCCTTTCCTTGTCTGCACTACTTGATGGAGGAACAATACCAGCTGAATTTTGCATATAGATAGTATTAGACCCATGGTTCAAGGATTGATTAAATATCTCAGAGCTTTGCAAGTAACTAGGTGTATTAGCTTGTTGATGGGAAAATGTAGGCTGGTTCATATTTCGAGGACAATTAGACATGGGTGAGGCTTGACTCTAGGACTGGCCTAGATGTGGAACCAAGGGTGATTGAGGGACTGAACTCATCATAGGCATTTGGTTGGCTAATGGAAAGGGTCCAGACACGTGATGTTTCAAGTCTGTACTTACTTTAACATCCACATCAAAAGCTTCAAATAGGCTGTCAGGGGGGTTTTCTTTCCATTTGATGAAAGTAGATGTTAAACTATCCAAAGCCTCATAATAAACCTCCCTAGTAGAAGCATCGTCTACAGCATAAGGGTGTTGCAGCCTAGCATAAGCCCTATGGAATCTATTATTAAAAGACACTATTGGTTCATTTTCCTCCCTCTTGATTTCACTAAACTACAGAAGTAACTCATTAGCACTGATTGGGGTCCCAATTTTTTGTAAAAATGCAATCTCCAGTTGCAGCCAGGTGGTGATAGATCCAGCAGGAAGATGGTTCTACCAACAAAATGCATGATCCCCAAGGGAATATGGGAAAATCCTGCATGCAACATCCTCATGATTGATTCCTTTATCCTTAAGGGTAGTCTTAAAAATCCTAATATTCTCCTTGTTGATGGTGCCAAGTTGACCCACAACATGTAGGTAAGATAAAAGTGAACTATCTCACCTCTCCTGAAAAAGACAATCAGCAATCAATTTGATCACCTCCCAAGGTCTCTTATGTTGGTTCACAACGTTGTTGTTTCATGAAGTGATCAATATGGTTGTAATGTTCAAGAGGCCTGTTGGTATTGAGCTTCTAGATTGTTATAAGATCAAACATATATTCAAACCTACTTTAATCGATGGTTGTAAAGAAATAGAAAAAGATAGATTAAAGCTTTTAAACTAAAGAGAATGTTGTGGGTCAACTTGGCACCATCAACAGATCTAGTGCTAGAAGTAGGGCCAAAAGAGAAAACTAGATAATATTGGGTTTTTCTCACCAGAAAGGTCCCATAGAGTTCTTTGATCAACCGAAAACCCACCACCTTTGATAGAACTCAAGACCCCAACAAGACACAAAATTCACAAGACTGGTGCAACCATTATACCACCCTTGTCAGCTCCACTCACTCCACCAGGATTTTCACCAATACCCCAATGGATACCTATCAATCCACCACTGAATCCATCTCAAGTGCCATTACAGTTGGTTCATCCCATCCAATAGCTAGCTCAACCCCCACCACCACCACCAATGGCATTTTTTATTAATAATCCCTCTCCATTGGGGACTATTCCTAGAGGCTTTCATGATATGCCTAAGAATCCTGGGAGATTTTGTCCCAAATACATTCATGGCGAATCAAGGAGTGTTGAAGAGCACATACAAGCTTTTAAGGATGCCTGTACCAGAGCCCAGATAGCTCACCATGATGTAGTTTGTAGGTTGTTCCCTTATTCCTTAGGGGATATGGCATACAACTAGTACCTAAATCTTCCACAAGGTTCTATTCTAAGCTGGACAGACCTAGAGAATGCTTTCATCAATTATTTCAGAGTTTATGTGGATCCAGTCAGTTTGTTCCACCAATTTGCTACCATTAGGAAGGATCCATGTGAATCTCTGCCCTTTTTTCATACCAGGTTTCAACGAATGTATAGGAGACTGCAGGACCCCTATCTAGTTGTTGAGAATAGTGCCATTCAGGCATATTTTAGAGTTATAGACCCTTTGCTTGGCCTATTCCTACAAAGGACTTATCAATCAGCAAATATTGATTCCCTATACAAAGTTTATCATCTAGCCATCAAGCTACAACAACAAACTAGCTCTCAATAAGGAAACTTCGGAGGAGGTTTTCCTTCAATGGGGTATCAGATTCCTAACCCAACCCATTTATTCAATAACATCCTGGAGTTGTCTCCTTCCCATTATGGACCTATATCTGAGTTGCAGACTCAATCTCTTGTTCCATTCCTTTCCAACGGAGCTCCTGACTTCTTTCAACAATCACAGGCTCATCATAATCCACATGGTCATCATAACCAAGCTGGAATACCAAATCTCATCGGCCAGCCACCTGTTGCTAAGAGTGTTGAGAGTAAAAAAGACAGTTCAACTCATGAATGAGGTGGAGACCTTAAAGAAAACTCTGTCACAAGTCACAAATTATATGGCTCAGTTAAATTGAACCCCTCTTAGAACCAAGGTAATTATGCTAATCAGGGTAATTATCAGAATAACAACAATCATAGCTAGAGGAATTATCAAGGCCAAAACTTCCCTAACCAAGGCTATCAAAATCAAAATAGAGGATATAACCAGAGGCCAAATAACAATTGATAATGGAATACGGGGCCAAATAACGGTGGGGTTCCTCACAATTATCAAGGTAATGAGGACATGCCACATGTGGTGAATGTGGCAAACCTCAATTTTATGACTAACTGGTGCAGGTTGCATGATACTACAACCAAGGTAAACTGCCCTGAAATGGAGAAGGTCTTGAAGATGGCATAGGAAGATGCCCAAACGTTCCAAGGGAACTCAAATAAAGGAGGTGACTTAGTGGATACAACTATGACTTATGACCTCTTTGAAAAAGAACCTTCATTCCCAATGCAGAATGATAATGAACCAGAGGAAGATGTGTATGATGCCCAAGCCTTCTAGACAAAGGGAGGACACTTCCTAAGAAACCAGAATAAGGGTTCATTCACTACATCAACACCACCTAACCATATGGTGCCTCTGAATCAAGGTGCTGATAACAACCCTCCTCCACCAAAGGGTCCACCTGACTTTCATAATAAAGGTAATTCATCTGGTGTTTTCAAATGTGATTCAAGCTATAAAATAGAATTTGATATTATTTTTGAGATGCAGAAATAGAAAACCTCTTTATCATACTTTGACATCCTAAAGTGGTGCCCTACCCAACGAGAAATAGTGTTGAAAGCTCTAGAAAAAGTTGATAAAAAAAAGGGAAAACCAAGGTGGCACCCACTGCGGACATGAACGCAGCTTTGTTCAGAAACAAGGTAGGTACCCCACCATTTCTTTTAAGTTTGAGAATATATGGGAAGAATCTACATAATTGTCTACTAGATTTAGGGGCTTTTGGCAATGTGATGCCATTTTCTGTATGCAAGAAATTGGGATTGAACCCTATCCAAACAAATAAGAAGGTCATCCAACTTGATAAAATGGAGGTTAATGTAATTGGAGAATTGAGAAATATACACGTAAAAGTAGGGTCTAACCCTGGGATTTTAACCAATATGGATATTCAAGTAGTAGACATTCCCGAGACTTATGGTATGTTGTTGAGCAGAGATTTAATGAAAAGTATATGGGGATATCTCTCCCTCAACTTTCCACACATGTGGCTACCATGGAGTGGGATGCCTACCCAGACTAGGATTGAGAGTGAACCTCACCTCAAACATATCATCACTGAGTATGACTATCCCAATGAGGTAGCTTATTTTGAAACTAAGATAGGGGTTTATAAAAGAGAGGAAATTTTGACCTTTTCAGTTCTTGATTCTAAAGATTTATCAATGCAAAAATTCCCTAATCCCATGATTAATGAAAACCAACAGGTATTGATCAAGATGCTGCAACATGATCAACTGGTCTTAGGGGAAGATATCGATTTGCAAAGTCTTCTACTCCCTAGTTGGTGCAGGGTGCACTACCAAAATCATTCGGAACTGACCTGTCAACCCTTCATCATTGTTTTAAACCATGTTTCCCAAACCAAAAAGGCCCGCCCAAGTCACCTTGATGTCATTTTAGATCATGTCTCATTTGAAGCCAAAAATACAATAATGTTAACCAAGGATAATATACCTTCAAAGGAAGTCCCTCCTCAAACTAAACCTACCCTGGTCATAATACTGGACCAACATAGTTACGATGAACAACCCCAAGGTTTGTTTGATACCCCTGCACTCACAAGTATACCAAAACCCAAGGGATTAATCAAAGATGCAGATAACTCTCAGAAGAATATCCTAGGATTACATAATATATCTAAGCAAGAATTAGATATGGCACCTGATGAACCTATTAAACAACCATTCCCAATATTTAACGCAAAAGACCAAGTGGCCCCACCTACAGTTCATCTTGTCCAAACACCCACAACAACCTCAAAGGGATCAACCCCAACTCATAATCAGCTATGGACCCTCACGTTTGATGGATCCAAGTCCAAAATAGGGTGTGGTGCTGGAATTGAATTAACTAGCCCGAAAGGGAAAACATTTTTTGCTTCTTACAAGTTGTAGTTTGGATGCACTAACAACATAGTAGAATATGAAGCATTAGCTCAGGGACTGATGTTGGCACATCAAAAGAAATTCATTGTCTTGGTGGTTAAAGGAAATTCAAAAGTAATTATCAAGCAAGTACACAGCCAATACACATGTCACAATAAAAGGTTGGCTGCTTATAGAAATCGGGTATGGAACCTGATTGAAGACTTTGATGCTTTTGGGATTAGTTTAATTCCTAGAGAGGAGAATCAAATAATTCATTAGTTGTTTCCACAAGTACCTTGGAACCCATGCAAGGATCCAAGCTTAAGATATTCTCAGTATCAAGAATTTATATCCACCCTGGCTATTCCCGATTATGTCAGGAACTTTCAAGTCTTTGACGATGATCAACATATCCTTGCTTTCCTAGAAATCTCAAATGTTTTCGAAGGACAAATCATCGATGAGTCTGACAGGGATCAGGGAGATTGGAACCCCAAAGACTACGATATAGAGGGGGTCTTCAATTTAAAAAGTAATAGCATTCCCAAGGGGATGGTGGCCTTAGAAATAATTTTTGATTCAGACCCAAGGGCTCGAGAAAAGGTATCAACCAAAGATAAAGGAGGTGAATATGAAACTATTAACCTAGTTGATTCTAGCCCTGAAAGAAATGTTTACATAGGAAAAGCCTACCCTGAAGCAATTAGAAAAGATATGCTGAGAGCACTAAAGAAATATGTTGCTGCAATATCTTGGGGGTACGAAGATCTAAAAACATTTGATACTTCTATGATAACTCATACTATTCCTTTGAAGCTTGAAGCTAGACCATTTCGATAGAAACGTCCTATCAACACCCTGATTGAACCACTGATCTTTAAGGAAGTTCAAAAATTTATTTTTACAAGAATAATCTTCCCTATACAACATTCAACTTGGGTAGCTAACTTGGTTCTAGTTCATAATAAGAATGGAGAGATTCGGCTATGTGTAGATTTCAGGAATTTGAATAGAGCTTTAGAGAAAGACAACTACCCACTCCCTTCTCTGGACGAAGTCTTGCAAACTGTCAATGGGTCTCAA
Source organism: Sequoia sempervirens (assembly GCA_007258455.2). Taxonomy (NCBI): domain Eukaryota; kingdom Viridiplantae; phylum Streptophyta; class Pinopsida; order Cupressales; family Cupressaceae; genus Sequoia; species Sequoia sempervirens. The sequence goes on from VDFB02271358.1 coordinate 130,521,720, forward strand.
ATGATGTCATTCCTGGATGGCTATTCCAGGTACAATCAAGTGATTGTTAATTATGAAGACAGAATGAAGACAGCTTTCACTACTAAGTGGGGAACATTTGCTTATAGGAGGATGCCATTTGGTCCAATAAACACTGGAGCAACCTTTCAGCATGCCATGGACGTAGTGTTAAAGATTTGGTTGGTAAATGCACCATCATTTACATGGATGACCTGACAATATTCTCTAAAGATAGACTAAACCATGCTGCAGACTTGGCTAAAGTTCTTGAAAGATATATCAGATATGGTGTCTCTATGAATACTAAAAAGTGTGTGTTTGGGGTTTCTAAAGGGAAAATTTTGGGACACATAATCTCGGAAAGAGGGATATCAATATATCTAGACCAAGTTGAGTCTATTTTAAAGTTAACCATGCCAGGAAGTAAGAAGGAGATGAGATCTTTCTTTGGAAAGATCAACTTTGTGACAAATTTTATCATAGGTTTTGTAGAGATTGTTAAACCTTTGAATGAAATGATGAAGAAAGATGCTAGAATAGAATGGAGTAATGAGGAAAAGGCTTCCTTTTCTTAGGTTAAGCAATCCATTTTGGAAGCACCAGTCCTAACTACTTGAAACCATTTTATGTTTATTCTTTTGCCTCTGAACACTCATGTCTAGCTGTCCTGACACAATGAAGAGAGGAGGGGGATGAGAGGCCAATTGCCTTCATGAGCTCTTCGTTTAAGAATATTGAAGTCAAGTACCCACCTCTTGAAAAATAAGCTTTTGCGTTGTTTAGAGTTATCAAGAAGTTCAGGCACTATATCCTTCGAAGTCAGATCATTGTTGTAGTTCTTGATGCTGCTATGAAGTCTCTACTTATGCAGAGCAAGTTGGGAGAATGAAGGGGGAAATGGATGGCTATTTTGTAGGATTTTGATCTAGAGATTCACCCTATGAAACTTCTCTAAGGTCAAGGCCTGTCTAAATCAATGGCGGATGCTGGTGAGAACATTATTTGTCAGCAATACACAACATAGTAGTTTTTCAATGACCCTTGGTATGCTGATATTATCTATTTCATGCTCAATAATCGGTGCCTAGAGGGAATGAATACAACTCAGAGAAGAGCACTGAGAATGAAAAGCTCCCATTATATGCTCAAAGGAGGACTGTTATACAAAAATAACTTTGAGGGATTTTACCTACGATGCCTTGATCAGCAAGAGGCTAAGCATGCAATTGTTGAATTTCATGGGAAACATGGCACAGGTCATGGTTCTACAGATTCGTTAGCACATCAAATCCTCATATCAGGATATTATTGGCCACGTGTGTTCAAGGATTCCCACCAACATGTAAGAACATGTCACATATGTTAGACTTTTGCATCAAGAGAGCACCATTCAACCATGCCATTGCATCCTGTGTATGAGGTAAGACCATTTTCTCAATGGGCACTTGATTTTGTTAGGGTAATTAATCCTAATTCTTCTGCAGGACACAAATTCATTTTGACTACCACGGATTATTGCACGAGATGGACAGAAGCTATACCTTGCAAGAATAGCATGACAGAACTAGTAATCTAGTTCTTCAGTGAATGCATCACAACCAGGTTTGGAGTACCCTTTGCATTGGTATGTGACAATGGCCTTGCCTTTTCTTCTGCCGAGTTCATTTCATGGGCTTATGATCATAAGATCATTTTAAAGTATTCTTCAAACTATTATTTGCAAGGAAATGGAGTCACAAAATCAACTAATAAGAATCTCCTAGGAGTAATAAAAAAACTATTAGAGAACAACCCTAGGGACTGGCATACCCAATTAAGATTTGCTTTATGGGAAAATAGGACTAGGATCAAGGCTGCTTTAAAGACTTCACCATTTAAGCTAGTATATGGCCAAAAGCCCATGTTCCCCATTCACTTGCAAATACCTATCCTGAAATTTATGCAAGAATTTTACTCTAGTGATGATAGGATTGAAGTAAGGTTAGCTAGCTTACTGAAATTAGAAGAGCATAGAGATGTTGCCTTCTAGTAATTCTTTAAGGACCAAGTTGTTTTCAAACGTTGGTTTGACAAAAGAGCCAAAATCAAGGCTTTTAGAATATCAGACCTTGTGCTGCTATGGGATAAGGCTAATGAAAAGAAAGGTGATCACCAGAAATTTGATAAGCTTTAGTTAGGTCCCTATCAAATTGTTGATATCCTAGGAGAAAATGCTTTATGGCTAAGTAGTTTAACAGGAGAACCCGTTCCATTACTTGTCAATGGACAGTTTCTTAAACATTAATTTGGATCTTGAAAGCTTGATATTCTTGATGGGTTGTATATATGTAAATAATTTGTTTTTTTTTTGTTTTCCTTTTCTTTTGTTCTTTTGCTTGTTGTTCCTTTATTTTTCTTTGTGGGGATCTTCATTTTATGCAGTTGTAAGGGGGTTGTTATCTGAAGTATACTTTGGTTATTAGGAGAGAAGTTGGTTTAGATATTTTTCAAGTTTTCTGATTGCATGATTTTGTCCTAAATTCATTGTTTTATTTCCATTATCAATAAGGGTTGTGGAAAGTCTTGAAAACAAGGTACAAAGTAAACAATCTTCATTAACTATGACTGAATATGCCACAAATAATCAAAAGAACATCTCCTTTTGTAATAGTATATTTTTCCTAGGATGATAATGTTGTAAGATTTGAGTGAAAAATCTGATTCCCCAGATGTTGTTATGATATCCATGGTAGTTTTTAACCCAGTACAAATGTTGGACATCTGACATATTGAGAAAGAATTGAATGAAATATCTGAAACTCCAAGAGAAAAGAAAAAAAAAGAGAGAACTATCTAAGAAAAGAGAACTCAATATGAATGGGTGATTCCAGTATCTCTACTAGGGCTATGGACGCTTGACTGGCAATAGAGCAATGCTATGAGAAAACTAGAGGTATCTCTGTCGGAGCTATGGACACTTGACTAGCAACGGAGAAATTCCCAGGATATCATTGCACAATAGCTAAATGGAATCAACTCGTGTAGTTCAAATCTTGCACGTTATTGTTCAAAAGATGAGGAAAACTTTGTAAAAGGGTGATGCACCATCAAGCACAAACATAGATTCAGGGGTAGCCAGTGTTGATTTACATTTGAGATTCTAACTCAACCTTGGTTGTTAAAACTGACCTAACTCAAATTATGATGTCCATAAACCAAGAGTTATTTTCTTAGTGAAGTTTCCAATTGTTATGCCTTGCATAACCACCCCATTTTAAACTTGTTTAAAATAGGTCCCTCTTGTTCTGTTATGTTTTCTTTGGCATTTTGTTTTGTGCCTTGGGATTTTTCTATTTTGTTCTGGCAGAAGCAGAGTCGGGACCGACACCAAACTTTGGAATTTCTTCTAAGTTTTGGTTTTTGTTTCATTCGCGGTTCCAATTCCGCCCCTTTGTGCTTGTTCTTTTGTTCTGGTGGGCGCAAAACATGGAATGAAACTGAACTCTGGAACTTTTCTAAGTTCCAAGTTCCGGTTTCGTTCCTAGTTCCGGTTCCACCAGTTTCGTTTGTTTTTTGTTTGTGTCATCATTTGTTCTAGTGGACGTAGGATGCAAAATGAAACCGAACTTCAGAAATTTTTCTAAGTTCCAGCTCTGGTTCCATTCTGGTCCTAGTTCCACCAGGCTTGTTTGTTTGTTTTTCCTTTGTTCTTTGCTTTTGGTTATGGGGTGTTTTCTCCCCTTCTTTTCTTCTTTCTCATCTTTTTCCTCATTGTCTCTTTGTATGTTGTTGGAGGAAAAGTCGGGATGGAATCTGACCCTAAAACTTTGAAAAATTTCAATGTCGAATTTGGTTCCGTTCCTACCCCCGTTGTGATTCACCTGGGATCATTTTTTGCTCTGATCCTACTTGTGTTTGTTTCCGTGTTTGTTCCTTGTGTTTGGTCTCTTTTGCGGGGCCGGGTTCGGAATGGATTTGGGATATGGAGTTGTTACCAATTTCACTTTCCTCATCTGGTTTTGACTCTGCCCCCACCCTACTGTGGTCTCGGTTACTTTTCTTTTTGTGGATGCGGAGCTGGAATGTGGGTTGAACTTGAAAATGTTGGTTATTTCCATGTTTTGTTCCCGTTCCAACCTCGGTCCTAGTTCCAGTTTCATCTTGGCTCCACCCCCGCCAGTATTTAAAGGTAAGTATGTTTCTGGTTCGGATTTGGTTCTGCCAGAGTTGAGTTGAGTTTTTCCTAAATCTGAGAAATGGAAATATATGAAAGGTAGAATGAAGAATGATATTTTTCTATGCTTTTAGAGGACTGATAAGGCATTGTTTCACAGGATTAAAGCATGTCAAGAACATCTGATGTTGTTTCTCAAGGAATTTTATTGGAAAACGTGCCTCAATCTTACTGGCATGAAGCTCCTGAAAGAGTAAAGTCGATGAAACCCTCTGGAAGTCTTGTCGACTAGTAGTTGTCTTATATTCATTTGAAATGCTCAAGTCACCGAGATGTTGTTTATGTCTTTCCGACGAAAGTTATCAACAAGAAATTTTGATCATTGTGAGTTTTTTTATCTCTCTCTGACCGGGGAGAACTCTCGCCAATAGTTGTTCTTAAGGTGGATATCGGTATGACTCTTGCAATGTGGTATGATCTCCTACCGATTGTTGAAGTCTCGCCGATGGAAGGACACTTCGGTGTGGCATGGAGGCTCGCTAAGACCTTGTTCCAATAGCGATACTCTTGCCGATAGTCTTGGATATCAATATGACTCAAAAATCTCGTTGTGACCTCTTGCTGATAGTTGTAAGTTATGTTGATAGTGTCGGTGGAGAATTGTAGCATCGGGGAGACACGGCTAGTGTCTCACCAACATGCGATTCTGTTGGAATGACCTTTGACAATCTGAAGATCCTACATGGTATGTTTTCAACCAATTAGAGGAAGATGAAGGTGAACCATTGGCGGTTAGTCTGTGGGGAAGATCAACACACTATGAGAAATATGGATACTCTGTAATCAAAGGCATGGATTTTCCCACATTAATCTGGTGTTGATCAGGGTTAAAGCATGACAGGAACATTGGATGCTGCTTCTCAAAAGGGTTAACTTGCAAAAAGATCTAGGCCAAAAGGAAAGCATAAAGGAGGAAGAAGCCGCAAGTCTTAATGACAGATGGGATGTCTACTAGCAAAAGTAGATCGATATTAATGACAATGCTTCAGAGCATTCAAATTAGCTCTACAAAGAAGTCTCAAGGTCAGAAACAAGGGCTGCGAGTTAATGATGGTGATTGTAAAATATCTAGAAACCATGCCTGAGAGCGATCTTTCACCGACATAAATAGAGTGCATGCATTTAATGCATCTTTGACTTTGTTTCAAAAACTCTTCTAGGTCTGACTCCTTCTGTAATTGACTTATTTTTGTAAACCCTAAAATGGGGCTGACTCATTTTTGGCATGTTTGATATATATGGTGTTTTCACCTCTTTGTAAGTTATTAGGAGATTAGGAGAAAAAGAGTAGATAGATAGAGACCCTTTTTTAGAATTAGCAAGCTAGAGTTTTTCAGGAAGTTAGGCGTTTTAAGCTCAGCAAGAGGAAGTAATGTATCTTTCATATTTCTTCGTATAGACGGAGATAATTCAAAGACATGGGTTTTATGTACACTAGTGATCTTTCCATATTTGTAAATGTTGTTTATCTATTTCACCAATAGTAGAAGCAGCCAAATTTAAATCTACTTCATATTGTGCTCCAGAATGGTATTTATCTCAGGTTAATTATTTGATTTGGGAAGCTTTCAAGGAATGAAATTTTATCTTATTTTTTGTTTAAATGATGATTTGCAATCTACTGTTAAAGTTTTCACTGTGAATGAATGAAACTTTATATTAATTACAAGTTAACTTTATTCTACATTTTTAGTTTAGGAATCCCTTAGAAGGTAACAAGTCTGATTAGTTCGATGAATCAACATTCTCTTCAGTTTAAAAGATTTAATCTATCTTTTTCTATTTTTTTAAAACCACCGATTAAAGTAGGTTTGAATATATGTTTGGTCTTATAACAATCCAGAAGCTCAATACCAACAGGCCCCTTGAACATTACAGCCATATTGACCACTTCATGAAATAACAACATTGTGAACCAACATCAGAGACCTTCGGAGGTGATCAGTTTGATTGTCGATTGTATTTTTCAAGAGAGGTGAGATAGTTCACTTTTACCTTACCTACATGTTGTGGGTCAACTTGGCACCATCAACACTCCTCTGCAATCCTCTTGGGGTCATTGACATGGAACTTGGAACATAAGTGCTTTGGGTTTTTTGGCGTAGGATTGTAATTATTGAAGGCGAGTGGAGATGGATTATTAGCTAGGAAATCCATTGGTGTAGGTTGGGGTGGTAATGGTTGATTTATGGTTGGCTGAGGTTGTTACATGGGAATGTCCTCAGACTCAAATGAAGATGAGCTTGATGAAGATGGGGATGATGGAAATGATGGAGGTGAATGGGTGGATGATGATTCTTCCCTTCTGTTGGTCCTTCTTGACCTAGTAGAGGCTTGCAATTCTTGAAATTTCTCTTCTCCTGGAGTAGATTTGGTTCTTCTTCTGAATCTTTCAGGAGAGATGGCAGACATAAATTGATCCAACTTAGCTTAATCAGGCCCTCCTTCTAGCACCAATCTATAGATGATTGTTTTTGTATAGCAACAACTCAGATAGAATATAATATCCTATCTCTCTTGAAAGGTAAATCTCCATCAGCAAGCCTCAAGAGATAACCCCAAGGTCTCTAATGTCAGGTCTTCACAATGCATAAACAATTCATTGATAAATGTGAAAATGTTGGTAAATCACAAAGGGACCTTACTACAAGCAAAGACCAAATCTTGAATTTATCAGATCTGGAAATGTAATGACACTTCAATCCTAAATCTAATCCAAATAATAAATAAATAACAAAAGATTAGGGTTTCAGAGAGATTCCTAAATTTAACCACTCCTAATATTAACAATGCAAATGATGAAATACTTGAAATGGACCAATCCATCATAAACTAATTCATGCTTGACCAAGATAAATCTACAATCTCATAAAAACAGTGCAATTTTCTAAGGTATTAAGATTTTCATATCATGAACATTCATCCAAGACAACCCAATTGCAATTGAAATGAATAAATCTCCACAATTGAATTAAGCACAATGAATATAAAGGTCCAAGCTAACTTTGCAAAGCAACTAACAATCAACTAGCTGCAAAAAGTATGGACCAAGGATTGTTGCAAACACTTCAACCATCAAATCATAAACACCATTGAATCAAATCTAAATCTAAATCTAACATACATCTAATAACTTCGAGCAATTTAAAAGATAGAATCACAAGAACCATGCAAGATAAATCAACACAAAAGAGATCACCAGAAAATCACAATGCTCTTTAATTGTATTGAATCACTGAATTTCAACAACAATTCCAGTATTTTGTTACAACACTTCCTCAAAATGAACTAAACCCTAACTCTAACTCCTTCCTTCTAAATCTAATTCTCCTATTCCTTTGACTTCTACTACTACCCTCTTTACAAATGAGGAAAAATGCCATATTTATAGAAAACCCCAGAACATGTTGGCCCAATTTAGATTTTACAATAATAATTAACCACAAAATAGGTCGACCAAGAGAAATTTGAAATAAGATAAGATATGCATTAAATGCATGGGACTCATCTAGGTCAACCTGGGATTTATAATGCAACTCGATCCAATGCATGCGAAGTACAATTCCCAATGCAATCGATCACTAACTGGCCCCTTCATCCCTATCTTAATTTATCTGGCATCTTGAAGAAAATACTCTCTAGGTAGGCCACGGGCGAATTAAATTAATCTCCTCCAGAACTTCCTTAATGACCTAGTTAAATCTAGCCTGCACTCAACAAAAACCACCATCAAGAATATCCATTATAACATGAAGATCAAAATCATCACATCACCAATAATAAATTCAAAATTCAAATAAATCCAAGCAAATATTGAACTCCCACGAAATATTGTTAATACATAATTTCTACATAGTTCAAGATTTTCACCCCTCCGCGGAACCCAGGCCAAAAGGGATTTTCAAGAAAATCTGGACTAGGCAGATTTTGGCGAAAACAATCCACAGTCAAAATTCTGGAAAATGCAGAGACAACGAGAAATTTGGGAAAATCCGGAGGGAGTGAAAATTTGCAAAGCAAGCAAAACTTTGGATTTTCAGGAAAACGCAGAGGACAAGGAAAATTAGGGAAATCTTCCAGCATAGGAAAATCCTAAAACTGAGGGAAAACCTAGATTTTGACGTTCTCCAATGATCTCACTCAAATTGATTGAAAGATCACTAATTTGAGGACCTGGGTACAAATGCTAAATCGTTCATTTATGGATCTAGACTCAGAATTCACTCAGGGGAAATTCGATTAGTATTGGCGATGGCTCTAAAGTTGAAACCCTAAACTTTAACCATGAAAACACAGAGCAAGCCACAAAATTCCCAAACACACAGGAATTCAGGCTCCAAGCAAGTCTAAAATGCAAAAACACAACTAGCTCAAAACACCCCAACTCAAGAGAACGCAAACGATAAGGCAGAATGACAAGAGTCCCCAAAAATCAATTAAATTTGGAAACCTGATGGCCAGACAAAAATTCAAAAAAATCCAGCCTAAGCAGAATTTCGTGAAGACAAGAAATTCCCGAACTACAACATTTTAACCCTTTCGCCTGATTTTGAATGAAACCCGAGAAAATTTGACCAGGGCGGATTATCTCGAAATAGTGCAAAAACCCGGATTTCACTCAGAACTTGAGATTTTCAACATGCAACCTTGGGAAAACACTTTGGTAGGCAAGATAAACACTTTAAGCTCATGCCAAGGCAAGGTAAATCCTCAAAATCTAGGGGATAAAGCATCAAAACCAAAGCAAAAGAGGGTCCCTACTTTAAGTGGGGTGTGTGTGCGAAAATTACACAACAGGTTTCAGCTCTTGAAGAAAAGAAACACTTTGATAAGCTTACCTTAGATGATCTACAAGGAACTCTTACTGCCTTTGAAATGAGAACAAGAAAAAACAATTTACCAAGGAAATAAAATGCTTTTAAAGCTAAAAAAAAAAGGAAACTGTAGTTGAAAATGAGTTAGAAGACTCTGATACACAGGAGTCTCACTTTGTTAGAAAAATGAAAAAGGGATTAGGTAAATACAAAGGGAAAATTCCCTTAAATGTTTCAATTGTGGAAAAATTGGACATTTTGCAGCTAAATGTCCCTATGTTGAACAAATTAGTGATGATGAAAAACCTGACAAGAAGTCTACAAAGAAGGTCTATAAACCTAAAAGAAAATCTAACTTTAAAAAGAAAAAGAGTTTGTTTGTCAAAGATGATTCATTTAATGATACTAAAGATTCTTGTGGTAATGAAGAAGAAACTTTGTTCATGGCTAAAGTCAAACAGCTAGAAGATATAAACACCAAGGATGTTTCAGAAGGTGGTGAAGAAATCTTGAAGGTGAGTTAAAATGTGCCTTAAAAGAAATTAGAAAACTTAAAAGGAAAGTTCTTACTCAAGAACAAAAATGAAATCAAGAAATTGTTACTTTAAAGACTCAGCTTGAAGAATTTAAAAGGATTGAGGATTATCTTAAGAAAATTGTGAGCATGAAAGACAAAGAAATTCAAAGATTAGAACAAGAAGTTGTTGATCTTAGAAAGGAAGTTGAAGGGTATGAAAGTACAATAAAGCTTAATGATGCTCTTAGTAAGTAGAAGTTGCATAAGGATAAAACTGGACTTGGGTTTGAAAAGGGTGAGTGTTCAATTGATAACTCAAAAGAAAAATCTAACTCTACACATAAGAGTTTCAAATCAGATTATTTTGAATCTGGTAAAACCAGTGGATACCCCTTTGAAAACAAAAGAATATCATTCAAATTTAATCCTTATTTCTTTGGCTACTGATTCTTTTGCAATAAATTTGGCCATAAAGTGAGTACTTGCAGACTCATGACTTCTAGAATACCAAGGTTTGGGCATAAGCAGTACTTTGGTTTTGTTAATCAGGTCAGATGTTTTAAATGCAACACTTTAGGACATATACTCAAACAATGCAAAGTTAATCTGCATAATAAACAACAGAAAACAAAAATGGAATGGAAACCTAAATTTGTTAAAAGCATAGAGAAATCAATGCTTGTTCAAACTACTTTTCATTTTAAAAAGGACATTTGGGTCCTAGATAGTGGTTGTTCTAACCACATAACAAGGGACAAGGAAAAATTCATCAAGCTTGAAGATTATACTGGGGATAAGTGTAATTTGGTGATAATGCTAGTATACAGATTAAAGGTAAAGGTTCACTTCTGCTAAATGAGGACAGACCTATCTTTGGTGTGTATTATGTGGAAGGCCTAAAGCACAATTTACTTAGTGTTAGCTAAATCTGTGATAGTGGTTATCATGTTATGTTTACTAAACAGGGATGTGAGATCAAGAACAAGTCTGGAAAGACTATTGCAGTAGGGAAGAGAACTAAAGTTAATGTTTATAATCTTCTTGACACCTCTACTAAAGACAATAATGGAGGTATATGTCTAATGGGTCAAGTTGAAGAAAGTTGGTTATGGCCTAAAAGGTTAGGCCATATAAAATTTGATAATATGGTTAGAGTCAATAAAAACTAGAATGGTAGAGGTCTACCAGTGCTTAATTAACTAGAAAACTTTGTATGCAAAGAATGTTTAAATGGTAAACAAACTAACGTTAGTTTTAAGACAAAAGAACATTCTTCAACTAAGCCTTTATAGCTAGTACATACAGATTTGTGTGGCCCAACTAGAACAAGGTCAATTAATGGTGAAAAGTATTTCATGTTGTTTGTGGATGATTATACAAGAATGGTTTGGATTAATTTTCTTAAACATAAGTCAGAGGCATTTGAAAGATTCAAGATCTTTCATAAAATGGTTGAAAAGGAGTCTGATCTAAAACTTAAATGCTTGAAATTTGATAAAGGAGGAGAGTTCACTTCTCAAGAATTTATTGATTATTATAAACAACATGGTATTAAGAGGAAATATGAAGCTAGTAGAACACCTCAACAAAATGGGGTAGTTGAATGCAAAAATAGAACTATGAAGGAAATGGCAAGAACCATGTTAGATGAAGCTAAGTTACCTGATATGTATTGGAAAGAAGTTGTTCATACAGTTGTATACATTTTAAACATAGTGCAACTTAGAGTGAAATTAAAATTCATTCCCTATGAATTATGGCATGGAAGACCTACTTCTATAAAGCATTTTAAATTTTTTGGTAGAAAATGCTTTATTAAGAAAGATGATGAACATCTAGGCAACTTTCAATCAAAATGTGACAAGGGTATCTTTTTGGGATACTCAACCCAAAGTAAAGCCTACAAGTGTTATAATAAAAGGCTTAATAAAAATTTTGAAGCAATTAATGTGAAATCTAATGAAAGAATACATTTAGATACTAATCTTTTTCAGGATAATGAAGAAGAGACAGAAATAGAACTTGAAGTAATTCCTAAAGAAGTTGAGACAGCAAGTCCTAACCTTGTTGGAACAACAAGTTCTAAGAATATTGTGCCCAAAAATCCTTCAAAGTCTATTGGTAAGAATCATCCTCCAAGCCACATTATTGGGGATAGAGATGCAGGAATTCAAACACGAAGAAAGGTTGCTAAACTTGAAGAACAAGCTCAAATAGCAAAACATACAACCTTATGTTTAGTCACTAAATTTGAACCAAAGAATTGTGATGAAGCTCTCATGGATGAATGTTGGCTTAAAGCTATGTAGAAATAAATAAGTCAAATTGAGAAAAACTAGACTTGGGAGTTAGTCCCAAGACCAGATGACAAAAATGTCATAGGTGGCAAATGGGTTTACAGAAACAAGCTTAATGAAGATTGCAAAGTTGTTCACAAAAAAGCAAGTTTTGTTTGCAAAGGTTATGCTCAAAAGGAAGGTATTGATTTTGGTGAAACATATGCACCTATTGCTATATTAGAATCCATTAGAATATTCTTGGCTTATTCTTTTTTTAAGAATTTCATTGTTTATCAAATGGATGTCAAAACTGCATTTTTAAATGGTTATTTAGGTGAAGAGGTTTACATGGAATAGCCTAAAGGGTTTTTTTGCAAAGATAAGTCTAATCATGTTTACAAGTTGAAGAATGCCTTATATGGTTTAAAACAATCACCTAGGGCATGGTACTCTAGGTTGGATAATCATTTGACATCAAATGGCTTCACTAGAGGTGGTGTTGATAGCAATCTCTATGTTAGAATTGAAGATGCTAACTGGGCTGGTTGCTTGGATGATAGAAAAAATACCAGTGGTGCTATATTTTTCTATGGTGATCGGTTAGTTGCTTGGCACAGCAAGAAACAAGAATTAGTTGCTCTTTCCACTGCAAAGGAAGAATACACAATTGCCACTTCTTGTTGTACTCAATTGCTTTGGATGGCTCAAACATTATCAGATATAGGTATCATAGTATCTAAAGTTATGTCTATTTTTTGTGATAATACAAGTACCATCAATATCTCTAAAAATCCTATTATTCACGCTCATACTCAACATATTGCTATCAAGTTTCACTTTCTTCAAGAAAAAGTGTTGGCTAATGAAGTATGTCTACAGTTTATTGCTTCACAAGAACAGGTGGCTAATATATTCACCAAGCCTCTATCCAAAGAAGTCTTTGAAATACTAAGACTTAGATTGGAAGTTATCTCTAAATCCTTACTTCATTGATTCTCCTCTTTCTGATTGAGGGCGAGCTTGGATCTATAGTTTCTCATTTACATCTCTCTTATATATTTTCATTTGTTGCTCAATTTTTTCACTTGTAGCTGGTTTTGATTAGATAAGTTGGCTTCAATTGTTTATATATTCATGGCATTTCACATTCTTCTCTGATTATTTGTCATTGAGGAAAAAAGGCGGAGAGATGATGTGTTTTTCCATCAAGGACAAAGGGGGAGTTTGTTGAATTTCAGTTGTTTATTGTTTGTCTTTGATGACAAAACTAGTTTTGGTGGCACATGATGTTTACAGTTGGTTCACATGGTTCATGGCACGTACTTTCAGTAGTTGGTATACTTTCAGTTTTTAGTTTTTACATGTGTTCATTATGGCAGGGCATGCACATGCATTTTATTCAGTATATATATATATATATATATATATTAGGTTTATGGCATGGTTATTTAGGTATATATGACTTGTCATCATTATAGGTCTCAGGTATATTCAGGTTGATCACTTTCAGATTGTGGTATATTTAACTTGATCTTTTGCAAGTTGTCTTCACATGTTATATGTGTGACATATCTTACTAATACTTGATGTCATAAAGCATGCAAAGTACAAGGCTTCAGGCAACTTGTTTTGAAATCTTGTTTGATCATTCTTTTAATATATATGTGACTAGGTAAAAGTCACTTTGTGGCTCAAAAGTATTAAGAAATTAGTCACATTGTATTTATGTGACATTGACATTATAGAAGCTTTAAACTTCAGCACCTTAAAAGTTTTTGATATGGCAATAACAAGGAATCAATATTTTATTTTTATTAATGTTTTGGGCATAATGCTTGTATCAGGTAGTGTTGACCTAGTTGTTGAGTTACAACACACAAAACATGTGTTATCTGCTCCATTCATTAGATGACCTGGTAGTGCAAGGTATTATTATTGTATTTGAAAATCATCGATGGTTGAATTGGTGACTTGGCACCGACAACATATGTTTGGTTATGATGTGGCAATCATGTGTGTCGGCATCCGTGGCAGAAGATTTTGACATACTTTGACATCAGACTCATTTGGAATTTTGGCTAAAACTAAGGTATTATTTTAATTTCTTTTCATTTACTCATTGGTTTCCATTTTGGAAAGTTAGAATACAACTTTGGGAGTGTTAAAACCTCCTAGTTCTTTTCATTTCATGAGTTTCTTTGTTGTAGATTTAATTTTGTAGGTTTTTTGGAATTTTCTCAAAAACATGGTTATAATGCCTAAATTTTTTAGAATTGATTGAAACTTGAAATTGATAGTTTAGAATGGGTGTTGGGAACTTTTGGAATCAAGGTTATTGTTAGAATTTTTATTTTTAAAAATTTAATTGTTTAAAAAAATTTGAAGGTAATAGTGGATGGTTAAATTTGTTGGTTTTTGTGTTGGAAATTATTAGTAAAATTTAAATCTAAAAGGGAAATTTGAATGCTTTCTTTTGGGGGAATTAGATTTTTCGTTATGGATTTTTGTAAGGAACAATTTAATATTATGTTTTTAGGTTTTTGAGAAAAAATTTGTGTCATGCTTGTATGCATTGTTTTCAATGCCACACTTGTTGGTGAGTGTGACTACCCTAGGATGAAGGTGCTAGGGAGGGTTAAGGGGGTGGCTCCCAACATTTCTCTGGGCCAAAGTGGCTTGTAGGTTGATCAGATATGGGGAGTCATTTAATCAAGTGGAAATTAATGAAACAAGTTAATTAATTAACCAAGATGATGGATTCTCATCTCATGCATTAAGTGCTAGTATAGACTAAGGATGTTGGGAAGGCATGCTATCTTGGGGAGCTTGGGTCTTGTAATACCAAGTATCCTCATCCATATGAGAGGAGTATTAGGTTCCACATGATTCCACACTAGTGAGCACCATGATGGAACTCCCTAACTAGTTGTAAGACCTCATCCCTTGTGGCCTTGTTGATCCTATTAGTTTGTGATGATTTATATGTTATATTATATATTCTTTCATGTTGGATAGTACACACGAGTGATGGTTGTTGCTACACCATGAAGATGTTCATATTCTTGATTAATTATATCTAGCAGTTGTTGTGAATTCTTGTGATAGTCAAATGAGTTCCATTCTTTATCTACATAAATATGCAATGATCAAGAGGCTCAATTGTTGGTAATATTATTATGTATATTAAGTGAATTACATTATGTTAGGTGATTACATATCATAGATGTGAGTAGGTGTGATTATGAAGACAATTATTGATATTCAATGTTACTTATAGTAGTATGCATTATAAGTCAAATATTTTATTGACATAAGTGATGATATTTTGATAATAGATGGTATTCACTCAATTGTTCCTTGACTCTATAACAGGTATTGAATACGAGTAAAAAGTGTTAAATTACATGTTACTTCGGTAATTTAGTGGATCTAATTTTCTAGTTGATTATTATTCTTGGAATTTTTAATTCATATGTCATTTGTTTTAATTATTATTAATCATGAGTAATACTGACACACTTTCTTGGTTGAGTAAAATAAGTAAAAATTGGCCAATGTTGATAAGGGGGTCACATAGCTACTTCCATTATTGTATCCTTGTGAAATATTAGTCCTGTCATGCACATGTGATTTAACCTTGTTTTGTGTGGTATGGGTTGTGTATATGTGAGAGTTGTTTTTTTAGTCCCTTAAATACTTTATTAATATGGTCAATTATTTTATGTTTTATGTAGTCTTTATGTGGGTTTATTTGTTTAAAAAGTTACCTAGGTGGTAGGTTTATGTGATAGGGGTCTTTTTATTCTATAAAACCCCTTTAATAAAGTCTTAAACCCACTCTAATTACCTAGTTATAAAAAGTGACGAAAATTAGAGTTGAAAGGGTGGTTGGGAAGTTGAGAAGGTGGTTGCATTTTCCCCTTCCAATTATTCTTTATATTCGTAAGGAGAAGGGGGTTTTTTCTATCTTCTACTTTTCAATTTGTTCTTGTCTTTGAGTTGATTCCTTTTGGGGATTGTTCTTGAGTTCTTGTTGGGTTTTCATTCTTCATTTGGAGTTATTGCCATTTTTGTGAAGAATGGGGAGCAATTGAAGAGGGTTCTTGGAGGGAGTTTTTCCACAAGTTGGATAGAAGATTTTCTCAGTTAGGTCTATCCTTTTAGTTAGCTATCTTTGTTGATTTGTAATGAGTTTGTTGTCATATTGGTCTTGATCATAAAAAATTTATGTGAAATTTTATGTTGAATCTCTTGTTTTGTTGCTAGTGTGTTGAGGTTTGCATTTTTTGATTCATCCACCTTGTTTAGTTTAATTTCATTTATACCCTTTTATGTGTTAAAACAAAGAAATATGAATGCAAGATGTTGTGAAGTGCAAAGTATACAAAGGGTAAACTTGTCTAGGAATCCTTGTGATTAGTGGTAGTAATGTGTCAAGTTTAGTAATGTGTATGTTATATGTTACACTTTTGTTGTGAATCCTATGTAGAAAGTATTTTGTGGAAGTGCTATGTGACCCTAGTTCGAGGGTGGATCGAAACTCAATCCTATGGTTGGGTGGAGAGCCCATTGGCCATATTATTTTTCTTCTTTATGGATCTTTGTATTTCAAGTACATGTGTTGAATAAGAAAGAATATATTGGAACTTTTAGCCTATGGATTTCAAAAGAGAAACATGTTTGTTTTGTCCAGGTAACAACATTGCTACCCCTATGCCAAAAAATAATTTGTTTACAAGTAGTTTCATGTATTTGATCATAAAAAAATGATAAACATACTATTGAAGCATATAATTTAATGGGTTTTTCTAGCATTAATCTCAAAAAAAAAAAAATTGTATTAACCTAGATCACCAATTATGATTTATTAAAAAAACATTGACATACTTATTCACAATAAAAATGTCATAAAACAGTCCTAAAAATTTGTTCACACAGAATGAAAGCCAAAGTTAGATGATAAAATTTAAAGAGTGTCTAGAAATCCAATATTTTTAGAACATATAAAAAAATCAGAGAAACCTAGTAAACCAAATTGAATTTAGGATTAAAACATTACCGTCTTCTACTTTGAAACTAAAACAATAAATTGAAAACCAAAAACAAATTGAGTGAAACTAAGTTAGGGTATCATGAAGGCAAGAGAAATATCTGAAGGAACTCTTAAATATAAAAGATAGAAACATGAGAAAAAAACCCTTACATGGATTCTTAAGTTTTTTTTTAAAAAAAAAATTCTAGTTATCCATTAAGAGCCTTAATTGTATAGTGCTTAGAAATATTGGTTCTGAATTGTTGATTTTATTTATTTACTTATTTTTCAGGATTATGTTCTTGTTAGAGAATTTAATTATTTATTTGGTTTATTAGTGGATGAACAATATCTCCATTTAATCCAAGAATAAGAATATTTTAATATATACAAAAGTGATTCAAACAACTTATCATAGAAGAGTCTAGGTATAGTAAGCAAAGTTGGTGATTGAAATCACCTAGCAATTTTTGTAAGAAGAACAATAATTTGGGTAGAGTTATGAAGTAAATAAATAGGGTTTAATTTGTTGGAAATAGGATGCCATTTAATTGCAAATCCTAAAACATTAATTATTTCATGTATCTCCTAGATTCTTGGAATGTGTTCAACAACACTAAGATTAGGATGAGATTAATATTTGGATGAAATAAATCATGAAATTGACATTTGTATTTATTCCTAAATAATAGGAGCATGTGGGTGCACACATGGTAAGGTGAAACTCACCTTGTGTCCAGTTAACTATACAGAGTAATGTAGTTAACACTTCTGAATGCATGTAACAATCCTAGAAGTTAGGATTTGATGTTTGTTTGAAAGTTAAGTTGTTCAGATCTCACTTTCACAGTTCAGTTCAAAAATCAGTTTAGTTCAGTTCAGTTCAGTTATCTTCGTTGCATGCATGTTAGTTATTTTGAGTTGCATGTAGTTAGCTTCAGTTAACTTGGAATGCATGGCTAATAACATTGAGTTGTATGACAGATAACAGGGACTACCTCCAGTTAACAAGGGATGACCATTCTTTGGGAATGGTGTTGAGTAAATGTTTCAGTTAACAATAAAGCACTTGAAGCCAACTTGGGCGCCCAAGATGCTTTATTGGAATTAACTCCAATGCATGATAAGATATTTCTGATGGCTCAGTTAAGTAGCTTTAATTGTGGGCACCATCTTTGAGGAATAGCTTTGGAATTATCACCGAAGTGAAGGAGAAGTTGTAGCTTCAGTTTGGGACACCCAAATGCATGATGCACATGTTGTAAGCTTTAGTCTTCACTGAAGAACTCTACTTGAAGGAATATGGCGTACCTTTTCAAGGGCTTGAGATTATGCATTGTAATTATCACCATTTGATTATTACAAGGTTGCATATTGTCTATATATCTCATTCAAGTTGAATAGAGTTTTAGAGATTGGTTATTGCAGGTGTGAAGAAGATTGGTAAAGATAGAAGAAGCATTCTCAAGCAAGAATTGGAGCTATTGTAATTCAGAGTTTGAATAATAGAATAATTCTTGGTGGATTTTTTTCCCGAAAGGGTTTCTCCACGGTATATCTTGTGTGATCCTTCTATTATCCTGTCTAGTTCTTCTAAATAATTATCTCTACATTCTACAACAGTAAAATGGATTAATCAAGATAATCATCCACAAAGAATTTATGTAACAAAGAAAAGACTTACTTAGAACAGCAATATTAAAGTTTTACAGAGTATTAAGCTAAGAAAACACCTCATTTTTCAACATTTGGTATCAGAGCTGAGGTTGGGTAGAGTATTGGGACGCCTTTCTCTTAAAAGATTGGAGGTTTTTTAGCTTAGTGGGAGCTCTTATTATTTTTGTTATTTGCTGATTTTGGAATTAAGTTTTGTTACAATGAATTCAAGGTTAGAGATTGAAAGGTTCAATGGTTCTAACTATGAAATGTGGAAATTAAAAATGGAAGATCTTCTTGAAGAAAGAGATCAGTGGTTAGCGGTTAATAATGAGACAAAGACACCTACAACTATTTCAGATGAAGATTGGGCTAAGTTAGATAAAAAGGCAAGAGGAACAATAAGGTTATGTCTTGCTGATGCTGTTCTTTTGAATGTTTCAATGGAAACTAGTGCATATAAATTATGGAAAAGAATAGGGGATATTTATCAAACTAAGAGTCTCACCAATAAGTTGTATCTGAAAAGGCAATTATATTCATTGAAAATGAAAGATGGTGATTCAGTAGCACAACATTTAAATGCTTTCAATTTAATTCTCAGTCAGTTAGCATCTATAGATGTAAAGCTAGAGGATGAGGATAAGTGCATTTTATTACTTTGTTTGTTACCAAATTCTTGGGAAAATCTAATTGTTGCAATTAGTGGAAATGGTGCAGATCCAAAGATGGACAACATTATTCCTACTCTCCTATCAGAGGAGATGAGGAGGAAGTCTAAGGAGGAAATCCAAGATGCCTTGTTTGTAAAAGGTAGGCCTAAGAAAAAGGAGCCTAAGGGAAACAAGGAAGGGAAGGGTAAGTCAGAAGGACGAAGTAAGGTAAAGTGTTGGAACTGTGGGAAACCAGGACATGTGAAGAAGGATTGTAAGAACAAGAAAGAGAGTTCTGATTCTTCTACAGAGGAGTCCTCAGATAATAGTAATGATGCATTGGTTATTTCAGCTAATATTGTTTGTGATAACTCTTTGCTTCATGTTTCAGAGTAATCTTCGTAGAGAGGATGGTAGTCACGATGCCATGTGTGACTCGGTATCACGGTTCAGTGGGAGTTGTTGGTAGTGACTTGGATGCATCATTGGTAAGGTTATCTCCATGTGGTTGGAGATATGGTTTCTTGGTTTAGAGTATATTTGTTATGGATGTCATGGTTTACTCTTGATATGCATTTAGAGTTTGGCATATTTACATGGTTCTCTTGAGACTAAGATGTATAATTATGTTATGATGCATGTGATCTCCTAAGAGGAGATGGTTAGATCATGGATGTCATGTTTATGATTCTTGATTCATGATTGGAGTTTTGACAATGATCTTGTGTATTTCTCTTAAGTTTTGGGTACATTAATCATTTGCTTGATTACTTCATGAAAGTGTTGTGTTGCATTTGGAGTTTGGCATGGATTGGTTGGTTACAGGTCCTCATGGATACTTGGAGAAATAGGTGAGGCTGGAATTCTCTTGTGGTAAGAGACTTTTGTTGGAATGGTTACTTGTGAGAAAAGTTTTTTAACAGAAAATACCGAGGAGTCTACACCTTGGTTGAATGTGAATTCAACACACTCGGTGGTTTAGCATACCTCTAAAGAGGTGGTTTGGTTACAGAGGCTTGGGAAAGGTAATGGTTTGGTTGATAATGGGAAGGTATTAATTGAGAAAAGTTAACACTTTAATTAATGTTGCAGATTATCTTATGAAACCATACAGATAAGTCCTCTTGGTTTTAATCATTTGCTTGGAAGCTTCATGATTATGCAGGTTGCATTTGAAGTTAGCATGGATTGATTAGTTGGTGCAAGAAGGCCATAGGCTTTGAGACTTGTACTTGTTTTATTATTCCTTGTTTAGAATAATTGCAATGTATAATGTCAAGTGGGAGAATGTTGGAAATAGGATGCCATTTAATTGTAAATCCTAAAACATTAATTATTTCATGTATCTCCTAGATTCTTGGAATGTGTTCAACAACACTAAGATTAGGATGAGATTAATATTTGGATGAAATAAATCATGAAATTGACATTTGTATTTATTCCTAAATAATAGGAGCATGTGGGTGCACACATGGTAAGGTGAAACTCACCTTGTGTCCAGTTAACTATACAGAGTAATGTAGTTAACACTTCCGAATGCATGTAACAATCCTAGAAGTTAGGATTTGATGTTTGCATGTTTGAAGTTCAGTTAAGTTCAGTTCAGTCAGTTCACTTCAGTTCACTTCAGTTCCTTTTCAGTTCAGTTTTCAGTTCAAAATCAGTTTAGTTCAATTCATTCAGTTCATTCAGTTATCTTCAGTTGCATGCATGTTAGTTATTTTGAGTTGCATGTAGTTAGCTTCAGTTAACTTGGAATGCATGGCTAATAACATTGAGTTGTATGACAGATAACAGGGACTACCTCCAGTTAACAAGGGATGACCATTCTTTGGGAATGGTGTTGAGTAAGTGTTTCAGTTAACAATAAAGCACTTGAAGCCAACTTGGGTGCCCAAGATGCTTTATTGGAATTAACTCCAATGCATGATAAGATATTTTTGATGACTCAGTTAATTAGCTTTAATTGTGGGCACCATCTTTGAGGAATAGCTTTGGAATTATCACCGAAGTGAAGGAGAAGTTGTAGCTTCAGTTTGGGACACCCAAATGCATGAAGCACGTGCTGTAAGCTTTAGTCTTCACTGAAGAACTCTACTTGAAGGAATATGGCGTACCTTTTCAAGGGCTTGAGATTATGCATTGTAATTATCACCATTTGATTATTACAAGGTTACATATTGTCTATATATCTCATTCAAGTTGAATAGAGTTTTAGAGATTGGTTATTGCAGGTGTGAAGAAGATTGGTAAAGACAGAAGAAGCATTCTCAAGCAAGAATTGGAGCTATTGTAATTCAGAGTTTGAATAATAGAATAATTTTTGGTGGAGTTTTTTCCCGAAAGGGTTTCTCCACGGTATATCTTGTGTGATCCTTCTATTATCTTGTCTAGTTCTTCTAAATAATTTTCTCTACATTCTACAACAGTAAAATGGATTAATCAAGATAATCATCCACAAAGAATTTATGTAACAAAGAAAAGACTTACTTAGAACAGCAATATTAAAGTTTTACAGAGTATTAAGCTAAGAAAACACCTCATTTTTCAACATAATTTGTGAGCTATAACTTTAAATCTTCTAAATCCATTAAAGTATAGTTACTAACAAATGTTAACGAACTAAATAGTCATGAATTATGTGTATATGTTTAGTTGTGTGTGTATATTGCAAATATACATAACCAATCTCAATTTGTTGAGTTATTAGTCCTATAACTATAAGGTTTTCAATATTGGATGGTATAGTTCTTGTTAGCTTATTTCTTGTATGTTTATGCTTGTAATATTTGTTTAAAGTATTTTTTAAATTATTGTCTCCATTTCTAATAATTAGGGATTAAATAACTCACTTGGAAAGGTAAAATAGATTGAGATTGATTGAACACTTACATATCTCAACCTTTATGTAATCTTGATTTTACCTTCACTAACAATTTTAGATGTCCTATTTGATTCTATTGTAATGGTAATAATATCTCTAGGGGGATAAGTTAATGTTATTGTGGAGATTTAATACTTACCTTATCAAAATATGTTTTTGTATTTATGTGTAGTTTAAATGAATAAAAATTATGATTACAATTAGTGTAAAGTTGGAACAATAATGTTTTATTTTAAAAAGGAAAAATCATTTGTTTTGTTTATATTAACTTTGGGTGTATACATTATTGGAATTCTCATAAATAATGATTACGGAATTGTTTTTGTGACATTATCATTTATTTATTCCCTCTTGTAAATTTAACTATTGGAATAGTAGAGAAAAGTATCTAACTTGAAAAATATTCTTTTAGAGCATACAAGACTTCATCATTATTTCTATCATTAGACAAGTTATAAATTTAGTAGTTTATCTTTAATTATTCTATTTTATTATTTACTTCTCTTATTTAGTTACTTTGTAGTATTATATTAGCTTAATCTTGGGGAGGGAATTACACTAGCTCTCTAGAATCTTACCCTAGTGTCTAGTGTGTAAATGATATTATTATTGAATTTTTCCAATGATGATCTTTATGTTCAATCAATGGAAATTTTTACCAATGATGATCCTTGTGCTTTACTAGTGGTGATTTTTCCCAATTATGACCTTGACTTTTTTCATTGGTTATTTGTCTCAATGATGATCTTGTGATGTACCATTGGTGTTTGTTCCCAATGAGGACTTGTGATTGATCCATCTTGTGATGTTGGTTGTGTATTTTTGTGATATGCATGATGAGTATATACTCCATGTATGGCTTGTGTGTAAGCCTTCTCCTAATGTGTTTCATGTGAGTGTGTGCTTGTGGCCCATGTGAGTCATATCTCCTAGCATATTGGTAGTGGATCTTTCGATTCTACGAGGTTGGGTGGCATGAAAACCATCATTTTGGATGGAAGGATCATGGTTGGATTCAAAGATGACTTCAACTAGTAAATATTATTTCATGCTTTCTTCCATTTTGTTAATATGATGTAATTGATGTTGAAGGACATTTGAGTCCTCTTATAATTGTAATATTACATTGGACCTCCCTCTTGAGATGGATTGTAATATATCATTTAAGTGGAACCATCATTGTATCTTGTTGTATGTCTCGACTTGAGCATGCATGTAATATTGTATGCTCTCAATGTTTTCATGTTTTGGATAAAATGAATGTCAGGAACATTTGGTTTTCATTCTAAAATAAACTTAGGAATATTCATTTGGGTTTTAAAATTAACTTTTTTTTAAAAATGGTTTGGTGGTGTGTTGTAGGCCCTTAGTGGCTAGTTGGTTCATAGGTTCCTCCTCTTAGGGGTTGGAATGTTTAGGGACCATTTAGGGGCCTCTTATTCTTCTTGAAGAACATAGAAAGTGGTGTATCTCTTTCCTCGTTTACTTTCCTATTTAGGGTCGGAGGTAGGAGTATTGGGGAGGTCACAATAGCCCTATAAACCTTCTCTTTCATTCTCCTAGTGTGTTGAGTGCTTAGGAGATAAAATGCTCTAGTTAGCCTTGAGTCATTTTGTCACTTTTTGAGTCTATCAATTTTTAGGTGTAGCCTTAGGTAGTTTAGAGGTGTTTGGCATGTCCTAGGGACTAAACCTTAGCTTGAGTTTTCTCACTAACTAGGACACCAATGCTTCTATAGGACTAAATTATGTTTATAGGGACACCAATGTCTGGGCATTGTCCCATCTGGGTTCTAATGTCCTTAGTTGCTCAATTTATCCTTCATCCATCATTGAAAGGGTCTTTTGTTCATTTATTAGGGAAACCTTGTATATGAAATATATCCCCTTGGTCTTGCAAGTCTTCCCTTATTGTTGTTTTATTGATGAGTGTCATACATCAATATTTATGGCATCTCCTTACGTTGGGAAGCATGTTGTTTCTTATAAGTAACCTGGCATCATTCCAATTAGTGGAGGATTTTTGTCTCCTAGTTAGGAAAACTCTTTTGAAGGTTTTCCCTTGTTTTTAGATTTGTTAAGTGTGTCTAGGTGTGGATTGGAGGTTGATGATTCCCTCATCATATCTTGGTGTGGTGTTGTGAGAGAATATGATCATGGGTTATAACTAATCATCATGTAGGTTTTTTCCCATCTCTCATAGGTTCATCAAGGTATATTTATCCCACAAGTGCTAATTCTTCCACTTTTTCCACCTTTCTTTTGTAATGGTAACATTTTTCTTATTGTCAAATTATCATTGTGTCATTGTGTTTCACATGATACTTGTGTGCATATTGTTTTGTAAGTGCAATATATTTCTATCACATTAATGGCATTGTTGTTGTTTTAGAAAATAATTGTTCCATTAGGTTTTGTTCTAAGCATTTTGGCTTGGGGCATTACAATAGATTTCACAAATTAAATGGAGAATACCAAATATTTTTAATAAGTTACCTATACAAATGATTTTAAATTTACACAAAGAGGAATGTTTGCAAGATAGTAGATGCATTACTAAGGAAATGTAAAGAAAGAAGAAACATCACTTGAATATAAAGATGATTTGAAGGATTAAAATATCACACCTATTATCTTCAATAATTTTATTTTTCTACCTAACAATTTGAAAGAAAAAATTGGGAATCGCCATGAAAGTGGAGGTAACTCTACACTCAAATTCAAGCAGATTTTGTAGTAGCATATTATTTTGAAAGAACCTCCAACATAACTCACTTTTGCACACATTTCCTCAAAATAGCTACAAGCTAGTAATAACTACAACCAAAATTATTTTTGAAAATTCCTTTGAACTTTAATTCAAAACACAATTGGTAGGTATAAAGCCATATTTTGCAACCTTCACTACCATGTTTCTATGACACACATGCATGTGGGGGGAAATTTCTTTGAGTTTATTATTATTATCTTTATTTCTTTTGTTTATTAAATCTCATAGTACATTCCATAGATCTTAGTTTGCACATGTGCATTGTTTCAAATAATATGTTTTACAAGAAATTTGAGCCACATTAGACAATATATGTATATATATGATTATAATGGTGGAATTCTCATTCCCATGCCACTTCCCATTTAGTTTGGGTTCATTTTGATGGAACATCTTTCTACGACTACGTATCAACAAGCAACACAATTTTGTGCTAAGTTGGACAATGACCCAATATTAACATGAGTTGTCTAGATTATTAAATTAGTCTAGATTTAAATAAAGGTATTTGTTTCATGCATATGTGTGTGTGTTAGGGATGTATACCTACACCATTTCGATGGTTAAATCTCATACTCTTCATTCCAAACTTGGGATACCTATAATTGTATTTTTATCATCACCTTTCGTTGAGGTTTCCAATCGTTTGTATATAGACATTAATCATGGTATTAGTGATTCTTTCTTTATGGAAAAATAGATCATTTCACTAGAAAAAATGTAAGCAAGGCATATCAAAACCCTTTTCCCCAATGTGAAGCTCCAATTATATCTATTCATAAGATACTGCAATTATTTCAAATATAGAAAAATAAAAATTCCTAATCTTATTCACATGCATATGCAACCTAACTACATGAATCTAAGTGAGAGTGTGTTGATTCCATCATCACAAGTTACATTCACTAGATATAACCTTCTCCTATATGATACTCTCTCTCCATCATAGGATAGTGTCCATGATTCATTTCACACTTGCATAATTAGTCATCATAATAAGGTTCTTATTTATTTTTCAAAATACACGTAACAAAATCAAATTAACTTACCTAATTGTTTTCTATTAAATAATTAATATAATAACTTAGTATTTGAACTAAGAAAATTAAGCAAGATGTGACATCCCTCCCCCCTAAGCATAGTCATCATCTTGATGACTATAGGACATAGAAACAATCATCACAATGTCAAGCATTGAAAACCAATTTTCTAATGTAGTATAACAAATACATATTCATACATGTGTTTATTGTAATATTAGCCAAGATCTTTGTGCAGAATGGTAATGCCGAGGATTGAGCCACATAAGACAAGCAAGTGCATGCTCTACCTAGAAGATTGGAAACATAGAATATGCAAATATAATTGTTGAAGTGGTTGATAAATTAGCTCAAAATATAGAGTACACATAGACTAATAGACATCTAAAAATAGTAGTGCCTAAAATAGGCATGTAACCTCTTAGTTTAGATCTATCTAAAGAAAGAACCTGGTTGGCTAATAATAGAACATGGCTAAGAATAGACACGTAGCTCCTTAACAATCTTAAGCAAGTTGAATTCCTACACTAATACCCCCTTAATCATATCTTAGGTTGGCTCAAAAAAAGAGGGTCCTAAAAACTAGGCCTAATGTGGTACCCAAGTAAAATGTAGTCTCTCATAAAGTGGAGAAAGGGAGAAAACCCAATAGGAAAGAATTGTCCCCAAAAGAGAGAAAATAAATGTTAAGAAGGGAGACATGATAACCACTCAACAAAAATTTGTATCACATAACTACAAGAAATACTCCCCCCATAGGAGAGATAAAGAGAGATGATGGGTCCCCCATAAGATGATAGATCCTCTAGTGTTAAGTGGTGATCAAAGAAGAATACAAAATGTGATCCCTAAATGTTGAACAAAATTTCTCCCTCATGGAAAAAGTGAATTGCAGATTGGTGCAAGTGATCTTCTCATTCTAAATAGAAATATGTAGAAAGAATATGAATTTCTCTAAATTTTGCATATAATTTAAAGACAATAATGATCCTATGATGATGTCTTTGAATGGTGCTCAAATATCTCTAAGATAATGCTAAATTATGACAAAAGTGGATATGGTGAATCGATTACAATAAAGGATTCAAGTACATGAAGCATGGATGTATGGTGACAATTGAACCAAAAATAATATGGTTCTACTATAGAGGATGTCAAAATGGATGATGAATGAGTTGGATATGTGAAATCATGAATGTTTGTAGATTTTTTCATTATAGAAGCTAGTGTAGACAAGGAAAGAGAAAGATCCAAAGATGTACATATGGAATGACAACAATGTTAATGAGAATGTCATCAAATAGAAGACTAATTCCCTCAATATTGTCTTCTAAATGTGCAATATTGGACTCTACAAATACATATGATATGCTTGTAGAAATGCATCCCAATATGGTAGATCTAGAAAAATGATATCACTATCTTGGTGCATAGAAACATTGGAATACATAGATTCTCCCAAAAGTGATGTTATTTCATACAAATTATATGTTATTTCCTATCCATTGAAAATGTGTTTATGTATCCCCTTAAGTTGGTTAAATGTATTATACTATTTTTGGATTTCCTATAGAAACATTTGAATTTATCCATTAATTTATGTTAAATTGTTTTCCTCTTAATTGAATTTGGCCACCTTTTTGGCCTTTATAACCCGGTGATACACACCAATTTTATGCTAACAACCTCCCTTGATTTTTTGGTCTAAGCTCTTATTCCTTCTCTTTGTTCATTTTCTTATGTGTACTAGCTGTGGAGAGTTATAAGATGTACCCTAATATTACCATCCAAATTTTTCATTGCATCATAATTTCTATATTCCTACATAATTTTATTTTTTTGAACTCTTACAAATTTGGTTGAAGTTAGCCATCTTAGGAAAAACTAGTATAATTTTCATTGTTGTAAATATAATTTTACTTTAACTTATATCTTTGTGTGGGAAATCACTCAATTCTTCCTTACCTCTTCAAATCACTTATTTTTATCCCTACCATTTCCTGTATGATTATGTTTTCCTAGATTTTTATTTCTATCAATATGTAATGCCCCAAGCCAACATGCTCAGAATAAAACCTAATGGAACAACTTTTTTTTGAAACAATGACAACACTAATAATGCAACATGTACCTACACAACAACATGCAAACAAATGTAATGTGAGTTACACAAACACTAAGACAACTATAAAAAAATAACCTCACCATCGCATAAGTAAGGTGACAACAACAAAATACTAACCACTCATGGGATAAATCCACCATGATGAACATACAAGAGAGAGAGAGAGAACACCACCTACATGGTCCAATCAATTAGAAATACATGATTGCATTCTCTCATAGCACCACACTAGGATAGGATGAGGGAATCATCAATCTCCAATCCACATCCAGAAATAATAACAACTCTAAAAACCAAGGCCAACCTTCACAAGAGGTTGTCGAACCAGGAGGTACAAACTCTTCACTAATTGTAATGACAATGGGTCACTTCCAAAAAACCACATGCTTCTCAAGGCATCCCATCATATGTGACATCAGATGAGTGGAAGACTACTACTACACAAAACCCCTTTACCTATGAGGAATGTTGATAACACAACCAAGGACAATTGTAATGCCCCACCATGGAACCCATGGAACATTAGTTGATGAAAACAACTAGAATAGGCCATATATGAGGCATAAAAATTATCTGACTATGGATTTAGGCTAGGAAAACCATTGGCTAGCTGAGGTATGAAACATTAAATATCTATTTTTTGTATGGGGAATGAGGTTGCCCAAGCATAAGGCTAGGCTACCATGACAAAGTTGTCCAAAATTTGGACTTGCAAACATACAAAACTAGACTATCCCACTACTAACCAGGCC
Source organism: Sequoia sempervirens (assembly GCA_007258455.2). Lineage (NCBI taxonomy): Eukaryota > Viridiplantae > Streptophyta > Pinopsida > Cupressales > Cupressaceae > Sequoia > Sequoia sempervirens. The sequence continues at coordinate 130,550,454 of VDFB02271358.1, forward strand.
ACCCCATTACTAACAAGTCTGCCTGAACATACTTAAACACTTTTGGGTTGAGTTTGATCAATTCTAGGTAGACTAGGCCACCTAGACTCATAGGAAAACTCTTAAATTCATTTTATCCAAAACATGAAAGCATAGGAAGCATACAATATTGCATGTGTGTTTGGCTCCAACTCCTAGGCACAAAACAAGATACAATAAAGGTGCCACTTAAATGGCATATTATAATCCATTTCTATATGGGAGGTCCAATTAAATTCAATTTCATGATACAAATGAGGACTCAAATTTCATTTCTTAATCATTTACAATATAAGTACAAAATGAATAAACATGAAACTTATACCAACTTGAAGTCATCTTTGACTCCACCTCTAACAATGGTTTCCACATGACTCAACCTCATGAAATCAAAAGGATCCACTCACACCATGCTAGGATATATTCACATGGGCCACAAGCACAAAACTCACGCCAAACAAATGTGGAGAGGGCTTACACACAGAACATACATGAAGTATACAATCAACATACACATCATATAAAAAAAAATCCAATATCACAAGTGTAGGATTTGAGAAATACAAATCCACAAAACCCAAAGAACACCTGCATGCAAGAAACCTGTCACAGAGAAAGAGAGAGAACAAAACAAGGGTTTTGGCTCTGACAAAGTGCAAGATGTATTATCAGAGAAAAAAAATCAAGAAGAGAATACAATACAAGAGATCAATCCTTATAAAGGAGATCAACACTGAAAAGGAAAACCTAACCCTAAGGTGAGTGCATTTAATAATTAATATTAATTATTAAATGACTAATATGTGTGCATAAAGTGAAATATTAAGAGGAGAGTAAAGTTAATTAATTACTTTACTCTAACACCCCCCCTTAAGATGAGCTACAATGCAGCTACAAACAATGCAGAAGAAAGCAAAGGAACTACAATGCAACAGAGGGTCCTAGTAACATGGCCTTATCAGGTACCCGAATACAACAAAATCTCTATAAAGTAGAGTAAAGGAGAAAACTCAATGGAAAAAAACTCCTCTCCAAAAAGAGATAAAGAAACATGCTGAAAAAAAACATGAAGGAAGGAAGGCCTCATTGAGACCCCCCAAGGACAACTTCCTTCACCCCAAGCATGGAGCGCAACTGAAGATAGCGCGGAGATGCCAAAGGTTTAGTGAAGATGTCTGCAAGCTGCTCCTCTATAGGAATGTACTCCAAGATGAGAGAATCATCCTGAATCAACTGCCTGATGAAGTGCATGTGGATTTCAATGTGCTTTGTCCGCTGATGCTCCACTGGGTTGCGAGAAATGTGAATGGCACTCTGATTGTCACACCAAAGAATAGTGGGACTATCCGAAGGAAACCCAAACTCTGTCATCAACTGCCGAAGCCATAAAACCTCATGATTGGCTAACACTGCTGCACGGTACTCAGCCTCTGTAGATGATAATGCAATAGCAGACTACTTCTTGCAAGACCATGTGATAGGACCAGAACCAAGGCAAAAAACAAAGCCAGAAGTAGACTTCCGATCGTTGACATCACTAGCCCAATCGGAGTCAGTGAAGCCAATGATGTGAGGGGATCCTAAAGTGTAGTGAATGCCATAATGAGTGGTGCCCCGAATGTACCAAAATGGCATTTGGCTTTGCCACCTCTCATGAGGATCATTGGAGAACCGGTGAGACAAGGCCATTCGCAGCGAAACCATCCCGGTGAACTGCGGCTCTAACCGCCCAATTTTTATTATTATTTAGTGGTCTTTCTAATCCAGATTTAAGATGTAGAAGGGTTTGTTTGTTTTGTTTTTGGTGTTTGTAGATTCTCGCTTTCTAATGGAAATGATAGAAAGCAAGAGAAAACACCTCCCACAATGCAAAACTAATCCCCAAAGACAAACCGAAAGCCGTAGTTAACAGAAAGCAAGAATCGGGTTGAAAAAAAAATTTTTGAGTACTTGAATAATTTATTGATGAAATAGATGGAAGATCCTCGAAAGATCACGTGAACCACCCTTTTCCAACTTATTCGCCAAAAACGGAGCAAAACGAGCAAGTTATGCCCCTCGGAGTAAAAATTCCCATCGACTTTGACTACCTAAAATATAGCCAACCAGAAAAATTCCCAAAAATTCCTAACTATCTGAACGCAGATTGAGGGGCTGTGATTTCATCAGCTTTTTGAAAATTAGAGAAAAATGCAAAGATATGCCCGGACCAGAAAATAGCCCGCGGTCCACTTGTCTTCGACTTCGGCTAAAAGGGCCCCGTCATTACGCACTGTAATGCTAATCGGGTGTTATGGTGTGGGTGGAGCCGGCCGAGATTGCGGGCGCCATGCGGGCGCAGCGTTGGTGGCCCGTCGACGATTTCTGGCTGCGTTTACAGCGATAACGCCGACAAGTGTTGGGGCGGTCATACCATCGCCGGTATCGGCTTTTTACGGCAAAATGGCAGTTCCCCTTCTAAACTGGCAGCGCAATTTTTAAAACAAAAAAAATGTTTTTTTATTTTTATTTTTATTTTTTTGTGATTTTTTGACCTCAATCTACGTGCCCTGGGGCCGTACGGCCTTGGGGCAATTTTTTTTTCCTTTTGGAGCAACTGTGTTTGAATCAAACGTATATTATATGAAAGTAGGGGTTTTTGGACGTTGTGAGCTCAACGGTGAGGTCTGTTTGAGCTCAAAGTGCTCCAAAAAAAAGAACCCCCTTATTCCAAATAAAAAAGAAGACAAACACAGATCTGATGCAACCAAAACCTAGATCTCTAAATCTTTCAAAAATTGAACAAGTTGCAGTAGATCTGGCTCTGATACCATGTAGGATTTGAGAAATACAAATCCATAGAACCCAAAGAACACCTGCATGCAAGAAACCTGTCACAGAGAAAGAGAGAGAACAAGACAAGGGTTTTGGCTTTGACAAAGTGCAAGATGTATTATTAGAGAAAAAAAAATCAAGAAGAGAATACAATACAAGAGATCAATTCTTATAAAGGAGATCAACACCGAAAAGGAAAACCTAACCCTAAGGTGAGTGCATTTAATAATTAATATTAATTATTAAATGACTAATATGTGTGCATAAAGTGAAATCTTAAGAGGGGAGTAAAGTTAATTAATTACTTTACTCTAACAACAAGATGGAGTAATCACAAATGGGATCAAATACAAGTCCATTTTAGACACAAACATCAAATGAATATTACAAAACCATCATTGCGAAAACTCACCAATGTCACATCACAAATCCACATTGGGAAAACTCACCAATGTCACATCACAAATCCACAATGGGAAAACTCACCAATGTCACATCACAATTCCTCATTGGGTAAACTCACCAATGTCATATCACATAACCATCTTGGGTAACTTACCACTGGTCAAAGACAAGGATCATCATTGGTCCAACTCACCAATGGTGGAGCATAAACATACAAAACACTATTGTAAGATGCTAGAGAGATAGTAGGGAGTGTCATCATGATGCTCACCAATATGGCACCCACAAAACCTAATACTCCTCTCATATAGATGAGGATACATGATCTTACAAGACCCAAGCTCACTGAGGTGGCATGTCTTCCCAAACATC
>VDFB02271358.1:130554162-130734282 GCA_007258455.2 Sequoia sempervirens
TATCTTTGGTGTGTATTATGTGGAAGGCCTAAAGCACAATTTACTTAGTGTTAGCTAAATCTGTGATAGTGGTTATCATGTTATGTTTACTAAACAGGGATGTGAGATCAAGAACAAGTCTGGAAAGACTATTGCAGTAGGGAAGAGAACTAAAGTTAATGTTTATAATCTTCTTGACACCTCTACTAAAGACAATAATGGAGGTATATGTCTAATGGGTCAAGTTGAAGAAAGTTGGTTATGGCCTAAAAGGTTAGGCCATATAAAATTTGATAATATGGTTAGAGTCAATAAAAACTAGAATGGTAGAGGTCTACCAGTGCTTAATTAACTAGAAAACTTTGTATGCAAAGAATGTTTAAATGGTAAACAAACTAACGTTAGTTTTAAGACAAAAGAACATTCTTCAACTAAGCCTTTATAGCTAGTACATACAGATTTGTGTGGCCCAACTAGAACAAGGTCAATTAATGGTGAAAAGTATTTCATGTTGTTTGTGGATGATTATACAAGAATGGTTTGGATTAATTTTCTTAAACATAAGTCAGAGGCATTTGAAAGATTCAAGATCTTTCATAAAATGGTTGAAAAGGAGTCTGATCTAAAACTTAAATGCTTGAAATTTGATAAAGGAGGAGAGTTCACTTCTCAAGAATTTATTGATTATTATAAACAACATGGTATTAAGAGGAAATATGAAGCTAGTAGAACACCTCAACAAAATGGGGTAGTTGAATGCAAAAATAGAACTATGAAGGAAATGGCAAGAACCATGTTAGATGAAGCTAAGTTACCTGATATGTATTGGAAAGAAGTTGTTCATACAGTTGTATACATTTTAAACATAGTGCAACTTAGAGTGAAATTAAAATTCATTCCCTATGAATTATGGCATGGAAGACCTACTTCTATAAAGCATTTTAAATTTTTTGGTAGAAAATGCTTTATTAAGAAAGATGATGAACATCTAGGCAACTTTCAATCAAAATGTGACAAGGGTATCTTTTTGGGATACTCAACCCAAAGTAAAGCCTACAAGTGTTATAATAAAAGGCTTAATAAAATTTTTGAAGCAATTAATGTGAAATCTAATGAAAGAATACATTTAGATACTAATCTTTTTCAGGATAATGAAGAAGAGACAGAAATAGAACTTGAAGTAATTCCTAAAGAAGTTGAGACAGCAAGTCCTAACCTTGTTGTGCCCAAAAATCCTTCAAAATCTATTGGTAAGAATCATCCTCCAAGCCACATTATTGGGGATAGAGATGCAGGAATTCAAACACGAAGAAAGGTTGCTAAACTTGAAGAACAAGCTCAAATAGCAAAACATACAACCTTATGTTTAGTCACTAAATTTGAACCAAAGAATTGTGATGAAGCTCTCATGGATGAATGTTGGCTTAAAGCTATGTAGAAATAAATAAGTCAAATTGAGAAAAACTAGACTTGGGAGTTAGTCCCAAGACCAGATGACAAAAATGTCATAGGTGGCAAATGGGTTTACAGAAACAAGCTTAATGAAGATTGCAAAGTTGTTCACAAAAAAGCAAGTTTTGTTTGCAAAGGTTATGCTCAAAAGGAAGGTATTGATTTTGGTGAAACATATGCACCTATTGCTATATTAGAATCCATTAGAATATTCTTGGCTTATTCTTTTTTTAAGAATTTCATTGTTTATCAAATGGATGTCAAAACTGCATTTTTAAATGGTTATTTAGGTGAAGAGGTTTACATGGAATAGCCTAAAGGGTTTTTTTGCAAAGATAAGTCTAATCATGTTTACAAGTTGAAGAATGCCTTATATGGTTTAAAACAATCACCTAGGGCATGGTACTCTAGGTTGGATAATCATTTGACATCAAATGGCTTCACTAGAGGTGGTGTTGATAGCAATCTCTATGTTAGAATTGAAGATGCTAACTGGGCTGGTTGCTTGGATGATAGAAAAAATACCAGTGGTGCTATATTTTTCTATGGTGATCGGTTAGTTGCTTGGCACAGCAAGAAACAAGAATTAGTTGCTCTTTCCACTGCAAAGGAAGAATATACAATTGCCACTTCTTGTTGTACTCAATTGCTTTGAATGGCTCAAACATTATCAGATATAGGTATCATAGTATCTAAAGTTATGTCTATTTTTTGTGATAATACAAGTACCATCAATATCTCTAAAAATCCTATTATTCACGCTCATACTCAACATATTGCTATCAAGTTTCACTTTCTTCAAGAAAAAGTGTTGGCTAATGAAGTATGTCTACAGTTTATTGCTTCACAAGAACAGGTGGCTAATATATTCACCAAGCCTCTATCCAAAGAAGTCTTTGAAATACTAAGACTTAGATTGGAAGTTATCTCTAAATCCTTACTTCATTGATTCTCCTCTTTCTGATTGAGGGCGAGCTTGGATCTATAGTTTCTCATTTACATCTCTCTTATATATTTTCATTTGTTGCTCAATTTTTTCACTTGTAGCTGGTTTTGATTAGATAAGTTGGCTTCAATTGTTTATATATTCATGGCATTTCACATTCTTCTCTGATTATTTGTCATTGAGGCAAAAAGGCGGAGAGATGATGTGTTTTTCCATCAAGGACAAAGGGGGAGTTTGTTGAATTTCAGTTGTTTATTGTTTGTCTTTGATGACAAAACTAGTTTTGGTGGCACATGATGTTTACAGTTGGTTCACATGGTTCATGGCACGTACTTTCAGTAGTTGGTATACTTTCAGTTTTTAGTTTTTACATGTGTTCATTATGGCAGGGCATGCACATGCATTTTATTCAGTATATATATATATATATATATATATTAGGTTTATGGCATGGTTATTTAGGTATATATGACTTGTCATCATTATAGGTCTCAGGTATATTCAGGTTGATCACTTTCAGATTGTGGTATATTTAACTTGATCTTTTGCAAGTTGTCTTCACATGTTATATGTGTGACATATCTTACTAATACTTGATGTCATAAAGCATGCAAATTACAAGGCTTCAGGCAACTTGTTTTGAAATCTTGTTTGATCATTCTTTTAATATATATGTGACTAGGTAAAAGTCACTTTGTGGCTCAAAAGTATTAAGAAATTAGTCACATTGTATTTATGTGACATTGACATTATAGAAGCTTTAAACTTCAGCACCTTAAAAGTTTTTGATATGGCAATAACAAGGAATCAATATTTTATTTTTATTAATGTTTTGGGCATAATGCTTGTATCAGGTAGTGTTGACCTAGTTGTTGAGTTACAACACACAAAACATGTGTTATCTGCTCCATTCATTAGATGACCTGGTAGTGCAAGGTATTATTATTGTATTTGAAAATCATCGATGGTTGAATTGGTGACTTGGCACCGACAACGTATGTTTGGTTATGATGTGGCAATCATGTGTGTCGGCATCCGTGGCAGAAGATTTTGACATACTTTGACATCAGACTCATTTGGAATTTTGGCTAAAACTAAGGTATTATTTTAATTTCTTTTCATTTACTCATTGGTTTCCATTTTGGAAAGTTAGAATACAACTTTGGGAGTGTTAAAACCTCCTAGTTCTTTTCATTTCATGAGTTTCTTTGTTGTAGATTTAATTTTGTAGGTTTTTTGGAATTTTCTCAAAAACATGGTTATAATGCCTAAATTTTTTAGAATTGATTGAAACTTGAAATTGATAGTTTAGAATGGGTGTTGGGAACTTTTGGAATCAAGGTTATTGTTAGAATTTTTATTTTTAAAAATTTAATTGTTTAAAAAAATTTGAAGGTAATAGTGGATGGTTAAATTTGTTGGTTTTTGTGTTGGAAATTATTAGTAAAATTTAAATCTAAAAGGGAAATTTGAATGCTTTCTTTTGGGGGAATTAGATTTTTCGTTATGGATTTTTGTAAGGAACAATTTAATATTATGTTTTTAGGTTTTTGAGAAAAAATTTGTGTCATGCTTGTATGCATTGTTTTCAATGCCACACTTGTTGGTGAGTGTGACTACCCTAGGATGAAGGTGCTAGGGAGGGTTAAGGGGGTGGCTCCCAACATTTCTCTGGGCCAAAGTGGCTTGTAGGTTGATCAGATATGGGGAGTCATTTAATCAAGTGGAAATTAATGAAACAAGTTAATTAATTAACCAAGATGATGGATTCTCATCTCATGCATTAAGTGCTAGTATAGACTAAGGATGTTGGGAAGGCATGCTATCTTGGGGAGCTTGGGTCTTGTAATACCAAGTATCCTCATCCATATGAGAGGAGTATTAGGTTCCACATGATTCCACACTAGTGAGCACCATGATGGAACTCCCTAACTAGTTGTAAGACCTCATCCCTTGTGGCCTTGTTGATCCTATTAGTTTGTGATGATTTATATGTTATATTATATATTCTTTCATGTTGGATAGTACACACGAGTGATGGTTGTTGCTACACCATGAAGATGTTCATATTCTTGATTAATTATATCTAGCAGTTGTTGTGAATTCTTGTGATAGTCAAATGAGTTCCATTCTTTATCTACATAAATATGCAATGATCAAGAGGCTCAATTGTTGGTAATATTATTATGTATATTAAGTGAATTACATTATGTTAGGTGATTACATATCATAGATGTGAGTAGGTGTGATTATGAAGACAATTATTGATATTCAATGTTACTTATAGTAGTATGCATTATAAGTCAAATATTTTATTGACATAAGTGATGATATTTTGATAATAGATGGTATTCACTCAATTGTTCCTTGACTCTATAACAGGTATTGAATACGAGTAAAAAGTGTTAAATTACATGTTACTTCGGTAATTTAGTGGATCTAATTTTCTAGTTGATTATTATTCTTGGAATTTTTAATTCATATGTCATTTGTTTTAATTATTATTAATCATGAGTAATACTGACACACTTTCTTGGTTGAGTAAAATAAGTAAAAATTGGCCAATGTTGATAAGGGGGTCACATAGCTACTTCCATTATTGTATCCTTGTGAAATATTAGTCCTGTCATGCACATGTGATTTAACCTTGTTTTGTGTGGTATGGGTTGTGTATATGTGAGAGTTGTTTTTTTAGTCCCTTAAATACTTTATTAATATGGTCAATTATTTTATGTTTTATGTAGTCTTTATGTGGGTTTATTTGTTTAAAAAGTTACCTAGGTGGTAGGTTTATGTGATAGGGGTCTTTTTATTCTATAAAACCCCTTTAATAAAGTCTTAAACCCACTCTAATTACCTAGTTATAAAAAGTGACGAAAATTAGAGTTGAAAGGGTGGTTGGGAAGTTGAGAAGGTGGTTGCATTTTCCCCTTCCAATTATTCTTTATATTCGTAAGGAGAAGGGGGTTTTTTCTATCTTCTACTTTTCAATTTGTTCTTGTCTTTGAGTTGATTCCTTTTGGGGATTGTTCTTGAGTTCTTGTTGGGTTTTCATTCTTCATTTGGAGTTATTGCCATTTTTGTGAAGAATGGGGAGCAATTGAAGAGGGTTCTTGGAGGGAGTTTTTCCACAAGTTGGATAGAAGATTTTCTCAGTTAGGTCTATCCTTTTAGTTAGCTATCTTTGTTGATTTGTAATGAGTTTGTTGTCATATTGGTCTTGATCATAAAAAATTTATGTGAAATTTTATGTTGAATCTCTTGTTTTGTTGCTAGTGTGTTGAGGTTTGCATTTTTTGATTCATCCACCTTGTTTAGTTTAATTTCATTTATACCCTTTTATGTGTTAAAACAAAGAAATATGAATGCAAGATGTTGTGAAGTGCAAAGTATACAAAGGGTAAACTTGTCTAGGAATCCTTGTGATTAGTGGTAGTAATGTGTCAAGTTTAGTAATGTGTATGTTATATGTTACACTTTTGTTGTGAATCCTATGTAGAAAGTATTTTGTGGAAGTGCTATGTGACCCTAGTTCGAGGGTGGATCGAAACTCAATCCTATGGTTGGGTGGAGAGCCCATTGGCCATATTATTTTTCTTCTTTATGGATCTTTGTATTTCAAGTACATGTGTTGAATAAGAAAGAATATATTGGAACTTTTAGCCTATGGATTTCAAAAGAGAAACATGTTTGTTTTGTCCAGGTAACAACATTGCTACCCCTATGCCAAAAAATAATTTGTTTACAAGTAGTTTCATGTATTTGATCATAAAAAAATGATAAACATACTATTGAAGCATATAATTTAATGGGTTTTTCTAGCATTAATCTCAAAAAAAAAAAAATTGTATTAACCTAGATCACCAATTATGATTTATTAAAAAAACATTGACATACTTATTCACAATAAAAATGTCATAAAACAGTCCTAAAAATTTGTTCACACAGAATGAAAGCCAAAGTTAGATGATAAAATTTAAAGAGTGTCTAGAAATCCAATATTTTTAGAACATATAAAAAAATCAGAGAAACCTAGTAAACCAAATTGAATTTAGGATTAAAACATTACCGTCTTCTACTTTGAAACTAAAACAATAAATTGAAAACCAAAAACAAATTGAGTGAAACTAAGTTAGGGTATCATGAAGGCAAGAGAAATATCTGAAGGAACTCTTAAATATAAAAGATAGAAACATGAGAAAAAAACCCTTACATGGATTCTTAAGTTTTTTTTTAAAAAAAAAATTCTAGTTATCCATTAAGAGCCTTAATTGTATAGTGCTTAGAAATATTGGTTCTGAATTGTTGATTTTATTTATTCACTTATTTTTCAGGATTATGTTCTTGTTAGAGAATTTAATTATTTATTTGGTTTATTAGTGGATGAACAATATCTCCATTTAATCCAAGAATAAGAATATTTTAATTTATACTAAAGTGATTCAAACAACTTATCATAGAAGAGTCTAGGTATAGTAAGCAAAGTTGGTGATTGAAATCACCTAGCAATTTTTGTAAGAAGAACAATAATTTGGGTAGAGTTATGAAGTAAATAAATAGGGTTTAATTTGTGAGCTATAACTTTAAAGCTTCTAAATCCATTAAAGTATAGTTACTAACAAATGTTAACGAACTAAATAGTCATGAATTATGTGTATATGTTTAGTTGTGTGTGTATATTGCAAATATACATAACCAATCTCAATTTGTTGAGTTATTAGTCCTATAACTATAAGGTTTTCAATATTGGATGGTATAGTTCTTGTTAGCTTATTTCTTGTATGTTTATGCTTGTAATATTTGTTTAAAGTATTTTTTAAATTATTGTCTCCATTTCTAATAATTAGGGATTAAATAACTCACTTGGAAAGGTAAAATAGATTGAGATTGATTGAACACTTACATATCTCAACCTTTATGTAATCTTGATTTTACCTTCACTAACAATTTTAGATGTCCTATTTGATTCTATTGTAATGGTAATAATATCTCTAGGGGGATAAGTTAATGTTATTGTGGAGATTTAATACTAACCTTATCAAAATATGTTTTTGTATTTATGTGTAGTTTAAATGAATAAAAATTATGATTACAATTAGTGTAAAGTTGGAACAATAATGTTTTATTTTAAAAAGGAAAAATCATTTGTTTTGTTTATATTAACTTTGGGTGTATACATTATTGGAATTCTCATAAATAATGATTACGGAATTGTTTTTGTGACATTATCATTTATTTATTCCCTCTTGTAAATTTAACTATTGGAATAGTAGAGAAAAGTATCTAACTTGAAAAATATTCTTTTAGAGCATACAAGACTTCATCATTATTTCTATCATTAGACAAGTTATAAATTTAGTAGTTTATCTTTAATTATTCTATTTTATTATTTACTTCTCTTATTTAGTTACTTTGTAGTATTATATTAGCTTAATCTTGGGGAGGGAATTACACTAGCTCTCTAGAATCTTACCCTAGTGTCTAGTGTGTAAATGATATTATTATTGAATTTTTCCAATGATGATCTTTATGTTCAATCAATGGAAATTTTTACCAATGATGATCCTTGTGCTTTACTAGTGGTGATTTTTCCCAATTATGACCTTGACTTTTTTCATTGGTTATTTGTCTCAATGATGATCTTGTGATGTACCATTGGTGTTTGTTCCCAATGAGGACTTGTGATTGATCCATCTTGTGATGTTGGTTGTGTATTTTTGTGATATGCATGATGAGTATATACTCCATGTATGGCTTGTGTGTAAGCCTTCTCCTAATGTGTTTCATGTGAGTGTGTGCTTGTGGCCCATGTGAGTCATATCTCCTAGCATATTGGTAGTGGATCTTTCGATTCTACGAGGTTGGGTGGCATGAAAACCATCATTTTGGATGGAAGGATCATGGTTGGATTCAAAGATGACTTCAACTAGTAAATATTATTTCATGCTTTCTTCCATTTTGTTAATATGATGTAATTGATGTTGAAGGACATTTGAGTCCTCTTATAATTGTAATATTACATTGGACCTCCCTCTTGAGATGGATTGTAATATATCATTTAAGTGGAACCATCATTGTATCTTGTTGTATGTCTCGACTTGAGCATGCATGTAATATTGTATGCTCTCAATGTTTTCATGTTTTGGATAAAATGAATGTCAGGAACATTTGGTTTTCATTCTAAAATAAACTTAGGAATATTCATTTGGGTTTTAAAATTAACTTTTTTTTAAAAATGGTTTGGTGGTGTGTTGTAGGCCCTTAGTGGCTAGTTGGTTCATAGGTTCCTCCTCTTAGGGGTTGGAATGTTTAGGGACCATTTAGGGGCCTCTTATTCTTCTTGAAGAACATAGAAAGTGGTGTATCTCTTTCCTCGTTTACTTTCCTATTTAGGGTCGGAGGTAGGAGTATTGGGGAGGTCACAATAGCCCTATAAACCTTCTCTTTCATTCTCCTAGTGTGTTGAGTGCTTAGGAGATAAAATGCTCTAGTTAGCCTTGAGTCATTTTGTCACTTTTTGAGTCTATCAATTTTTAGGTGTAGCCTTAGGTAGTTTAGAGGTGTTTGGCATGTCCTAGGGACTAAACCTTAGCTTGAGTTTTCTCACTGACTAGGACACCAATGCTTCTATAGGACTAAATTATGTTTATAGGGACACCAATGTCTGGGCATTGTCCCATCTGGGTTCTAATGTCCTTAGTTGCTCAATTTATCCTTCATCCATCATTGAAAGGGTCTTTTGTTCATTTATTAGGGAAACCTTGTATATGAAATATATCCCCTTGGTCTTGCAAGTCTTCCCTTATTGTTGTTTTATTGATGAGTGTCATACATCAATATTTATGGCATCTCCTTACGTTGGGAAGCATGTTGTTTCTTATAAGTAACCTGGCATCATTCCAATTAGTGGAGGGTTTTTATCTCCTAGTTAGGAAAACTCTTTTGAAGGTTTTCCCTTGTTTTTAGATTTGTTAAGTGTGTCTAGGTGTGGATTGGAGGTTGATGATTCCCTCATCATATCTTGGTGTGGTGTTGTGAGAGAATATGATCATGGGTTATAACTAATCATCATGTAGGTTTTTTCCCATCTCTCATAGGTTCATCAAGGTATATTTATCCCACAAGTGCTAATTCTTCCACTTTTTCCACCTTTCTTTTGTAATGGTAACATTTTTCTTATTGTCAAATTATCATTGTGTCATTGTGTTTCACATGATACTTGTGTGCATATTGTTTTGTAAGTGCAATATATTTCTATCACATTAATGGCATTGTTGTTGTTTTAGAAAATAATTGTTCCATTAGGTTTTGTTCTAAGCATTTTGGCTTGGGGCATTACAATAGATTTCACAAATTAAATGGAGAATACCAAATATTTTTAATAAGTTACCTATACAAATGATTTTAAATTTACACAAAGAGGAATGTTTGCAAGATAGTAGATGCATTACTAAGGAAATGTAAAGAAAGAAGAAACATCACTTGAATATAAAGATGATTTGAAGGATTAAAATATCACACCTATTATCTTCAATAATTTTATTTTTCTACCTAACAATTTGAAAGAAAAAATTGGGAATCGCCATGAAAGTGGAGGTAACTCTACACTCAAATTCAAGCAGATTTTGTAGTAGCATATTATTTTGAAAGAACCTCCAACATAACTCACTTTTGCACACATTTCCTCAAAATAGCTACAAGCTAGTAATAACTACAACCAAAATTATTTTTGAAAATTCCTTTGAACTTTAATTCAAAACACAATTGGTAGGTATAAAGCCATATTTTGCAACCTTCACTACCATGTTTCTATGACACACATGCACGTGGGGGGAAATTTCTTTGAGTTTATTATTATTATCTTTATTTCTTTTGTTTATTAAATCTCATAGTACATTCCATAGATCTTAGTTTGCACATGTGCATTGTTTCAAATAATATGTTTTACAAGAAATTTGAGCCACATTAGACAATATATGTATATATATGATTATAATGGTGGAATTCTCATTCCCATGCCACTTCCCATTTAGTTTGGGTTCATTTTGATGGAACATCTTTCTACGACTACGTATCAACAAGCAACACAATTTTGTGCTAAGTTGGACAATGACCCAATATTAACATGAGTTGTCTAGATTATTAAATTAGTCTAGATTTAAATAAAGGTATTTGTTTCATGCATATGTGTGTGTGTTAGGGATGTATACCTACACCATTTCGATGGTTAAATCTCATACTCTTCATTCCAAACTTGGGATACCTATAATTGTATTTTTATCATCACCTTTCGTTGAGGTTTCCAATCGTTTGTATATAGACATTAATCATGGTATTAGTGATTCTTTCTTTATGGAAAAATAGATCATTTCACTAGAAAAAATGTAAGCAAGGCATATCAAAACCCTTTTCCCCAATGTGAAGCTCCAATTATATCTATTCATAAGATACTGCAATTATTTCAAATATAGAAAAATAAAAATTCCTAATCTTATTCACATGCATATGCAACCTAACTACATGAATCTAAGTGAGAGTGTGTTGATTCCATCATCACAAGTTACATTCACTAGATATAACCTTCTCCTATATGATACTCTCTCTCCATCATAGGATAGTGTCCATGATTCATTTCACACTTGCATAATTAGTCATCATAATAAGGTTCTTATTTATTTTTCAAAATACACGTAACAAAATCAAATTAACTTACCTAATTGTTTTCTATTAAATAATTAATATAATAACTTAGTATTTGAACTAAGAAAATTAAGCAAGATGTGACATCCCTCCCCCCTAAGCATAGTCATCATCTTGATGACTATAGGACATAGAAACAATCATCACAATGTCAAGCATTGAAAACCAATTTTCTAATGTAGTATAACAAATACATATTCATACATGTGTTTATTGTAATATTAGCCAAGATCTTTGTGCAGAATGGTAATGCCGAGGATTGAGCCACATAAGACAAGCAAGTGCATGCTCTACCTAGAAGATTGGAAACATAGAATATGCAAATATAATTGTTGAAGTGGTTGATAAATTAGCTCAAAATATAGAGTACACATAGACTAATAGACATCTAAAAATAGTAGTGCCTAAAATAGGCATGTAACCTCTTAGTTTAGATCTATCTAAAGAAAGAACCTGGTTGGCTAATAATAGAACATGGCTAAGAATAGACACGTAGCTCCTTAACAATCTTAAGCAAGTTGAATTCCTACACTAATACCCCCTTAATCATATCTTAGGTTGGCTCAAAAAAAGAGGGTCCTAAAAACTAGGCCTAATGTGGTACCCAAGTAAAATGTAGTCTCTCATAAAGTGGAGAAAGGGAGAAAACCCAATAGGAAAGAATTGTCCCCAAAAGAGAGAAAATAAATGTTAAGAAGGGAGACATGATAACCACTCAACAAAAATTTGTATCACATAACTACAAGAAATACTCCCCCCATAGGAGAGATAAAGAGAGATGATGGGTCCCCCATAAGATGATAGATCCTCTAGTGTTAAGTGGTGATCAAAGAAGAATACAAAATGTGATCCCTAAATGTTGAACAAAATTTCTCCCTCATGGAAAAAGTGAATTGCAGATTGGTGCAAGTGATCTTCTCATTCTAAATAGAAATATGTAGAAAGAATATGAATTTCTCTAAATTTTGCATATAATTTAAAGACAATAATGATCCTATGATGATGTCTTTGAATGGTGCTCAAATATCTCTAAGATAATGCTAAATTATGACAAAAGTGGATATGGTGAATCGATTACAATAAAGGATTCAAGTACATGAAGCATGGATGTATGGTGACAATTGAACCAAAAATAATATGGTTCTACTATAGAGGATGTCAAAATGGATGATGAATGAGTTGGATATGTGAAATCATGAATGTTTGTAGATTTTTTCATTATAGAAGCTAGTGTAGACAAGGAAAGAGAAAGATCCAAAGATGTACATATGGAATGACAACAATGTTAATGAGAATGTCATCAAATAGAAGACTAATTCCCTCAATATTGTCTTCTAAATGTGCAATATTGGACTCTACAAATACATATGATATGCTTGTAGAAATGCATCCCAATATGGTAGATCTAGAAAAATGATATCACTATCTTGGTGCATAGAAACATTGGAATACATAGATTCTCCCAAAAGTGATGTTATTTCATACAAATTATATGTTATTTCCTATCCATTGAAAATGTGTTTATGTATCCCCTTAAGTTGGTTAAATGTATTATACTATTTTTGGATTTCCTATAGAAACATTTGAATTTATCCATTAATTTATGTTAAATTGTTTTCCTCTTAATTGAATTTGGCCACCTTTTTGGCCTTTATAACCCGGTGATACACACCAATTTTATGCTAACAACCTCCCTTGATTTTTTGGTCTAAGCTCTTATTCCTTCTCTTTGTTCATTTTCTTATGTGTACTAGTTGTGGAGAGTTATAAGATGTACCCTAATATTACCATCCAAATTTTTCGTTGCATCATAATTTCTATATTCCTACATAATTTTATTTTTTTGAACTCTTACAAATTTGGTTGAAGTTAGCCATCTTAGGAAAAACTAGTATAATTTTCATTGTTGTAAATATAATTTTACTTTAACTTATATCTTTGTGTGGGAAATCACTCAATTCTTCCTTACCTCTTCAAATCACTTATTTTTTATCCCTACCATTTCCTGTATGATTATGTTTTCCTAGATTTTTATTTCTATCAATATGTAATGCCCCAAGCCAACATGCTCAGAATAAAACCTAATGGAACAACTTTTTTTTGAAACAACGACAACACTAATAATGCAACATGTACCTACACAACAACATGCAAACAAATGTAATGTGAGTTACACAAACACTAAGACAACTATAAAAAAATAACCTCACCATCGCATAAGTAAGGTGACAACAACAAAATACTAACCACTCATGGGATAAATCCACCATGATGAACATACAAGAGAGAGAGAGAGAACACCACCTACATGGTCCAATCAATTAGAAATACATGATTGCATTCTCTCATAGCACCACACTAGGATAGGATGAGGGAATCATCAATCTCCAATCCACATCCAGAAATAATAACAACTCTAAAAACCAAGGCCAACCTTCACAAGAGGTTGTCGAACCAGGAGGTACAAACTCTTCACTAATTGTAATGACAATGGGTCACTTCCAAAAAACCACATGCTTCTCAAGGCATCCCATCATATGTGACATCAGATGAGTGGAAGACTACTACTACACAAAACCCCTTTACCTATGAGGAATGTTGATAACACAACCAAGGACAATTGTAATGCCCCACCATGGAACCCATGGAACATTAGTTGATGAAAACAACTAGAATAGGCCATATATGAGGCATAAAAATTATCTGACTATGGATTTAGGCTAGGAAAACCATTGGCTAGCTGAGGTATGAAACATTAAATATCTATTTTTTGTATGGGGAATGAGGTTGCCCAAGCATAAGGCTAGGCTACCATGACAAAGTTGTCCAAAATTTGGACTTGCAAACATACAAAACTAGACTATCCCACTACTAACCAGGCCACCCCATTACTAACAAGTCTGCCTGAACATACTTAAACACTTTTGGGTTGAGTTTGATCAATTCTAGGTAGACTAGGCCACCTAGACTCATAGGAAAACTCTTAAATTCATTTTATCCAAAACATGAAAGCATAGGAAGCATACAATATTGCATGTGTGTTTGGCTCCAACTCCTAGGCACAAAACAAGATACAATAAAGGTGCCACTTAAATGGCATATTATAATCCATTTCTATATGGGAGGTCCAATTAAATTCAATTTCATGATACAAATGAGGACTCAAATTTCATTTCTTAATCATTTACAATATAAGTACAAAATGAATAAACATGAAACTTATACCAACTTGAAGTCATCTTTGACTCCGCCTCTAACAATGGTTTCCACATGACTCAACCTCATGAAATCAAAAGGATCCACTCACACCATGCTAGGATATATTCACATGGGCCACAAGCACAAAACTCACGCCAAACAAATGTGGAGAGGGCTTACACACAGAACATACATGAAGTATACAATCAACATACACATCATATAAAAAAAAATCCAATATCACAAGTGTAGGATTTGAGAAATACAAATCCACAAAACCCAAAGAACACCTGCATGCAAGAAACCTGTCACAGAGAAAGAGAGAGAACAAAACAAGGGTTTTGGCTCTGACAAAGTGCAAGATGTATTATCAGAGAAAAAAAATCAAGAAGAGAATACAATACAAGAGATCAATCCTTATAAAGGAGATCAACACTGAAAAGGAAAACCTAACCCTAAGGTGAGTGCATTTAATAATTAATATTAATTATTAAATGACTAATATGTGTGCATAAAGTGAAATATTAAGAGGAGAGTAAAGTTAATTAATTACTTTACTCTAACACCCCCCCTTAAGATGAGCTACAATGCAGCTACAAACAATGCAGAAGAAAGCAAAGGAACTACAATGCAACAGAGGGTCCTAGTAACATGGCCTTATCAGGTACCCGAATACAACAAAATCTCTATAAAGTAGAGTAAAGGAGAAAACTCAATGGAAAAAAACTCCTCTCCAAAAAGAGATAAAGAAACATGCTGAAAAAAAACATGAAGGAAGGAAGGCCTCATTGAGACCCCCCAAGGACAACTTCCTTCACCCCAAGCATGGAGCGCAACTGAAGATAGCGCGGAGATGCCAAAGGTTTAGTGAAGATGTCTGCAACCTGCTCCTCTATAGGAATGTACTCCAAGATGAGAGAACCATCCTGAATCAACTGCCTGATGAAGTGCATGTGGATTTCAATGTGCTTTGTCTGCTAATGCTCCACTGGGTTGCGAGAAATGTGAATGGCACTCTGATTGTCACACCAAAGAATAGTGGGACTATCTGGAGGAAACCCAAACTCTGTCATCAACTGCCAAAGCCATAAAACCTCATGATTGGCTAACACTGTTGCACGGTACTCGGCCTCTGTAGATGATAATGCAATAGCAGACTGCTTCTTGCAAGACCATGTGATAGGACCAGAACCAAGGCAAAAAACAAAGCCAGAAGTAGACTTCCGATCGTTGACATCACCAGCCCAATTGGAGTCAGTGAAGCCAATGATGTGAGGGGATCCTGAAGTGTAGTGAATGCCATAATGAGTGGTGCCCCGAATGTACCTCAAAATACATTTGGCTTCTTGCCAATTTCTTTCATGAGGATCATTGGAGAACCGAGAGACAAGGCCATTCGCAAAGGAACCATCCTGTGAACTGTGCCTCAACTGCTCTGAATTTTTTTATTATTATTTAGTGGTCTTTCAGAACTAGACAGAAGATGTAGAAGGGGTTTGTTTGTTTTGTTTTGGTGTTTGTAGATTCTGGTTTTCTAATGGAAATGATAGAAAGCAAGAGAAAACACCCCCCCACAATGCAAAAATCCAATCCCTAGTACAAACTGAAAGCCAGAAAGCAATAGAAAGCAGTAACTGGTTGAGAAAAAATTTTGAGTACCTAAATAATTTATTGATGAAATAGATGGAAGATCTGGAAAGATCACAGAACCACCTTTCCAACGCCTATTCGCTTTCAAAAAACGGAGCAAAAACGAGCAAGTTAGGCCCCTCAGAGTGCAAAAATCTCATCGGACTTTGACTACGAAAAATATAGCCAAACTAGAAAATTCGAAAAAAATTCCTAACTATCGGAACGAGATCGAGGCCAGATTTTCATCGCCTTTTTTTTTTGAAAATTAGAGAAAAAACGCAAAAGATATGCCCGATTCTGTAAAATAGCTCCAAAAGGTCCAATTTGGTCTTCAGAGCCCTCAGGGGCTAAAAAAAGGGGCCCCTGGCCGTTGGGCGACCAGGGGCTGGCACTGGTGCTAGTGGTGTGGGGGTGGAGCACTGGCTGAGATTGGGTGGCGCGTGGGCGGTGGTGGCCCGTCGACAGAGCTCGGCGGGCGGTTGCCAGGAGCACCGCTAGCGGCTGCTACCACTGCCGGTGGCCGCTTGGCGGCAGGGTGCTCCCCTTCTAAACTGGCAGCGCAATTTTTAAAACAAAAAAATTTTTTTTATTTTATTTTATTTTTTGTTTTTTTGACAACGGCAAAGTGGTTTGAATCAAACGTATATTATATGAAAGTAGGGGTTTTTGGACGTTGTGAGCTCAACGGTGAGGTCTGTTTGAGCTCAAAGTGCTCCAAAAAAAAGAACCCCCTTATTCCAAATAAAAAAGAAGACAAACACAGATCTGATGCAACCAAAACCTAGATCTCTAAATCTTTCAAAAATTGAACAAGTTGCAGTAGATCTGGCTCTGATACCATGTAGGATTTGAGAAATACAAATCCATAGAACCCAAAGAACACCTGCATGCAAGAAACCTGTCACAGAGAAAGAGAGAGAACAAGACAAGGGTTTTGGCTTTGACAAAGTGCAAGATGTATTATTAGAGAAAAAAAAATCAAGAAGAGAATACAATACAAGAGATCAATTCTTATAAAGGAGATCAACACCGAAAAGGAAAACCTAACCCTAAGGTGAGTGCATTTAATAATTAATATTAATTATTAAATGACTAATATGTGTGCATAAAGTGAAATCTTAAGAGGGGAGTAAAGTTAATTAATTACTTTACTCTAACAACAAGATGGAGTAATCACAAATGGGATCAAATACAAGTCCATTTTAGACACAAACATCAAATGAATATTACAAAACCATCATTGCGAAAACTCACCAATGTCACATCACAAATCCACATTGGGAAAACTCACCAATGTCACATCACAAATCCACAATGGGAAAACTCACCAATGTCACATCACAATTCCTCATTGGGTAAACTCACCAATGTCATATCACATAACCATCTTGGGTAACTTACCACTGGTCAAAGACAAGGATCATCATTGGTCCAACTCACCAATGGTGGAGCATAAACATACAAAACACTATTGTAAGATGCTAGAGAGATAGTAGGGAGTGTCATCATGATGCTCACCAATATGGCACCCACAAAACCTAATACTCCTCTCATATAGATGAGGATACATGATCTTACAAGACCCAAGCTCACTGAGGTGGCATGTCTTCCCAAACATCCTTAGCCTTTACATGCACTCAAGGCATGAGAGGAGCATCTATTATCTTTGTTAATTAATCACCTATGTTTCATTATTTTCCACTCGAATTAAATGGGTCCCACCCGTGACCAACCTACTAGATTGGTAGTGTGATGCCAACTCCATATATAAACTCAAAATAGATAAATTTTGTCAAGCACTTATATGTTTTTTATATTTTCTCAATGTATATTAGAATTTATATGTCCCAATAAGTTAAGTTGTTATAAACCTTCATTAGTACAATCCATAGAATATTATTAAAAAAATCCTTAGTTACATCTTTATCCTAAGGATGGCAAGGGCTATTTAAATAGTGTGTAATTAAAAGAACTTTTTAAAATCACTATAGTTTTGTGATTCACAAGTGTTTTCCTAATATTGGATAGCTTCTACATCTATCCTTTCTTTTAGGTACTCAACTCTTATTATGATGAATTGTGCACATTTGATTTTTGTGTTGGAGGATTTATGGGTCCAATGAAGTCTATCACCATTTTTTAAATGGTTCTTGTGAAAAAATTGGGTGCAGTGGAATTTCATCTTGTGTGTTAATCATTCCTCATCTCTAACATAGATCACAACACATCACATATTTTTTGACAACATTAAATTTAATGTGTCCTACCATAACCCAACTATCATAACTCTTCTAGTCATCCCATCTCTAGAATTGTGTCCTCTTGAGATGTCTTCGTGTTCTTCCCTCAAAAAAATTTCTCTTTCATGTTGTATAACTATTTTCCTTACCACTGCACATCACTACCTATTATGTATAATACCCCTTTAATTTAGGTATATAGTAGTGAGCACCACATTATTCTAATTATTTCATCTCTAGTACTCCCTTCTAGATATTCACCAATTGATATTAACTATGCCACATCATTAAGCTCTTCAAGTACCACATTTATTTAAAATTTACTTACATTGAGTAAATATTCATCAATGAATCTTGGGTCATATGTTAATTCTAGATAAATAGTCGGTCCTTAGTTTGGCTTCCCCAGTTTCACCATTATTTAAAAAAAAAAATCTTGAAAAAGTATTAGCCATCTACAATTTTTCCATGTATCTTTAAACTATTCATTAAATGCCTTATGGGTTCATGATCTATGAAAATATGAATGGTTGACAACAAATAATACTTAAACTTCTATAACGCATATGTCATTGCTAATGAATGCATTTCTATAGTAGTACATATTTTTTCTCAACTTGGGATAATTAATAGCTAGAAAACACAATAGGGTGGTTTTTCTTTCCCTTGAGTTGTGTTAGTACAACCCCTAATGCGATGCAAGAAGCATCCACATGAACATGGAATGGAATGTTCCAATATAAAAATATTAAGATCACTGCCTCCACAATTTTCTTCTTTAATGTGTCAAAATCTCCTTGGCAATGGTTTTTCCACCATTTCTTTTTCTTTTTCAACAATTCTTCTATGGGCTCTACAATAGCTACATATCCTCTAATGAGTTTGCAGTGATAAATGGTATACCTAATGAATGTCTTCACCTCAAACACTACTTTTTTTGTTGGTAATTTTAGAATAATGGATACCTTTAAGGGATTTACCACCATCCCTTCTTTGCATATGTTATGTCCTAGGAGTGTACCAAAAGGTACCAAAAATATGCATTTATTTAGATTAAGGGAAATGTGTTAGTCGTAGCATGTCTTGAACATCAACTACACTACTTGGACATGATTATGACTCAATATATAAGGCCTTTTTATTTGCACCTTTTCTCCTTCCTTTAATTGTATTTTCATGATTAGTAAATGTTCTAGGAAATAGGTCTTTGTACTCTTTAAGCACTTATGCTACTTGTATAAATTTATTTCCATTCAAAGGTCACCAATTTTATCTATTTTGGGAGTTCCCTCTATCACTATATTTTCTTATTGTATCTTTAATGGTTAATTATGGAATTTAGATCATGTCACAATTGTTAGTGCTATATCCTTTCTCTTTCTATGACTTCAATGCTAAATATTTAGGGTTTTCTTCTTAATCCTCCTAATCACCTCTTCTTGTTGTGTTATAATATAATATTTGTGACATAGTTTTCTTCCATCCATTGTATCAATTTCCATTTTCCTTTCTCTTTTTACTAGGATAAAATCTCCTTTTTCCTAAATATTTCCCTAACTTCATTTGTTGGTAGCAATATTAATGCTCTCATATTTTGGATTTTATCGTTAACAGGTCTATAAGTGTCATAAAATGAAAATGCCTTGTAGAAATCTTGTTGTGGCATCCATCAATCTCTAGTTTCTATTATTTCCACCTAATTAATGTACCAAATTTTAACTATTAGGGAGAGGGTACAATAATAGTTGTATGTAGAGTCACCTATCATATTCTCTTATCTTGTCTCATTCCATAATGTAGTCTGTCAAATAGAATTTTGGGTTAGTAGTACCACAATACTCCAAGGTGAGTTTCAAATCCCTTTCCTCGAGTAAATATATGTTTTTAACCAATACCGTGAATGAATTCTTTCCATGTTGGAATATCTTCTTATGAGTAAATTGTCAATTTTATGTATTACATATTAAAGCGTCTTGGATGGCTTCAAATATTATATTTTCTCTTTCAAATGTCCTCTCATATTTTCTATGTATTTTAATAGGTCACCTACCCTTAGTTATGGAGTAGCTTAATATGTAATATATGTCTAGTTACATGATGAATCTTGTATGTGGTGAGTGTATCTTAGTATTTGTATCATCCCCCTTTATTTCTTCAACTTGTTGTGCCTTCTCTTCTTTTGCAATGAGTTTTGGGATTGATTTATCAATTTTCCTTAAGCTACAAATCCTTTTGAACCCTATTATATATTTTTGGAACTTCTTTTTGGTCCTCCCCAAAGCCAGGCTTATATTGCCTCTTCACTATTTATCTCATAGTTGCTATTATCTAAAAAAATATCCCCTTCTAAGTTTTGATCCTTTCCAATTTCATTCTTGGGTATTTTACCTAAAGAATATTTCTTCTAAGTTCTGATCCTTTCCAATTTCCTTCTTGGGTATTTTACCTAAAGAATATAATGTTATGCCATCTTCCTCCTCACTCAAAATACCTTCGTATTCCACCTCTTTGATGTACAAAACACTCATATATGTATAGAGAGGTAAGTGTACTATTCTATCCATATCACAAAATGATATATATTCTCTTTCTTATTCCTAAATATTTGATCTCTACATTGTGCCATGTTTTGATGGTACTTATGGTAGCCCCATCTATCAATACAATACTATATATGGTGTATCATACAATTTTCCCTTGCCTAATGCTTTGCTTTCCTTCTTAGGTATAATATTAACATTTACACCTAGATCGACATGTATTCTTAAACCATTTGCTTTGAATATGTAGTTCAATCATAATAGGTTTCTTCTTTCATTCCTTAGAATTTTTTAACAAATTTCTAATATGTGGCCTTAAATTGTTGGTCTTATTTTTATTCCAATATTTTATGGTTTTATCAATTTTTCTAGTATGCTTTCTTCTTCTACAAAATCAATCAATCCCTTTAGCAATTGGTCCTCTCTTTTAGAAAAATGGGCCTTATGATATTCCTCCTTATTTTCTACCACAATAATCTTCATCACTTGTCCAAAACTAAATCATGCATCTATTTTTTGAGAAGTACTCATCATCCTCTAAATCTTTTTCAATTGTCTTCCCTTTAGTGGTGTTTTTTCCTCTTCTATTTTCTTATAATTTGTCACTTTCTTCTTTCTAATACTTTTTGCATCCTCATACTCTTTCCCTAACTATTATTCATGTATTAAAGAGGATTGGTGTATGTCATCATCATCAAATTCTTCTTTTAGGCACCACCTAGCACCTTGCGGTTTTTGTTTTGCTCTCCTCAACATGAATATTTTCCCACATGACACATGAGGTATAGATAATTTGTTTTTCTTCAAAGGTGTTGTTACATTCTTTTACTATTTATTATCTTGTTGATAATTAAATTGTCAAGACTAAAGTCATTGTAAAATCCATATGTTGTCGCATTTCCCTCTCTACACTCATTTGTGAAGTCACCCACATCACCACACTTGTAACAAACGACCTCTTCCCTTCTTACTTGTCCTTTTACTCAGCCTCTACCATATCCTCCTCCATAATCATTCTAGTAGCCTTATTTTTCATTTTGAGGATAGTTGGTGTGTGGGGTTCTAGTCATAATTTGTGGAGCAATGTTTTGTATTGTATTGATGTTGTGTTGGGTTATCGATTGAAGTTGCATGTAACCATGGTATTCAGTGTAAATGTTCTCTCTACCAACCCTTTGGCCCTAGCTATACCTCTATGCATTGATTTATTATCCTTGTAATGGTAATTACACCAAAGCTGGTGTTCATGATCTTCCCTTAGCTAGAATAGGATGGATAAGCAATAATCCATCTCATGGGCATACCACTGTTCATAGATTATGTAATATACACTTCTTAACTTCTAGGGCCCTAGCATCCTATCCATTCTTAACAGCACTACCCTTTTCTATCCTCTCAATATTGGATACTCATTTCTCAAATATACCTCATTAGAGCAATATGCACACCAAATTTTTTTCTTTTAATTATTGGTGATAGTTCCTAGTGAATCTCTTCATTAGATAGGATTTCTTGTTTGATATTTAATCATTCATGTTATATTTTTAACCTTTATATTTACTATTTTTATCCTTTTTATGTTTTCTTCTACAAAATTGTGCCTCTATTCTGCACACCAGTTCCACTACATTTGAGTAGCTATAAAAAATCTAGAGAGGCTCTTAGTTCTAGCAATAACCCAAACATAAACTATTCTACGGGCCTTTTATTCTCTATTAATGTGTCAAAAAATTTCACTACCACTTTAAATCTCTAATCAAGTTATTTAATAGTTTACCTTTTCTTTTGAAGCATTTATTTCAAGTTACTAACAATTTCTAAGGGTGATTCTAGGGACTCAAATATTATTAAGGAATTCATCTTTGATTTATTTCCATTCTTGATTATGTTGAGGGTATTTCTTTATATAGCATATTAAGGCTTCATCTTTGAGTGTTCCTACAAATCTATAAAGTTTGGTTTGATTACTCTAGATTTTATTTCTTTACATTGTAGACTCCAAGAAAAATATGTGTTTAGAGGTTTCTTTCATATCTTTGCCACAAATTGGTAAATTTTCTTTCTTATTTTTCATATTGTTAGTGATAGGTACCTTTTTTTTTTTGTTAATCTATGTCTCTCCATATTTTTACCTCTTTGTTTTGTCTTTGGGTTCATATATTTTTTCTTTAACAAGACTCTCATGTTCTTACTACACTTTTTTTGTTTTACTTGTTCCTTGTCTCTTTTGTTATCTCTTGGTAATTAAATCGTAATGAACTCTTTCCTCAAACTATACTCACAATTACTCACAAAATTTCTCTTCTTTCCTCTTCCTTTTCCAACAATGACTCACTATATCTTTCAAAGTTACTCTCCTTGTCTCAAGAAGCATGGGAGATGACTCATGATCTAGGGTGTTACCTCTTTAAGGTGTCTCTTCATCTTAAGGGATGTAGCATTTGGTAAATTTTCACTAGTTAGAGACAATATTAGTTAATAGAGATTTATCCCTTTCTTCTAAAAAAATATTAATTTCATTCCATTTAAATTTGTTGAGAATAACATCATCATCATTATCTCTTTTATTTTTTTCATAAATTGGGGTTATTAAACCCTCAATCCCCATTTATGATAACCTTAAAGATAGATTGATTCTAGAAAATGGTTTTTGAGTTAGAAATTCTAAGAGCAAAGTACCCAATTCCCTAACAAATTACTACATCTCCCAAGTCCTTTCTTTGCTAACTCCTTAAACTAATCATAATTATTTAATTATTTTGTCATTTCCATTAGGGTTTCTTTGTATTTTCTTATTTGAGTAATCAATCTCTCTATTGTCTCATCATATGCTAGTGGTACTATTTGACCTATCAATTGGTGACTTCCCAAACTTTATATAACATCCCTCTTGTTGTGCTCTAATAAGGCCTTCTTGGCTCTCTCAATCCTCTTTATATACATTTCATCTCTTTCATATATATTTATTATAATATTTTCACTTCTTTGAAGCTAATCTTAATTTCCATCTTAATTTGCTCAAAAATCTCTCTTTATCTCTTGTTGTTTCCTTTTGCTATAGGTGTTTTTATTTTGGAACTTCATTAATCCTTTTCATCCAACCCTAATGGATCAAACTAGATCTACCTCAATAATCACATCTCTTTAAGACCCTTTTTAAGGATCCCCCTTTACATTCATCATTCCCTAGGTGACTAACCCCCTCTCCTAAGGCTAGAACCTAGAGTATCCTAATGCAAACCATAAAAGTTGGTTCCTTAATAACCATAATCCTTCTTTATTGAATCTCTTACCACCACAAATGATTTATTCATTGACCAAAATCTTCATTTACCCCTTTACTAATATCCTATCAATGAAACCAACTATTAGCAAGAATAGGGTGCAAATCAAGGATATAATCCTAAGTTTCTTGAGAATTGTATTTTAACCCTAGTATGAGTGATAAGAGGAATTTAAGGCTTATGTGTTGGATTATAGAAGGTTGTAATATAATAGAACATATAAAATTAAATATTCAAAGATACACATATACAACATATATCTTAACACCTTAGACATCCATTAGATCAACATGTGTTATATCATATTCCCATATCTCATCATATATGCATCTATGATACAATGTTCACTTATACAACAATTCCTCTTTTAACAATTCTATTATTTCTCACAGTCACTCATATATATTCCATCTTACATTTTATGTCCTGCTTATATGTAAGTACAATTGTATAAAAGGTCATCTATTCTACTTCGTATGTCTTTTGGATTTGTTGGATGTGTTTCCTCTATAATGGGCTTGGCTTGTTAACTCAACTTTGACATGTCAACATATGGCAACAACAAATGCTTATAAAGAATCTATGTGATTACAAATAAAGTAATAATATAGATTTAAGATTCATATAGTATTTAATTGTGACTTACAAGATGCAAAATTTCTAATAAAGAATCATGTTTATTATTGGTATTTCTAAAGGTCTTGTTTAGGACTAATGCACCTTACAAGATCACCAACAATGGAAACATTAGCTGATTATGCGACGCTATCAACAAATCAAAATTTGGGATTAAAAGGTTGACTCCTTTTTTTATCCTAAGCTAAGCTTAAAGTTGTATGAGGAAACGGAAAGAGGTTGTATATATACTATATAACACAAAGGAGTGACTCACATAAGATAGATACATCCTCACAATTAGAGTAGAGATTTTTAGCTCATGATAGAATTATCAACAAAAAAGGAATGCACATGAAATATATATATCAAATAAGCACAAGAAAGAAAGAAAATATTTTAAAAGTATTTTCCTATAGCAATGCTCACAAGGCCACATGACCATTTCATACAATACATCCTCTTTTGGGTACATGCATAGAGGCTCCCCTATATAGCTAAGAGAAGGTCAAGACTAGGATCAAATATTTGGCTCAAAAGATTAGCTACACATCAACTAACCCAAGACTTTGTATACACATTAGGCTCAAAATCTTAGCTATAGAAAACATCTTAACTAAGAAAATACATGTAGGCTAATATTTATGACAAGAGTTCCCCAAATTCATAATGATAATTTCCCACCAAACACGAGTTTTAATTTGAAGAAAGTAACATATCTATGAATTTGGTGCCTTGAAGTCTCTTTTTAGTTATTGGAGTCTACTATGTAGGCTATGGATACATGCTCCATTGAATTCTATCACAATATATGACAATTTGTAGCTCTAGGTAGGCCTTGATTTATGTTGTCTAAATGTGCATAAGGACAAGTGGAAATCAAGAACACCTTTAGGAAATTTACCAGATCGTGAGGGTCAAGTTCTACTCATTTAGACCCCTAATGCATTGACTTTACAAATATGAGAAAAAGATCGAAGATAGAAAGTAAAACATGCAATGGCCCTAGGGTGATGTGCTCAGATAAATGTTGCTAGGTTCCTTGTATCCTTTTCACACAACAACAAAAAAAAACCATGTGTTCAATAGATTTCTAAATCAACAAAACATGTGCTAGTTTGGCTCACAACAACTAATGAAATGGTCAAAAAGGTAAGAATTTGAATTTTTAATGTTCAAGGGTCAAATTTGCAAGTCTAGAAATTACTTTGGTCAAGCCTATACATGTGGATCTAATCCAAGGTGATGACTAACTATTGTAGAGATCAAAATCAAATATCTAGGAATCAATGATCACAAGGATTAGGATCTATAATGTCATTAGCTAAATTTATGCAAGAATGTGTCATTTATAAGTTAATTATTGTTGGGAATTAAAGTGTCTCAACCTTAGTATTTCCTCGCATTGTATTTAATTAATTTATATTTATTTTATGCCTATATTATATTTTCCTTGCTCGTCCAATTTTTTCATATATGTGACATGGCACGGTGAGTTGTTATCATGCTAAAGTGGCATGGAAGGTGAGAAGGATTTTTTTGTCCCCACATGGGAAAGTAGCTGTCCCATTTTGTGGTAGAAATTCTCTACCATGCGTCACCACCTTAGAAACCTGTGTAAGTCATTATTGCAAGATAGATTCCTATGACAAGTTATGATGGATTCCTATGAAAAATTGGACAAGTGTTGTGAAGCATCTTGCATGGGAAAATGGGCACCCAAGTTGGGTTATGATAGGTTGTAAGAGAATCAACTATTTGTAGTCAATTATGATAGATTATCTTATAGCTATATGTGTTGTCAGTTATGATAGATGCTATGTCAACTGTAAGGTGTGTAAGAGCATTTGTCAATACCTATTTTTAGCAAAAATGAAGCACCCAAGTTTGGAGGCATGTGAGAGGAGTTAAGAGAATATTGGACAAGTGTCATTTGCATGCTTAGAGGTGTTTGAAAATGTGTCACATGGATTTGGATGCCCACCTCTTGTGACTTCTCTAGAAACTATTTCAAACTTGTAAATTTCTATAAATTGGATGCCTTGGAGTGTAAAAAGTATGTTGTAATTGCAAGTATTGTTATGTTGTCGAAATAGCTCTAGAATCAACACTATATACTCCTAGAAAAAGACTTGCTTTGCAAGTGTGTGTAAACATTCATTCTTATTTGTAATACATTAAGTAGGCTTTTGGAGCTGCTTCATAAATGATGCTATTCAGTTCCAACAAAGAGTCATGTCAGAAATTAAAGCATGTGCTAAATTGACAGGTAAAATTAACTCCACAACAAAACATGGGTATCAAGTCTTCAACCATTGCATAAACTGACAGAGAAACCATTTTTGGAGACAATTTTGCCTAGGTAGCTAAGTTGAAAGTGCTTAAACTATGGAGTATTCATCATAGAACCTTACCATATGAAATATATTCTATTCATAAAGTTATAATATATCCACAGGTTTGTGTGTTAGCATCCTCCTCTAACATTGTTCAAAGGTGCTTGTGTGCTTCAAGAGTAGCCTTGTTAATACTGCCAAAGTAAGTTTTCTAAAACTTACAAGCTTGTGCTAAACAAAGTGGCATGTTGCCAATTGAGGATTTTGTTCCACTATAGTATCTATCTATCTATATTTTAATAATTGGACTACTGCTACTGCTTCTGCTTATTTACTTAAGGAATTACCTTTAGTAACCCATTCAGAAGCAGCTTTGGAGCCCCTTTCAAGAGCTTCAGAGACCCACATGGCTCCTGCACAGACATAGGAACTATTAGCAACTTTGGATCCTGCACTATTCAATGCATCTTTTCCCAAGGACACCACTTTAACTGTGGCAACAGGTCCCAACTCCTTGGCTTTGGTCATTGCATCTTTTCCTAAAGATGTCACTTTAGCTGTAGCATTGGCTCCAACCTGATACTTTTCCTCTAACTCTTTGGCTTTGGTCCATGCATCTTTTCCCATGGATGTCACTTTAGCTGCAGATGTACCTGTGACTTGATACTTGTCATCCAGCTCTTTGGCTTTCACTAATGAATCTTTACTCAAGGTGTATCCATTCGAGAGCATTGTTGTAACCACATCCCCTGCCATAGTCACTGCCCGACCAGCAACTACAAGGTTACTTTCCTGCAAATCTTTATGTCAGGTTAAAGTTTTAAAAGTTCTCAAGAACCTCAAACCAATTAACAAGAACAGTAATGTTAGGATTATTAGACCATTTGACATTCTTAATCATTTTTCTTTCACTGTAATTATAATTATTCTGTTATCAGGTTACCAGGAAACATGGGTAGGGGAAGGTATTGATTTCAAATAAGGCACAGCCGTATATCAATAAGGTTAATGGCAGTATCTCCATCCTTATACCAGAGTGCCCTAGTAACTATGTCTTCTTATATATATGGTTCTCCTAGCTCCATTTTATTTTCCCTTATTTTATCAGTACTAGAGGCTGTCTTTTCAAATTTATATTTTCTGAGAGAACCAGGTTTGCAGGGAACAGTTATTTAGAGGGCCACGTAGCTGCTGGATTTAACTTCTCAAGATCAACAGCAGTGCTTGCTTTTGCAAATAAAGACCAAACAATATTCCTATATCATTTTCCATTAAAATGTGATTATTCTTAGAATATTAAAAGAACGCATGATGTCCATTA
Source organism: Sequoia sempervirens (assembly GCA_007258455.2). Classification (NCBI taxonomy): domain Eukaryota; kingdom Viridiplantae; phylum Streptophyta; class Pinopsida; order Cupressales; family Cupressaceae; genus Sequoia; species Sequoia sempervirens. The sequence continues at coordinate 130,582,406 of VDFB02271358.1, forward strand.
GAAAGAAAAACAAGAAAATACATTTCTTAGCACGCAAGAAAATCCATCCACAGAGAGGAGAGGAACCGAGCAAAGAAAAGCGAACAAGAAAATATAATAGCCGAGTAAATGTGTACATGTTCAACAAGGGCATCGAATGGAGAACAGAGAAGGATATAAAACAAGGAAACATAGAATAAAAGTGCACATATCAGACCTAGGCCTCAAGCCGAGAGCAGAGCAGGTCATCAGCACAAAATACAGACAGAGACAAAGGGAACTTAGCGTGAATATCTGTAACGGTCCACAACTATTTAATTATTGGTCACATGAGAATCATAATACTCTGCTCATTCCATTTAAACAGTTTTCTGCTTCCTTTGTATATTTGGCTATGGAATTTTACAATGTTTTAAGAGGTATATTTTGAAAACTATTGGGAGTTCATCTTAAAGCAAGTATTGATAATAAAACAACATCAAAAAAACTTGAACCCTAATTGAGGAACAACCTCAGACTGTTATCACAAACACAACTTCAGATAAACAGGGGGCATGCTGCTCCAAATGAAATACATCAGGGAAATTGTCTCCATGGTGCACTGTTGGAAATGCAGTCTCAAAACCATACACAGCTGTCTTGGGATTTCACAATACCACACTTGGGGTACTTATTGATTTATTCATACCCAAACTCATATTCTAGCGGATCAAGAACAAAGCAAGTACAAAGTCAACAAAGAAATGATATTACTAAAGTTAGAATTTAACAACCAAGCAGACCAAAATAGAACTCAAAGAATACAATTATCAGAGAAGCAGAAAAGACTAGAGGCATAACAGAACACGTTTACAGGTAGCATTAGATCAGGAACAAACCAATGCCATCAAAACTGTCACAAGATGAAGCAGGATGGAAGTGATGCATTTTGGAAATATAGAAACAAATTGGAAGAGGAGAAGAATGGAAGGGGAGAGGGATACAATCACAAAATAGGAGAAGATGGCAATGATTGAAAAGAAGAAGACAGCTGGATGCAGGGAACCAGAAAGTGGGAGACATGTACAGCCCCACCTCAAAACCACTTACATGGTCAACAATTTTGTATACAAGCAAGCTCCAAAGTCTTAACAATAGACTTGACTATAGATGTGAAGAAACAAGCATGGGAATCCTAGGACGAAAACCCTACTGATTTCAAAGGACAATCTCATACAAGGGTCGTATTTGAGCTTCATTGGACACATCTCCAGCTGCATTGTATTGATCTGGTTTACCATTGCTGTTAATATGAATTTTCTACTGTTGTTACTGATATTGTAGAGCTATTTGAATGTAATACAACTATTAATGTAATAGGATAGATATCAGGACTTCATTTGTTATTTGCTATTCACAATAATAAGAAAATTAGAGTTATTTTTGTCATTTGCTGTTGGAAATGCAATGATATTGCTGATGCATTAATAGTAGTTTAAATCTGAGTCATCTAAGATTTGATTGAATGCTACGTCTGACAGTGTTGTTAATCAAATAATAAGTGTTTGCGGAAGGCTAAGAATCAAATTTGCATTATTGTTTTGGGTGGGGACATTACAGTCTACATATTCACCAATTCAAAATACAACTTGACACTGTTTGGTTAGTATGATTTGTTGTCCCTTCTACAACCAAGAGACTATGCATGGCATTGGGTGTGCGACTACCTTCAACCCCCACTTCTACACCACCTCCATGGACACTAAGTTGTCAATGCTACCTCCATCAATGATCATCTTGCAACAATCTCCTCCTAATTTGCACTCAGTTTGGAAGAGGCTCTTCCTCAACTAAAGCTCCTTATCCTCACATAAATTTCAACAAAACTTTACGCATCATCAAGTTCTCCCTAGCCTATAGGTTTGCACTTTTTTTTCCACTACCCAATGAGCTAGCTTCTTCAACCTGTGCGACATGCACACACTTCCTCTATGTAACCTTATTTTTGCATATCTCGACACTCAAATTCCTAATGCCCTCCTCGATCACATTTAAAGCAATTCCCGCTAATGCCTTTGCCTTGGCCTTGTCTTCCTCTATCTCCACTTTGGTTGGAGATTGTAGTGCCATAAATTGTCACCCTTGACAATTTCACACTATGTTTTGCTGCCCCCTAAATTATTGAGCCTAATTGAGTAGCTAATTTCCTAAATTTGCATTCTATAGCCTATTTTTACTATTTTCCAAGAAGTTGCAAGCATTGAACAAATGCATTAACTTAGTGTTTTTCCCCCAACACCCTAAGTCCTAGAAGATAGGGTCAGGATTAGGATGCCCTAGGGTGTCCCAATCCCCCTATTTTGTCAGGACCCAAATTTGAATATGTCAATGTCAACATTTTAACACATTCAAAATTCAAGTTGCAAATGTTAGCTATTGGGATTTAATTTTCGATAAATTAAAGAAATGCCTATAAATACCTAGTTATTGCATCATTTCAAATCTAAAAAGAGTTATCTAAGAAATCGTTGAAGCAATTATTATCAAGAGCACTATCAAGCAAGTCAAGAGCAACATTTCAGAGCTTTATTGCAGCAATTCAAGATCCTAACATCATGTCAAATCTTATGTGAGTTCATGTGTGTTTATGTTATCATTGTTTGTGAAGGCTAACCCTTGTTGTAGGTCTTCAAGCAATTCAAGCAATCAAGCAAACAAGATCCAAGACCTTGAGGTGATGTATATGACTTCAGTCCTTCAAGGAACCCATTGAAGGGTGGTTAGTTGCAGCACTTTGTTGATTCATCATTCCTTCCTATCATTTATCCTTAGTTATCACTAGCATTGCCATTGTGGAAGTGGAAAAACTAACATGGGGTTTGAGTACGGCAAGCCCCTAAATGGCACAATATTTCTTCTCATTGTGAATGTGCAGATTTCAAGTTTAGAGAGGATTGAAGTTTGAGGATCATTCATTCATTGTTGCATTTGAAGCCCTACACCTTGTCAACTCACAAAAACTCACTTACAAAATTATCCGATAGTGATATGACAAGTCTGCAAGCAAAAAAGAGGATCTCAGATCTATCATCAGAAGATTGCAAAAAATAGAGTAGAGGAGGCCTACAAGGACTAAGACGCCCTTGGGTCACGCTGTCCTCCTACAATGATCAATACCAGACTTTATAGGCAGGTACACATCACTCTACCCTTCCCAGATCTACCTGCAAGTCTATGTTTTTGTCTGTAAATTGTCAGAAGCTTGCATTTTGTATATTAGGTCATATAGTCTAATTAGGTCAGTAAAGGAAAATCAATTCCAATCCATCCCAAGGCTCTAAAAGATGTAGATCTAGGTCTGATTGGCTCACCCTCATGGTTGAAATTCAATCTACACACCTTGTTGATCTCCATCTTAATAAAACAATAGAAAAAGACACATTTAACACCACACACCAATTTGAAACCTAGGTTTACACATTAGACCTAGGGTTCCTTTTTTCTTTGTTTCATTTTGGTGAACCTGACCTGTTAACATTATATACGTTTTGAAATTACATCCTAAGATCTAGGTTTTTTCATTGCATTGTTTTACATTGTTCATTTAGGGTTTCATTTTTGCATCGTAAAAGACATAAAAATTCAAAAAAATGCATATCATTTTGCATCATAGGTTGCATTAGGGTTTATTTGAGTCACTCAACTCAGATCTACATTGAAAATTGCATTCATAATTATCATTTGCATTATTACACATTTGAATTTGAATCACATTGTCTTAATTCAAGCAAATTCTGGAAAAATACTTAGTTGTAGACCTATTTGCACACAAAAATAGAGCACTTAGACAATCTAGTAAACATTCAGTTTTTAGTTTTCAAACACCCTATCAAGGACTAGGATGCCCTTGGGTGCCTCTATCTTTCTGCACTAGGATCAGCAAAATTTTGCAAAGTTCTTTGTCTCTATGTCTTTAGTCTGTGTTTTCTTGCAAATCTTTATTTTGAAATTCTTAATTGCATTCATTTAGGCATCTTTCACATAGCTCAAAAAGTTAAATTTTTTTTGCATTGTTTTGTTTCAAAATTGCATCAAAATCATAATTTTCAGATTTAGGCATCTTACAATCAGTCAATTTGTGCCATTTAGATTAGAAAATTACATTCAAAATTGTCATTTATTATTCACATATTGTTACACACTTGCATTGGCATAAATTGAGCGAATTCTGGAAAAATATTCACTGTTAGACCTATCTACAACCAGACCCAAAATCCTTAAGTAGAATCACACAATGAAACTTTGAATTTTTGGAAAATCTTCCCAAGACACAGATGCCCTTGGGCACCTTTTTCCTCCTATTGTTGGCTCAACCAACTTTTACACAAATATTTCTTGTTGTATTCTCTATCTAGTTTTGTTTTCTAAATTTTGTTTCTAAAATTTTTGTTGTGGTCAATTGATAGTTAAGTGTTCATCTTGGGTACACTTAGTGTTTTGAAACTCGCATGAGCTTCATGACTTGGTGTCCTATTGCCAATACTTTAGTGAGACATAGTTGTAGACTTATGGCATCCCACACTGTTGTTACATCCACTGTGGATCCTGAGTCTTCTAAATCTTTCATGCAAAGCGTGTCAATACTCAACCCATTTTGGACTTTATCCCTAATGCTACCATACCAATGACCACCTTACAATCACTCACTCACTTTTATGGACGTTGAGTCTTTCATTTCCCATGTTCCTAAAGACAAACTAAAACAATTGGACAAAGACCTAGAAGAACTTCAAGACTATGTGAGTACTGAATATCTAGCTGGCTTAGCGGTCCCTATAATAGATAACATGAGGAAATTGATTAGTGATTCTCAAGGATTAGAGGTTTTGCATAGCCTAGCCCATATAGTTGATGCTAATGTACCTACAATGGCTAGTTGTGCTCAAGCTTTGGGATGCACTCAAAGTCAAGGAGGAAATCAAGTATCCCTCCCTACAACCATAGCCTTTATTCCCACATATACAAATCCAACTGTTGCTTCAATGATACAACAAAGCATTGGTATAACTCCAACATTAGGCCTTTCCACTGGAAATCCTTATGGTTTTGGGTCCTCGCATGTGACATCTCAAGTTTCATCTCCTTTCATAAATTTGCAACATAGTAGTCCACCAAGTACATACACAATCCAACCATATTCACCACATTCCCAAAACATGTCAACCAATGACTCAATAATTAACCAGCTTTTGCAAAACGTAACCTCACTTCAACAAAAAATCCCAACTTTGAATCAAAACCAAAATGGACAACCATTGGAATATGTCAAAAGAAGCCCATTGTCACTTGAAATTTTGAAAACACCAATGCCACAAAACATAGAGATACCCCCATTTGACAAGTACAATGGTAAAGGAGACCCTAGCAATCATATATCGACATATGCGGCCTTGTGTAGTGACTTCATTTTTGAAGATAAAGTCATGGCTAAACTCTTTCCTAGGTCATTGAAGGACATGGATTTGGAATGGTTTTGTTCATTTCCGAATAACTCAATCTACTTTGTCAATGAACTTGTTGATGCCTTCCTCCAACATTTCCAATTAAACATTGGACCTAAATTTACATTAACTAATTTAGTGAGATGAAAACAAAAGAAAAATGAAAAGGTCAAAGACTTTATAGGACGCTATCAGTTGCTTTATTCACAAATCAATCTTACCCTTCTTGATGTAGATGTTCAAAGAGTGTTCATTGAAAACTTACAACCTAGCATAAGGGATAAAGTCTTGTTAATGAAACATCTATCCTTTATAAATTTGTGTACAGCCCTTCAAGATTATCAGAATTCGATTAGTCAGTATGAAGAGTACCTTCATCTATTGCTACAAGGAAATTTGAATTAGTACCTCAAAACAAGTATCAACCATTCAAGAAGTAAAACAACAACTTTATCAAGTAACATACACCTCAAACAACCAACCACATTGACCCTCAAGTTGTTGTAAGTTCAACGTCGTACCAATTTAGATCATGAGATAGAATATTTACCCAATTACCTGACACCCTCCATTTGTTCATGTTGCAAATTTTGAATAAGAATTTAATCTGATTGCCTCCAATTAGACTTGTGGACACAACCAAACCTCTACCTCCAAGTTATAATCCAAATGCCTTTTTTCAATATCATCACACGAGTGGACATGATACAGAATGATGCATGTGTCTTAAATATCAAGTTTAAGACCTCATTGATTCTAATCACATCTATTTGGGTGGTTTTAATGATCAAGAAAATAAGTTTCTTGCCCCACCTAACCAAAACTTGCAATTTTTTACCAATCCAATGCCAAACCATTCATCCAACTTTGTGCAAGCTTGTGATGTTAAGAATGATGAGATGAATATTAATAAAATTGACGACATGAATAACGACAACAATGATAATAAGAGTATTGATGGAGAAGTGCAGAGTGGTGAGCGGGAATGGGAGCGGGGGAGATTTCAAACCTGAAGTATCAAAGGAGGATGAAGATGATGGAGATCCGGATTGGCTGGTGGTCTATCTACTTGAGCCGTCTTTTCTTCTGCCTTTTGCACTGCGTGGGAGGTGTTTGGACATATTTTTTCTTGTTGCGGTGTCTTGGTTCACTGAGGCAGTTTTCCTCATTGATAGAAGGACGAGTTTTCTTGCTGGGGATTGTTTTCTTTCATTGCTTGAGCCTTTGGCTTAATGTTTTTGCTCAATTCCTTTTCTTTTGTCTTCGACATATCTTTCCCTTCATTGTGACTCTATTTTTTGGGGGAAAGATCTTGTTTATGTTTTTGTTTTGGGACTTCACGGGTTGTTTGTCACCTTCTCTCTTGCTTATTTTCTTTTAGAGTGACTCTGTGTTGTAGACCATTTAGATGCTGGTGGTTTGGTTTCCTTTGGTGAGTGGCTTTTCTCAAAGGTGTGGCTTCAATGTTTTGATGCTTTTTTGGTGGTCTAAGCACCTATTGATGGAGATTGTAGTTGTTTCAATGGTTGGATGGCTTGCGGCTTGGGTGTTGCCTTTGGCCTTTGGCTGGCGTGGCTCCTTTTTAGGAGCTTTTCTTTGCATGGTGATTTTCCCCTATTCTTTGTTAAAGATATTATTGTATTTGGGGTTTTCTCTTATGTTTTTTCAAATGTTCTTCTATTTTGGGAAGGACTTTTCTTGGCTCATAAAGGGAGTTTTCTTCAACCTCCTATGGAGGATTATGTTGTTGAAGGGGTTGGTCTCTGGTTTCATGGAGATCTCTTGGTGATGCAGAGGAGGTTTTATCTTCATTACTAGTGGTGATTGTTTCCCTTGGAGTGGTTTGTATGATGCTACCTTGTTTTTGGATTTTCTCAAGGCTGTTTGTTGGTTTCAACTTGGTTTGTGGTTTCTTGAGAACAAGGTGTTGCTTTCTCAGAGGAGATGGTTCTCCATATGTGTGAAGCTGCTTGCTGCTGGTCTCCTGTTGGAGAGATGTTCAGTGGAGGTTGTCTCAAAGGCTCTTTTGAAGATCTTGTTTATTCTAAAGGCTCAAGCTGGGGTTGTTGTCCTCATGTTGGCTAAGATTATCCAAATGTTTATTCTAAAGGCTCAGGTTTGCTTCTTTTTTCTACTAATGGCTGGGTTTTTTTCTATACTTTTCTTCTTGTTTATGTTGCTCCTATGATCAAAGGATGTTGGGTGTGCCCTGTCTACTGGAGTTTCTTTCTTCTAGGTTTTATAGTTGGTGTCTTCTTTTGAGGTGGAGGTTGCTCCTATTGAGGTGGAGTCCTCTCCTATTGAGGTGGAGTTGGATGTTGTTGTCTTGGTTGGAAGAGCTCTTCATCTCTGCTTGTTCCTATTGAGCTAAAGTTGGTGTGTGCTAGAGAGTGTTGGATTTGGTAGTATGGGTTCTTCTCTCATCCTCTCCTATAGGGGGGAGCCCTCTCCTATAGAGATTGAATTTGGGTTGGCAATTCAGGAGGAATGGTGCTGCAAGATGGCTAATGGTCCCCAGGGGTCTAATGTGTTATCTTATTCCTTATGGAGGTGGGGAGGTCGGGTGTGTTGGATCTTTTGAAAATCAGGGTTATGTTGGTGTTTTACATCATTATGTTGTTTATCTTCTTTGGCTCAGCTCTGGTTGTTCTGAGTAGATGGTTAGCTGTGGCCTAGCTGACACAGGTTGTGTTTATGATTTATTAAGGGTTCTTGGTCACTTTTTATTCCTGGGTGTTTTGTGGTTTAGGGCCCTTTCAATTCTTGTTTTTATGTAGCCTGCATTTGTATTGCTATTTTATTGGTGGCTACTGTTGTTTGACTACTAATGGTTTACACCTTGTTGATCTCCATATTAATGAAAGAATAGAAAAAGATACATTTAACATAACACACCAATTTGAATCCTAGGTTTACACAGTAGACCTAGGGTTCAATTTTTCTTTTTTTTCAGAGATATACTCACACTTAGCACTTGGTTCATTGCCACTAGTTTATGCACTCTCCTTGGACACATTGTTTTTTTCTTCTCATCCTTTCCCTTGCCACCACTATATGTGGTCTATTATCTACAAGACAAGTTCTCCTCAATCTTGAATGCTAGCCAATAAGCCTCCTCAACAAAACAAATCATGAACGAGGGCATCTCATCCTATATTAAGATGCTCAAAACTATTTACATACCAAAACACCTTCTTCATGTCACCTTCCACATGACCAATGCAAATGCATAGCCTATAGAGCTCCTCCATTTACTCCTTCACGAACATCTCCATCTAGTGTAGGTTTTGGATCTTCTTATACATATCTAGTGCATAGTTTATTGGCATAAACTTTCCCTTGAGTTTAATTGCCATGTGATCCCACTATGAGATCTTCCACTCCTACACATGACTCTTTTGGACAAAGTCCCACTACAAGGTGGCATCGCTTGCAACTTCATGGTGGCATACTTGACTCTTTTTGGCTCTTCAATTGATTTGAACACAAAATATTTCTCTAGCTCAATGATCCAATTGACTAGTTCCTGATTTAAGCTTACCAAGTAGCATGGGAGATCCAACCTCAACTTGCTCCTAGCATTCATCAAAGCAATTGCAAGTCTTTCCTCTAGTATGATGTCCTCAATATTATCTAGATCCACAACACCACCTTGCACATCATTGACATCAACCTTCACCACTAGACCTCTTCTTTAAGAATTTTTAGTGACCTCCAATCAAGCTTTAACAGACCTAAATGTGTTAATGAGATCTATGACACAAGCTGCTTGATGGTTTCTAGCACCTCCTCTTCCAACTCTATGAGTATTCTTCTTTAGTTCACCTACAATGCAACAAAAAGTTTCCCCAAATTCTCAAGTTAATGAAACTCTTGTGAGCTCATCTCTAGGACTTAGAATACTCACTCTAGTACCAACTAGTGCAATGGTTGAATGCAAATCAAATGAACAATCAGTAAACAAGCATGCAAAGAACACAACAAAAGCTAAACTAGGAAGAACAGCGCAGACCAAACAACAAAACAAAAGTTTAAATTGCAAAGCATGAAATAATTATAAATGGGCCACCAATATGTGAAATTTGATAATGCTATGGTACTCAAGCCCTTGAAGAGAGATGCATAGAGACTCTTTGTGCTTAAAAACAAATCAACGTAAGCTCTATCCAAAACTGAACTAACAACCAAAGGAATCAGACGAGCCCCTTTGCTATCTTGTAATAATCACCCCTAATTTTTTTTGAATTTTTAACAATTAGAAATGAGATACAATGCAATGTCCTTTCCACTTTTTGATCACCCAATTCCCGAGATGGGCAAAGTGAGAGCATACAGTGTTTAGGATTGTACAATTAACTAGAGTGTTGCCATTGAAAAGGAAATGCACTAGACGGCAAACCAGCCAATCTCACTTATTCAATGGAGTGCTTATGCAATACTGAAAGAAAGAACACTTCATGCTAATAGAGTGTGCAATTACAATACTTAAATTTATTCAGTGGGGTAAGTAAACATGGTACTTCCACTTTTCAGTGGGTAAGCAAATATGGCATGTCCACTTATTCAATGGAAAAGAAAATATAAAACTCACCACTTATTTAGTGGGATAAGTAAATACAACATTTTCCACTTATTCAGTGGGGTGAGTAAATTCATTACGAATTGATAGGAAGTAATGGAAACTACTGCTACAGTGTATATCTTAAGCCTGATATGAACAACACTCTGTTGTAGCACAAAGATTTACCTGAGAATTACTTATATTGCTTGATGAACACGCTGCTCATCAACCAAGGATCAAAGGAAAGGCTAAAATACATGTAGTAATGCTGATGCAAGTCTGAAAGTACTCTTATCTGTTACTGACACTGTCAGAACAGGTCTGATATCAATTGATATACTCTGCAATTAAGTTTGATCAGCAAGGAAAACTACCCAAAATTTCACAAACTCATGGCCAACACACCTCTATTCAAGCATAGACTGGAAGTCTGGAACATCACCTCAATACGCACCCAAACTTTACTCAAACACACTGACAGAAGTATATATAAATCTGATAATGAAAAACCAGTCATTGCAGGGTCTGAAACAGCTTATTGCATTGTAGAATATAACAGGTTCAACAAATTCATTTTCACCATAATCTCACCAATCATTCATTTTTCCAACCAACAATGGCTTGGAAACATCTACTAACTGCAAGGCATCTCCAAAACAGGAAGAAAGAGCTCACAAAGGTAGGCATTTCACCTTGAAATTTCACATGCCCTTCTTGACCTATGCGACCCGCCTGCAAATGGTAGGGAAAATGGTAGGGAATCTTCACAACCTCCCTTAGAGCTATATGGTTAGCAAGATGGAAGCATTTGCAACAACAAACTACAGGAAAAATGGAAACTTTCACCTTAATAGTATGCTCCTCAGTTGTTACGGCCTATTGAGAGTGGAAAAACCCTGCTTGGAAAGTACAACCAACAATAGGAGCAACGGTACGCCCTTCTCTAGTCTTCAAGAATTTTAGCAACTCAGTCAAAATGATCAGCAACAATAACCCTTTCAAAAAACTCCATTTCGATCAGCATTTAAAAACTTCACTTGTAGCACAATTGTAATTTTTGGATGAAATTGCCAAGAAGAGCTATGGGAGTTTTCATCCCCCAAATCAATAATCACAAGAGGGTTTTCATCCTCAAGAAACTTTGAGATGAACATAGGTTGTCTCCATATGTAGAAGCAATATCATATCATGGCTAACCTATGTTCCATGGCCTTTTGGGGGCAGGGATGGGGACGAGGGGATGGTAGGGGACGGCTTTCTGGGACATCCCCTAGGGTGCCAATTTTAGGGGATGACAGGGGATGGCGATATACAAATATATATATGAATTTTTCAAAATTTATTAATATATTATAAAGAGAGAGGGAAAGAGAGAGATATGTCAATAACTAATAACAACAATATCAATATGTAAATAAATCACAAGAGCAGTATTATGTAGTATAACAGCATAATAAATGTCAATAAAGAATTATAAATTTATAATAACAGTCTCAAACATCAATAAAACCATGGTCTATCAATATCCAAATGTCTTAAACATGTATCCAGAAGTCTCAAAGTTCAAACATGAAAATACTAAATACAATATTCTATGAAATTAAGCCTCATTCAGGCTATCAATATCCAATGACTTAGAACTATCTGAGTCACTATCATCCAATGTCTCCTCCAATCAGTCCAATCTCTCCTCTATATCATGCCAATCTCTTCTCCAACAAGAAACTCTCACAGCAAGGAGCACAAATTGAGAAAATGAAAGAGCAAAACATAGGGTGAGTTTATGTTTTCATTTTGTTTTATGTTCTTTTGGCATTTTAGGGTTCATATTAGGGTTGGACGTCATTGTGGGCCCCCCACGTCCCTAAACAACAAAAAGAATTTTTCTAAAAAAAATAGTTTTTAATGTTTTTTTGGCTATTGAAACTTTACAGTCTGTAGGGGACAGTTAGTCATCCCCAGGACAATGAGGGATGTTTCCTACATCCCCCAATCGTCCCGAGGATGGCTAGCTGTCCCCAAACAGACAAGGACATTTCATGTCGTTTCTTGCTATTTAGCCTATTTTGAGGATGGCAAGGGGACGCCCCCTTTGCATCCCCTCATCCAGGGTACGGCTAGGGATGGGGATAGTTCATTTTGGGATAGGGGACGCGTCCCCGTGTAACATAGTGGTTAACCCTCCAAATGAGCTCTCAACCTCCTTTTATAACTTTCTTGAGAGAAATAACAATAATTTAAAAATAATACTTCTTTTTTTCTCCCACAAAAATCTTTTTGAAAAATAACAATCCAATGCGCAAAAAGACCTCATGCCTAGGCTTCCAAGTTGATGCACAACTTAATACCTTTGAAATGAGTTATTACACTAAGTTATCTTTTTAATATTTTCAACATTAGACAACTTAAGTGAATAATTATTTAACAACTCAATAATTTACCCAAGTTGTGAAAAGTATCAAAATGATATAGAAATGCAATTCTAACCATACAAAAGTGTCCCTAAAGTCATATAAAGATGAACTGAAGCAATTGAGTGACTTTTTGAAAATAGCAAACTTATCCAAGAAGTTTGGAGAGCTCCCAAAAGGTTAGAAATCAATTCCCAAAGCACCAAAAGGCTCGCCAACACAACTTGAACTCACTGCCAAGAACAAAAATTTTGCTAGACTAATCATGTGCTCTCCAAGAATTTTGGATTTCTCCCTTGCTCACCAATTAGTCTAAGGGAGAACTCGGAAAATATACTAATTGTTCACAAACTATTAAGCTTGAAAAGGGGGCATTACTTCTCCAAAGGATCAAACTACTTGGATGACCAAGACATTTTAATTTTTATTATATAATGCCAATGCCAAATCTAATTGCTGCTGATATGGAGGATCATAGTGGGTCATTGCCATAAATGTGCACTCAAGAAGAAATCCAATCAGCATGGATTCCATCTATAGATAGAATAATTGGCCATTCCTTAATAAATTTGAACCCAACATTCTTCTAACCTTCTAGAACTAACGAGCTATTAGAAGATCTAATTGTTTCCATTTGATATAAGTTTTATGATGAAATTACCAACCTTCTAACAATATGATGTCAACTAATCTCTACAAGATGTACACTAGAAGAAGGTTGCATGGGTTGAACTTGAGAAGCACTTCAATAGGAGTGCCCCTGACCAAAGGATCTACATAAGGCTTGAACAAAGAAACACCAACAAACTTGGACTTTCAAATAATCTTAAAACTACCCAAAAAATGAAACAACATGGGAGTGCAAGTTAGGCTTGCATGCCAACAAACTATAGAACACAAGGGCATGCACAAGACAAGCCTACACGTGGGTAGCTACAAACATGTTATTTGGGTGCTGCAAGATTACACCAACCCAAGGAAGCTTTTGCATTAAAATTATTAAGGCTACCCTTGGAGAAGAGGTCTTAGGTTAGAGCCTATAACAGAAGGAAGAGATATTATTATGATGGTTGGAACACAAGTGCAAGGGCTGCAAAATTCCAGACTTTCAAAGATATAAGAAGGCATAAGATCAAATGGAGTGGATGAAAATGGAAAGTACATGGAGGTGCAATGATAGTAACAAAAGAAACTTGGGGAAGAATCATAAAAATGGAGAAAGAAAACCCGAATTAAAAATGCATATGGATGAAGATAACCAAAAAATGAGATTTAGCATTGTAACCTACCACATTGCACAACAATGATCAAAATCATATAAGAAAAGTGACTTGGATCATTGAGCTCATATGATTGATTTAAAAGAGGTATCTCACTATATAACCTCTTAGGGAGATTGTATTAATAGGAAACTTCAGTGCAAGGGCAGTAAACAAGTAGGCCATCATTTTGAGAAATCAAGATGGAACAATTTGTTGTGGTTTTAGAGGAATAGGAAGTCCAACTATGGGAAGGATTTTGTTTGATGGGCAAGAAGACACCACATACTGTGAATAGTTGTAGGAGCCATTTGGACTACGTGACCTGATCATATGCAATGGCATGAGTGCATGGAAGATGACCTTAGGTAAATTTAAATGTAAAGCATACAGTGGCCAAAGCATGTTCAACTGTTCCATTTTCCATAGAACTTTGTACCAAGACTAATGGAGATGGACATTGGACATTCCCAAGTAGAAATGAAATTAGATCATAACCCATGATAAATAAAGAATGCATTCAAGGAAATATTCATTATAGAGGGTATTCTCTAAACAATCAAGATATACCACACGCAAAACATTCTAATGACTCAAAAAAATTGTAAAATATTCAAAACACCCTTGGTAGAACACTCTCAAGAAGCAAATAGAAGTGGTATACACAATACATCATAGATAGAACACCTAGTTGTTCTATGGATAACAATAAATTGGCAACCATAACTAATGAAGCATTGATTACATGCAAAAGGAAATGTGCCAAGAGGAGAAAGAACAATAGCTTTCCAAAAAATATTTGCTATGATTAGGAGTGCAATGCAACAAAGTGAACCTTGTGGGAACCAAGCATGGAAGAAGAGAACAAATGGATTATGAAATATTGGTATATAGGTACCCCTACAAAACTCCATTTTTAGACCTCCTTTTGTAATTGTCAATTAGTCATTGGTAACTCATCAAGGACAAGTTAGTTATTGCTTTTCAAGTCAAAATTTGTCGGGATGGATGCAAAGGCTCTTTCAAGATATGCCCAAAGAGAAGTAAAGAGACTGAGCTCTCAAGACCAAATCAAGGAAGAATAAAGAGACTAAGCTCTCAAGAAACCAAGCATAAAAAAAGTGGAAAAACTTAGTGCACAGAACACTCAGCAAGTCGAAGACCAAGTCAAGTAATGAGATGCAAATGGAACCCTTGAACTAGCATGAGGAAAGGACTTTTCAGTTTGTAATAAATAGAATAGAAATGTCAGCAAAAAGTGAATAGTGAAGGAAATATGGTGTATTGTCAGAGCCAGGCACAACTTTGATGGCTTAACCAGCCCAAGTCCACATCCCTTGAGTGGAAAATTGGCAAAGATGGAATAAAACTCCTCCAACCACTATAAAAGTACACTTTCAGCATGGTCAAGCCATCAAAAATTTGTGCCTAAGGGAGGGAAAGTGAAACCAACAAGTTATGTTATTTAAGCGCACATTTGAGTTGGCTAAGCCATGGAAAATCCACACCAAAGGAGTAACTAAGTGGTTGCAAAAGTGCACCTAAGTTGAAATAGGGAAACACCACAAGTAAAGTGCACACTTTGGTGGGTTAAGCAAATGCCAAAATGTGCCTAAGGAGTGGTAAATAAACACAAAATCTACACCATTTCACTTAAGTCAAATTAGCCACATGCTAGGCACACTTTTTCTTGGTCAAACCAATGTAAAACTCTACCAAAAGGGTGGCCAAGTGAGCGTACAAACACACCCAACATATTAAAGTGAGTTTCCACTTAAAAATTACACTTTTTGGGTGTTCAAAAAACATAAATCTCCACCCAAAAGGTGACAAATGAGCCACAAAAGATCGCCAAGTGATACAAGTATTAGTGACAAAAGTGCACCAGATGATAAAAGTGGCCAAAAGACACAAAAAGTATGTCAATCACTTAAATGGTTAAAAGAAACCTGAAATGCATCTTCAACATGGTTTAACCCATATAAAACTCTACCCCAAGGATTATCAGGACACTCATAAGAGTGTGCCTAAGGAGAAAAAATAAATTGCCAATTGTTGAGCACACTTTTGGGATAGATTAACCATGGAATAAGTGTTCCCAAGTATGGTGAATGTGAAACAAAGCTCTCCATGAGGGAAAAAAAAGCTAATTCATGGATTTTGCACTAAAATAAGGAGGAGGGATTGAGAAGAAAGTTGAATGCCAAACCAATCTAAAAATCTTGTTGCTTTGATTGTTAAAAATCTAGTGCTTGCATTTGGGGCAAAAACATAGTCATTTTAGCAATTTACATTTAATGCAAAAAAACCCTTCTAAATATTGTATCATGCACATACTTATAAGCTTTATTTATAGTTGTAGCCTTGTAGGTTTTAGGTTTAGTTAGGTTTCATGGAGCTTCCCCTTATAATTTGAAGAACTAACTCTACACATTGTTTGATTTAGCTTGTCTTAAAAAGGACAAACTAAAACACCAACATGATGAAGGAAAAAATGAGAAGACTACATGAGAACATAGAGATAAAAGATAATATTTCATGAGAAACAAAATCCTGGGTAATTTTGATAGGAGTTTAAACAAAAGAAAATATTAAAAACACCCAAATAACTAGAGTACATAAAACAAATTTGTGAATTAAATCATAATAAGGGCATTCCCCCCATAATCAATATAAGTCTTCTCAATATAGGACATTAAGGAGGGCAGCATGAGGCTAGTAGAGAGAATACATAGTACATAGATGAACTTGTTGATGTGTTTTTCGTGACCGCACCAACGCAGAATAAAGTCGCCAACGGCTACCCTATTCTCTCTTGATCAAAGTATCCAGCATGCTAAGATTGCAAGAAAGTTCATGCGTTCAACTCCAAGGTTCCTTTAGTGCGAATAGGCTTAGTTGGCTCAATGTGATTTGCTGGTATTTCAAGGGGACTTACGGAATTGTTCAACAGCGGAGAAAGAAATTCAAATGCTCGAAAGATTTGTCTATGAAGCGTGGGTTTCCTATTCTAACTAGAAAGTACTGAATTGAAATGGTGTAGGGTTTAGAGATTCTAAATCTATTCTAAGGCATGGGATATGGAGCTCAACTTCAGTAAACTTCAACCGAACTTCGCTTTGCCTTGCATCGGACAGCTTCCATGGAGTCGGTGCAATCTTCAAGGGAGATGACTAAAGATGTTCAAACCACCACTTGACATGAAGATACCATCACAACGACGCATACCATCATTCAAACTGTGATTGAAGTTAGGCCCACAACGTTTCCAGTTGACCACACAAGGCGCATTCACCATCAGCAAACACACTAGTGGTATGGATAGACGAAGTTGCTTAAATCAAACACCACATTCCACAGCTAACAACTACTTGCATGGAATGAAAATTATACTACTTTGAACTAATTTACACTACCATTTGAATCGGAAGGACGAAGAAACCTTGCTAGCTACTCACAACAAAGATGAAATTCACCATCAATGAAAAACTCTTTTATTGAGAGAGTGTTCACAACAATTTCTTACAAAGTTTTCAAAGGGAAAACTTTCCCTCTTCTTCAAACTACACTATCAATCTATACTAAGTTACTCTAAACTATCACCTAGCTGTCTCTCTATTCTAATCTCTATTGTCTAACTTCTACTTCTAATGAAATACAAATGAGGGGGACTCCCCCTTTTATAGATGGCCAAGTCCAACAGACGGCTCAGATTACAATCGGCTGGATGGCCAGGATCGTGCCACCTCAGCCCTAAACAAGATTCACCCTAAAAACCGCCACCAAGAGGAGTGGGGTAATAAATGAGCCATAATGTCCATCATCCTTCTAGAAGATTCCATCTTTGAAACGCGTTCACACTGGTCTTGATCTTCTTGACGTTGTTCTTCAACTTTGCTCGAGCTTCCATTCGTTTCTTCATCTTGAGTTTCGAAAACACTTCCTTCTGCCACTAAGTCTCAACACTTAGCCATTTTGTTTGCAACTTTCTTCCTTCGAGGTTGAAATGTAGTCTTGGAGTACTTGCTTCATCACTTAAGTCATCACCGCCCGGTCTCGACGTTCCTCCTGCAAAACAAGCAAGGAGAAGGGTATCAGAACACTTCATAATATAAATTCACTTTACTTACCTGATTTTAACTTCCAAGCGTTCATTGTCTTCACTAGCCAACTTCGCGTTCAGATTCTTCATGCCTTAGCCAAATTTCCAACATATCTTGCATTCTGCCTGGCATACTTCACTCTGATATTTCATCCAACTCAAACTCGAGAAGAAATCCTTTCATCAAGAATTTGATCAAAAATTATCTAGGCGGTCATCTTCAAATTCATCTACC
The DNA here is from genome assembly GCA_007258455.2 of Sequoia sempervirens. NCBI lineage: Eukaryota > Viridiplantae > Streptophyta > Pinopsida > Cupressales > Cupressaceae > Sequoia > Sequoia sempervirens. The sequence goes on from VDFB02271358.1 coordinate 130,600,433, forward strand.
AAGGCATTTTTAACACACTTTATCCCTTGCCTTAGAAAAAATTTAAATTTTCCCTTAGGAAAATCACCAACCTAGTGCCCATGAAAAATATCCATCTTGAAGGCCTGGCGAAGCACGAAAGACTTTAAAATCCATTCCCTGTTGAAGATCTTCAATACCCAGAAGAGAATTTCCTCCAGAACACGTCAGACTCATGGGTGTACAACGAACGGGTTCATTTGATTTTCTTGAATTTTGCACCTTAGAAAAATATTATTTCACCAATTTCAATCCGTTCTTCATCTCTGTGATCATCCTGTTGCTCTAACTTGAGAAATTTTAAATTCACTCTGCAACTGGCATCCTCCGACAATTTTGCTCACGTCTTGAGAAATTTGATCACTCTCCATTAGACTTAGGCATTAAGGAAGAACATTTTGTGCCTCAGAAAAATTTTCGAATCACTTAGCATTTTTGAAAAAAAAAAAAAAAATTCCCTTAGAAAATTTTATTCATTCTTCAACCCATCTTCCATTTTGCCTTAGGCGCACTTCATCACCATGAGGAACATTTAACTTCACCACGCCTAGTAGTATCTTCCATCTCCACTTCCAACGCCTAGCTTATTTTATTTTCACCACCTTGGCAATTGTCATTCCTTAGCAATATCATTTTTCACTTGGCGCATATCCCATTTTGAAGGTGAATATTAAACTCCACCATGCCTTAGGAAATTTTTATTCAAGTCTCCACCTTACACACTTGGGCACATATGACACTTGAGGAAGGAAAACACATTTCCAACGCCTAGCCAATATTCACTTATCAACTTTACTAAATCTTTACATGGCGCATTTCTCATGTCATGAAGGATGGAATATTCAACGCCATCTTTGACCTTTTCTTCCTCTTGGCGCATTTGAGAGGGTGAGAGGGATTTTAAATTTTCAATGCCCAACATATGACCTTTGAGCTCCCCTCTCTTGTCTTTACATGCCCTCATTTGGGCGCATTTGAGCATAGGAGGAGGATGAAACGCCCTTTTGACTTGTTGACCAGCTTGAGATTCTTTTCTTTTTGTCTTCACATGGCCTCTTTTAGGAGCATTTAGGCATGCATGAAGGATGAAACTCCCAACACCAAGCTTTGACTCCTTTCCTTTGCTAACTTTTGGCACATTTTGTATGATGTGGTGGATGAAACTTCCAACGCCCTCATGTGACTCTTGGACTTCCAGCCTTTTGTCCTCACATGCCTTGATTTGGGCGCATTTTGCCCATGTAGGGGGGTGAACTCCTTTGACTTGTTGACTTTCTTCTTGGGCACATTTCAGCTTGCTAGAAGAATATCGTCTTTTACTTAGAAACTTTTCATATCTTCTCTCCTTCTCCTTGGGCGCATTTTAGCATGGCAGGAGGATGAAATTCGTTGACTCTTTGACCCTTTCTTACCTTGAGCGCATTTTAGCCTAGGAGGTGGATTTTTATACTTAGAATATATTTTATGCTTGAACATCTTTTCTTCTTCATCAAGCAGGGCGCATTTTGCTATATGTGCAGGATGAAAGTTGTTGACTTTCTTTGACTTCTTGTGAGGTGGGCGCATTTGGCACATAGAGGAGGATATCCGTTTGTCTTAGAAACTTTTTCAACAACTCTTGAAGTGGGCGCATATAGAGGCATGAGCAGGATGAAGCTTGCCTTAGAATTTTTTTCTTGATGTCTCTTGTAGCTGGGCGGATTTCACATGTGTTGGAGGATGAAAATTAACACTTAGAAAATTTTCAAATCAACTCCTCAAGGATGGCGCATTTGGAGGTGGCAGGTGGATTTGACAATGACTTAGAAACTTTTACAAACTTCTTCATCCCTTGAGGGCGCATTTTACCCCTGGAGGTGGATGAACACTTGGAATATTTCCATGCTTGGCTTGCTCTCCACCTGAAGTAGGCTCATTTGGCCTAGGGTGGAGGATGAAACTCAGACTTAGACATTTTTCTAACCTTCTGCCAGGGTCTCCATGACTGCTATTTATAGTAAGTCCTCCAATTTTTGCATCTCTGAAGCTTAGATTGATTTGAAATTTTGAACACCGGATCCTTACAACTTCAACAATCTGTTGACACTGCCATTCTGAGTTGACCTGCTAAAAATAGCATATTTCTGGAGGTGTTTTGCTATTTATAGTAACCTCTCGTTTCTGGTCCTCCACAACTCTGTTTGCTCTGAAATTTGAATGAGGTGCTCCTCACCACGTGACCTGCTTGCTGACATCAGTGCATGCAACTGATTTGCTATTTTTAGCCTGTTTCCAAACTGACTTACTATAAATAGTAAGTGCTCCGTTTGACTTGAAATTTTACCAGTAGATAGCCTGAAGGATGCTGATTGCGGTGGTTTACACCGGTTTTCAAAAATTCTGACTTTTTGCCTCTCTTTTTAGGTCCCGAAACTGGAAACCCTAATTTTCTCTGCATGCATATCAAATGATCTCTGTTTGTCCTCGTTTTTGTTGCATTGCGATCAGCTCGTGATTCTGAAGTGCTGGGAGGCGGCTGCCGGGACACACCTGCTAAAAATAGTAAGTTCCTTATTGAGTGATTATCTCCATTTACATGTCACACCATCGCGAAATTCTCGAAAAAACCATAAGGAATATGCCAACATGCAAGGAAAGTGCTGACATGCAAACCCTAAAAATAGCCTCGGAAGGTTGAACTCTGAAATTCATCACCTCACTTTGCATGTCACACCATCGTGAAGGTCTCAAAAAACCCAAAAGGAATCTCTAGACATGCAAAGAAAAACTCTGCGTCTAAGCCCTAAAATCTGCTCCGGAAGCTGGACTGCTAAAAATAGAAAGTTGCCTGTTTTAGCTCAAATTTTGCACACGAGTAGTTTGATGTACTCTGAATGCAGTGTGACTGTCGGAATCTCAAAAATGCTGACAAATTGCCAGTAATTGCATACTTACTAAAAATAGTAAGTACCCGGAATTTGATGGAAATTTGTTGAGAGCCTGTTGGAAGCATACTGACAACAATGTTAGTCTCTGTTTTCAATTTATTCACTTTATTCGACCTCAAATTGGCTGGAAAGATGGAAACCCTAATTCTTAGACTTGGCCAAATTTCACGTTGAGGTTCAATGACGGGCACGTCCCCTAGAAGGCAGACCATAGAAAAGAGAGACAACGACAAACGACCCAAAAGCAAAGCCAAAATTAGGGGCGTCCCCATTTGAAATGGGCCGATGTGTGAAAAAGGTCACAACAGAACTATGGGAAGAATTCCTAAAATAAGGGCTTGAAGCTCTAACACTACACAAAAATAATGGTGTAATTCAAGATTCCTTCCCTACCATACTAACAGCTAGAATTTTCATGCCCCTCTTAAGTGGAGGTGCCAATAACTACCAAAGTATTATGACCAACATTCTCCTTCCAAACTTATTTAGGATTATAATGGAGTGTAGAATCAGCAGTTGAGATGAACAAGGGAAAAGGGGAAAAGGGCAGGCAAGTTTTAAAACTAAACACTCTACAATTGATCATTGCATCACTTTAAGATATCTAATCAAAAATAATTTGGATAAGCATTGACAAGAAGGTTTTTTCTTCTTCATTAACTTCAAGAAAACCTTAAAGAAAATTCCTAGAAGCAAATTTGGGAGTGGGATTGAGGAAATTGGTGTACTAGATGAGTATAGAGAAGCAATTTTCATTTTTTTAATCAAGTACAAGCCAAAATAAGAGCACATACAAAATTGTCAAAATGTTATAGAAGCAATGTTGGCATCAAACTAGGTTTCCTATTATTCCCCAAAATATTTGTATTGGACATCAAAAAGTTAGAAGAGTGGATAGACAAAATTGGAGGTGGGGACAATTACTCAACTATGTTATAAAGTTACTTCCATATGCTACTGACCTCCTTTTAATTGCAAAATCAATCCACAGTTTAAGAAAATGCTTGAAGGCACTTTAACTCCTTTATAAATAATTAGTGATGCAGGTTGGCATCAAGAAAACTGAAGTCTAAATTTTCTCTCTTCAGAGAAAGAAAAAGCAAATAAACTTCATTTTTGAGAGCAACTTGTAGTAAACCACAAAATATAAGTATCTCAGTCTTGATTTCCACAGTAAAATTAGATAGGAGGAGTCCAGAAAAAAGAACAAAATAGGAGGATGGAAAGAATTATAATCAATATAGAATAGGTAAGGATATGTAAGAGTTGTGGATTTGGAATACCACAAGGATCTTTTTGGGGTTGCTTGTCATGCCAATAGAACTCTACAGATGTGGAGTATGTGTGACAAACACATTGGACCTAAAAATGTGAGAGAATTCAAAAACACTCAATCACAAGCAATTCCAATATTAAAGCCTTAGCTCTAAAGAAAAAACTTAACTAAGATAGGTACCTCTCCTTTGAAGCCAATGGCTATAATTTGGCTACTGGGCTACCTAAAAACCATAGAAGAAAAACATTAACCAATGCCAAAAGATGGTAGTAGGAAAAGAGTTAGACAAGAGAAAGATCAATTGGACAAAATAAAAATCAAATGGATACTTAAGTAGGGCATTAGGCTACACAAATTATTAATTAGGAAATTAAGAATATGTCAAAAAATTTCACTGTGTGGACAAAGAAACTCGTTAGGAGGAGAGAATACAACATCAATGAGTCCAAACCCCATCTATGAGAACCATTAGAAAACCTGCATAGGGGCAGCAATCAAATGGAAGGGAAAAATGCCAATCGTTCTATTAAAAACAAGCTCACATCAGATTTGGTGTGAAATAGATGGACAACACCATGGAAGAATGAGGGACAAAATATGTTTATTTTGTAACATTGGAGCTGTGGAAATGAATGAATCTACATATTGAGTGCTCAAGTTACAATGGCATTAGAATCAAATACATCAATAACCTGAGGGTTGAACCTTCCACTGCCCTTGTTTAAAGATTTGAGATTAACAAAAACCGAGAGAACTTCTTACCAAAGTAAATAATAGGAGATCTAACCTTAAGAAGAGAGCGGCAATGTCTCAACTTTAGCTTGGCTGACCTTGCACATTTTTTCCAAGGTGACCTAGACTGTATGGTGTACACATCTTCCCCAATGTTGCTAGGTGGTCCCATAGACATTTTGATCTCCTATAGGTTAATAAAATCTTCCATTCTTTCAATTAAGCAGTTGAGATATAGTTGATTGTAGACAGAGTTAGAGAGTCTGTGGAACATATGGAAGTAGTATCTGATTTGCAACTAAATAAAGAAATTTATATGCACAACTTTTGTCCGTTGCAATATTTGTGGATGTGAGTTATCCTCCTTTATGCCTCATGTTTTAGTGCATGCTCTTTTCTATTTCTTAGCACTTCCAACTATGTCACTAAGAAAGTGAATTTCTTTTACACCTTTGGTCCCTCTTCTGATAGGTCAGTTTTCTACAGCTTTGCATTCCGAGGGAAAAATATTCACAACTTTAAGATAACAAAATTCCAAGGCTTTGAATTATTTCCTTGAGGTTTTCAGTCAAAAAATCCAATGCTTATAAATTACATTTGTTATTAATACAATAGAGGCCCTGAAAAATGAATTATCAGAAACACGAGGACACATACCAATGAAAAATAAAAAAAGGAAAAAGAGTATTGATTTGTTCTTAGGAAATTGACGATGTCCACTGATATGGTGGAGTGGTAAAGACATGTTCTCAATTGTTAGCAGACCAATTAGATCAAACTCAATGGAATATGCTCTTGTTTTCAGGCACATGAAAAAGGGTGTAAGTCTTGGGTGGATTGGGACACACAGGAAGCCCATTAGGAAACTAACTAAAAAGTCATCAGATAACTCAATGGGATTTGTCACACGAAAAAGTTTTCAAGTCTTGGGTGGATTGGGACACACAGGAATCCCATTAGGAAACTAAATAAAAATGCATCAGATGTATCTCCATAATTTAATAAGGAAAACTGACTGCAGGCAGTACTTTCAGCTGTTCAAAGATGATCATGAAGGAACAAATTTAATTTTTTCTCAAAAGGAAAACAAGAAAATATGAAAATGTATAAATATCATATATAGAAAAAGCGCTTGAGCATACTTTTGGTTTGTCCTCCTCTTTTTGATGCCATACTCCTGGCATGTTGATGTAAGTTTTGCTGCCCCTGTCCTTTTGTTTCTGTTCTCTTTCTATTCTGGCCTGATCTTCTATAATACCCATCGATCGCTTCTTCCAGCGCATAACTGCATTCTCAGATCCTCCCCATGGAACTATACATACTTCTTGACCTCTGATGCTTGATCCCTGTCCAAAATAGTCACATTGGCAAAAAAAAACCCACAAATTAATAGCCCTCTAATGATCAATTAATATGCCCTTATTGAACAATATATAATTTCATTCCACCACTAATTTACAAGAACCAAACTTACTTACACTCAAGAGAACGGCAGTTTCTAAAGCATAAGGCTCCTCAAAGGTCACAAATGCAACTCGTGCATACTTTCCAGCACTAACATCACCATTCCAAAAAACCAACCACCAAGATAATTTTAGGGGTCCTTCTTTTTCAAAAATAAATCTTATACATCTTCTTAAATGAACTTACTTCTCTGTCAATCAGCAGTCTCCACTTCTACGAAGAACAAAACCAGCAAAGAAAAAGTCATGGGCTGTTTTTGCCCAATTCTCTTTTACCAACTCTCAAATATTAAATTTGACAATTTGATTAAACATTTCAAATGATTAATCAATTGTTAAAATTTTACTAACTTCCCTATATTGAATCTTGATGGTGAATTCTATATATTTTATCTAATGCATATTTCGTATGCTTTTGGTGTATGCAGATGGTCTGGTCCTGGATGCTAAAACAAACAAAATCTTCAAAGACTAATATAATGCATGAAGTGATTTCTGTAAATATTCTGTGCTACAATTCAATATCAACAGGACAAACGTAATGGAGAGTGGAACTAAACAAGAATATTGTAAAGACTCTTTTGGAGGAAAGAAATTTGAAGACGTAATATCCTTCTAATATCTGAGCCAGGAAGTTTTAGCTAATTATAAATGGAATGCTCGCATAGGAAAAGGAACAATAGGTGGTTTGGAGGAACAAATTTCCCCACAAAATAAGCACAGGAGTATATCCGTATGGATTCAAAACCAAGGAAATTTCTCTACAGAACCTTGGCCAAACCAGTAAATTACATGGACACCAAGTATCTATGTGTCCTAAACTATCTCAAAAAATGATGGAAAATAATTGAATCGGTTGAATTAAAATCCCTTGTTAATTGTGACACCATATCAAATCCAGTTGACTGAAACAGATATATTCCATTTTGGGCAAGTTCTATGTCAATTCATCAAGTGCATATGTAAGAGGGTAAATGTATTTTTCATAGAAAGCAATCACAGTTACTAAAAATAAAGGATAGTTTTAATAAAGGTCTGGATTAGTTATAGAAATCAGGGGTAGACGAAAAGAGCTTGCCTATGGAACAAGCCTCGGTAAGAGACTTAATCAATTTGAAGGGGCCGTGTAAATCCAAAAGAAAAAATAGATTTCTATCGCACATGAAATAACCCTGTGGTTACTTAGAAGGAACAAGGATCATGCCCATAGGATCATAATTCTCCTGGTAAGAGACAGTTTACAAGAATGTCTGCAGGACAGTTTACTCTCTAGAAGATGGTATGTAAGTAGAAGAAGAATTGAAGGAAGCTCTCTTTTTAGCTTTTTTCTGTTCTGTCTTGTTTCAACTGAGAGGCTTGAACGCCATGCCCCTTTTATCTTTATTTATTTTTGCACCCAGAATTTGCTCACAGCAGTAAGTTGAAAGAACATAAACCAGAAGTTCTTTAATCAGTTCTTGGAGTAATTAGATGGAGGAGAGAAAGAAGCTAGCTAAAATTATAGGTGTACTGCATCAGTTGGTATCAGAGATAAGATCCTAAGATGATAAACCTTATGCAGATTATTGTCAGATGTTGAGGGACAAGATTGAGAGCAAGCATGGATGCTGAGGGAACCTGTAGGGAAGAATGAACAGTTATTGGTTCAAGGGAAGGACCATTGGAAGTTCAGAGGAGTTTTGGTGTGCGTGAGAGTTCAAAATAGTGACATGAGGAAGCCAACGAGTAATGAGAATTGAATGTAAATGAAGAGTCATAGGTGCAGCGCTGGGAAAGTCTGGGGCATCACTGCACATAGTCCACAGAATATGAGTCAGTTTAACACAAAAGCTCGAAAGGTTGGAGTCAAAAAATAAGGTCAAAACGAAAATGGGGATAGAAATTGTAGTCTAAAGGCACCCGAGAAAAAAATCCCAAACATCCAAGAGGCTTTCAGAAATGGTAAATGAGTATAAGAGTAAAAAAAGTGCATCAAACAGGCTTAGAGAGATGGTAAATAAGTAGAGAAGAAGCAAACCAACTGGCAGGTTTGTAGAGATGGTAAAAGAATAGTGATGAAGAAAAACAACAGTTGAGAAGAGGGTGACTGAAGTAGATTTTCATTCCAAAAAGGTATAATAAAGGAATGATGGCTAAAGTGAAATTTTCATGAGAAAGTACACTGGTTTTATGGTCATTAACAGTTTGTATAGACTTTGAGCTCCTCTTTCTGATGTACAGAGTTCATGGTCCCTTCAACATCATTGTCGAGATTTTTCTTTGTTTAAACTTGTATAAATGAAATATTTTTTTAAACATAGAAGTTGTTCTTTTTAACACAGTTGTTTCAGATTTGATAACTGATGATTGAAAGGGTTGTGGTTTAATGTTTTAGCTGAAGCTTTGTAACAACAAAACCAACTTAATACAATGAAAAAGTTCTTCATGAATAAGAGCTCTTTAAAGTCCATTTATCTTTCCAGATCAACTTGACTTTAAAGGTTTCTTCTACAATATGATTCACAAAATTCTTCCCTCCAAATTGACGATCTTTAAGTGCAATAAACAAGAGATACTAAAAACCAAAATGGGTGTGATAAAGAAAAACCTTACTTTTCTAGCTTTACATTGAGTACAGTTCCACAATAACCGAAGAAACCTTTAACATCAATTTCGGTTGCCTCAGTGGATAAATTACAGACTTGAACGATGAATTTGTCTGCCATGCTCTCCCTCGTTCTAACTGCAACTCGAATCAAAACAGGAGGAGAAACAACGCAATAGTGCTGATCTTCGATTCCGATGTTATGCTCGTGAAAGCAAGCAAATTTCTTTAAATAATACGTGGTGCACGTAAAAAGGAGGGAACAAAAGAAAAAGTAGTATCAATTTCTTTTCTTTTCTTTTTTATGAATATTCTTATTAAATATTAGATTAATAATATAAAAGAATATAATATTTATTAAAAAGTTTAGATAGTAGAAAGACACATTCATAAAATTCAACAGAAAAATATCTGAGATAAAGACAGGATAAAAAATAGAAATGAGATTCTCATCTTATCAGTTAGTGAGATTCAAAGCTGGTGAGATTCAACACTATCCATGGAAAATGATAGAAATGAGATTCTCATCTTATCAATTGGTGAGATTCAAAGTTGGTGAGATTCAACAATATCCATCAAAAATGATAAAAATGAAATTCTCATCTTATCAATTGGTGAGATTCAACAATATCCATAAAAAATAATAGAAATGAGATTCCCATCTTATCTGTTGGTGAGATTCAACAATATTTATCCACAAACTAGCAATTCGTACATAATCTAAATTACTCTCTACTATCTAGTATTAATGTACATAAGGGTATTTTGCATTGTTGAATCTACTATATTTTTATAGAAATGGGATTGCATAACAATATTGTATGGTTTTATAATAATAAATAATTTATAACTTTTTAAATCTATAATTAGCCAATAGACTACATATAGTGTAAGATTTGAGCCTAAAATAAGTCTCACGCCTACAAATCACTATTGAGCCATTGGAAACAAGTTTTAACTATTATTTAATGGTAAACCAGATGTTGTTTAATGGTAAAAGCTTTCAAAATATCAAGTAAAAGCCTTCAAAATCTCACTTATCACATAAAAGACAAATAATTATTGATTTGACAACTACATGGGAACATTCTATTTCCATTTGCAATGTTTTTTATCAATTTGATGGCAATTGTTTTTCTCATTTGCATTGCTTTATGTTTTAAATTTGTATGCAAATATTTCATAATCAAATAATACTTAATTTATTTAAGGCAAAAATTCTAGATTTATCTAAGTTTATTTTATTTCATTATTTAGCACTTATTATTAATTGTTTAATCCAGTCACATGTAACTACAATTTTGTAGTGCATCCATGCACAAACACATACTCTCTAACATATTAACATACATATAGTTTTCTATCGATGTAATCCTTGAACCTCCTTTAGGTGCAAGTGCTACTTTAAATAATTTTAAAATTATAACCTCTTGTGTATTTCCAAAACTTGTGGATGTTTATATTTTAAGAAAGGGTTGAATATTGTGTGTTTATAATCATTTTAATTTATAATTGATCTATAAAAGATTTAATTAGCCGATAGGCTTCCCCTGTGGATTTGCCAATCCACAAATTCTCGAAAAACTTGTTTCACGCTCTCAAACAGCTCAGTTATCGTTAAATTGTGTTAGTTTTCAATGACCATCAAATCGGAATATATCGGTGACAATCAAATCTGAATATATTACATCTTCAAATCAAATTGGATCTTCTAATTAAATCAAATCAAATTTTGTGTATCAACTCTACAATTATTACAAATCATATCAAATCTACTTGGATTTTTTCCCTTGATCTTCTTCATTGGATTCTTCTTGAAAGGGGGAACTGAAGGATCATACTAAAAGGAAGTTGGGTAAGCAAAAGTAGTTCCTACACTAATCTAAGTAGGAGAGAGTTACAAAAATTTCTCAAGCACCTTTAACTGTTACTGATTTAGATGCACATACATATCATAAACAAATAAACAATGAAATCAAAACACAGAATTTTACGTGGGGAAAACCCTTTAGAGAGAAAAACTCCACAGTCCAAAACACAACTCAATTATATTATTCAACAACAATAAACAAGTTACAATATAATTTCAAAGTTATGCTCTTGCAGAATGTTGCATGGTGTGCACCCTTGGTCTCCTTAATTATGTTGTGTAGCGCAACACTTGGGTTCGTGACATGGCTTAACTGTCTCTCGTGGATTCATTAAGTCCATCGGTTGGATCAAACATTATCAGATTGATCTTTTGGTGCAACAACAACCATATGTGCAACAATTGGTATCAGAGCCTAGGTCACAAATTCAAACCCCTTGCTTGTGTTGGGGGGATTGTTGCAAGGTGTGCACTCTTGGTCTCCTTGTGTTGTGTAGCATAGCACTTGGGTTCATGATATGGCTTAATCACCTCCCGTGGATTCATTAACTCTGGTGGCTATATCAAGCATTAATAGGTCAATCTTTTGGTGCAACAACAACCATTTGTGCAACATGAGAATCTTCACACTTCTTCTCAATTTTGGAGTAATTATGATAGCATAACAATACTTCAATAAAATAGCAACAACAACTCCAAAATACAAGTGCTTAATATATAGGAGCTTACAATACATAAATTATACATTTCTAAATTGACTGCCAAAGGCTGAAGATGCAACATGGAAAGCACCAATACCACTACACACATATAATGGTAAGTTTCCAATTGTCACCACGTACAATAGTGCAATTGTCAATTGTCACCAAACCTGCACTTGCCAAATAAGAACTACACCTTGAAAACTCGCATTCCATGCAAACTCAACATAGAAATAGAAAGTGCCTTCATGCACAACTCCCCTTGTAAATTTATACAACTTTCCAACTTGACTCCTCAGATATAGAAACTACAAGTTGTAACTCACAAGACAACATGAGATAATTAGCAATATTAAATATTTAAATAATCAATGCTATGAAAAACAAAGGTTGAGACACCTTCTTTTTCCCAACATTCTCCCACTTGTCAAACACCTTTGAAGAACCAATGGTCTAGTAACAAGATTTAATTGCTAGAGATCGTGAGGCCCATAGACTCCAAACACCATCTAAAATTCTCTGTGCTCACTAGATTTGTCAATGCATCTACAACATTTGTTAGGGTGTTAAGCTTCTCCAAATTAACCTTCCCATCTTCCACCATATCGTAAACAAAATGAAACTACACATCAATGTGCTTTGTTCTAGCATGGAAAGTATAATTCTTTGCTAAGCGAATGAATATTGATTGTCATGGTAGATAGTAATCCACCCTACATCAAAACCAATATCAGAACACAAACACTCAAGCCAAATGGCTTCCTCATAAACATGAGAAGCTATCATGTACTCCACTTTTTTCATGGATAAAGTGACTACAGCTTGTCGCTTACTCATCCAACTAATGGCACCACCAAACATTATGAATACATACCCACTGATGAATCTTCTACTATCAATATCTCATGTCCAATTAGAATCCACAAACCCACGGATATAGATTGAATACTAAGTTCTAGTAGGATAACCATGAAAACATAGGTCATACTTGAAAGTACCTTGGAAGTATCTAAAAACCCTCTTAACTGCATCCCAATGTATCTGTCTAGGATTAGCCATAAAGCAACTTAGGACTCCAACTTCTTGGATAATGTCTAGCCTTGTACATACCATAACACGCATCAAACTACCTACAACACTAGCATAGGGTACTCTAGTCATGTCCTCCATATTAGGAGACTTTAGGCAGTCTTCTATAGAAAGCTTCATCCCTCAAATCACAAGAACAATTAATTGTTTGCAAGTTATCATGTTGAATCTCTCTAACACTACATTCACATATTCTATCTTAACCAAAGCTTTCTATTAGTTTTGTCTCTTCTAATCTCCATCCCCAATATACATTGAGTTGCACCTAAATCCTTCATTTCAAACTATGCTGACAACTGGGACTTCAAATCTGAAATCAAACTTTTATCTTTCCCAAAAAATAGCATATCATCAACATACAATATAATGATGAGAAAATGATCACTAATAGTTTTGTAGTAAATACAATGATCAAATTTAGATGTCAGAAATCCCAAACTCAACACAAAGTTGTCAAATTTATGGTACCAATCCTAGGAGATTACTTAAGACCATACAAAGACTTTTTCAAATTGCATACCAAACTTACTTTACCTTTAACCATTTATTATTTAGGTTGTGACATATAGATTTCTTCCTCCAAGTCACCATGAAGGAATGTTGTCTTCACATCCATTTGTTCCACTACTAGATCATACATTGATACAAGTTATAACAAGAACCGGATAGACGTCAGCTTCACAACAAGAGAGAAAATCTCACCATATTCAATTCCCTCCACTTCATAATACCCCTTAATGACCAACCACGCCTTATGCTTCTCAACACTGCCATCTAGACTAGATTTTCTCTTGAACATGCATTTACATCTAACAGGTTTTCGTCCTTTGGGAAAAGGTACTATTGTGCCCTTAGCACACACACCCCGTTCGGAATGGGGACCCTCTTTTCTTTCGCCTTGTCAAGTTGTTTTGTCACCACCTCATTTTACGCGCCTCCTTTTTTGATGTCTCGGATGGTCGATGTTGCTTCAAAGTCCCATCATAAATTGACCATGCCTCCCCTTTTTGATTTTGCTGCGTTCCGGCGCCTCACGGGGTCCCTCTAGTAATTTGGTTCTACCAACGGCCCCGGGCCTGGGCGTTCAGAATTTTGTCTCCGGGTTTCCATGCCGGAATTGTCGTTCTCAACAGTGTCCGCTAGGCGTCCTTCCAGACCTCGGGGTCTGAACCCCCTCTTGCTGTCTGCTAAAACTTGTTAAAATTTTTGAGCGACGCCCCGACCTCCGGGCCCCGGGCCCCAAAGGTCCGCCTCCGAGGTTCCGTCCTTGTTTGGCTGTCCGCGACGGCGGACCCCCTGCGGCGTCCTGCCCCTGGTCCCGCCAGCCTTTTCGATGTTCGAAGTCTCTGAGACTACTTGCCTGTCGTCGGTCGTTCCGGGCCCGACCATCCAGAATTTCGTGTTCAAAATTCCATGATGGTCCCACCATCCCCGACAGTGGATCTCTGAAGGCATTCCGCCCTCTGGGCCCCGAACCATTTCCCACCGCTGCCGTTCGATCGAGTGAAAAACTTAAAACGGCCGTTGTCTTGTGCCTCCCCGACCGTTGGGTCCCGACTTTCCCGCCCCCGTCGCTGACCTATTTTTTGAATCCACCAACCTTTTTACCGACCGTACCTACAATAAATGCGATCATTCATGGTGGTTGGGGGTATAAAATGCCCAACTCGGCCGGTCATTTTCATTACAAGATTGCAAAGCGAATTGGACAAACTGTCATTTGGAGCCCACCGTCTTTGGCCTCATTGTGATAATCGCCCTCAGCATCATTTCGTCGACCGCAGGTGGATCCCACGTCTCCCCACATAGCATGTTTGAGGTAGGCCATCCGTTTTCCCTCTTGAGCATCGTTTTCATGATTTTAAAAGATTTAATTAAATTAACAATCGATAGGATGGCATAAAGTGATAGAACATGTAATTGTGCACCAAACCCACATGATGGAAAATTGACAAACCTCCTAGGATGCCCTCCTCGCCGATCTAGAGTTTCTCCATGTCGCAGTTGTTCTTCGCAGGGAAAACGTCCACCTCAGGCCCGAGACCCACCTTCGTCATCCCTTAAATAAACCTTCAAACAATCTTGCCAGCGGAAATTCTTCCCTCCGGGCCCATCCCATCGGACTTCTTCGTCCGGAGTTCTGCCTGCATTTCGCCATGCCAAACTGCAAAATCCTCCTTGCCTCCCAGCTGCCAGATCCCGACCATCCCCTCGCCGAAGAACTTCAAAACTCAACATGCATCCTTTGGTCCTCTCGGGCCCGGTACCTCGGGGTTCTACCTCCGAGGTTCCCCGGGTGTTTTGCCATCGTCCACGGCGGGTCTCTCCCGGCGTCCCGACCTCCGGGCTTCGCCTTCATGTCCGTTGTTGACCTCTAGCAATTTAATTCACGCATCCTTCAGCTCTTGGGGCTCCAGACGCCGAATGTCCTTGCTTCGTCTTCCGCCAGTCTCACAGTGAACTCGTTGGTGCCATCTGTGCTCCGGACCCCGCCCTCTACCCCGCTGTTGGCTGGTCTTTTTGCATCAGCGTCCTTGGGACCTCTCGGGCCCCGGTGTCTGGACTTCCGTTCTCGGAAGTCCGCTGCTCTCCCGCCATCGAGGAAATTTCACCCCGTCCTTCCGATCGCCGGGCCCCAAAGCATCGTTTGCCGTGGGATCTCGCCGAAACTCTGAACTGCCTTCTGCTCGTCGGGCCCTGTGGCCCGGAACTCCTGTCCTCGCCCACCGTTGCTAGTGGAAAATCCCTCCCATCGGCCTGACCTCCGAACTCTGTGTTGCCGACCGCCGATTGAACTCAAAGCAAAATCTTGCCGCCGGCCCCTTTTCGCCGGACTTCCCCTCCCGGACTTCCGTCCGCCGTTGGCCGTCCCAAATGGCTAAGTTAGCTCGCCATCCCGGTGTCGCTGGCCCGAACCCTCGAAAGTGAAATGACTTAACATCAGCCGCCTTTTGGCCCTCCAGGCCCTAGACCTCGGACTTTCGTCCTCAAATTTCCTTCTATTGTCTACCGCTACAAACTGCTATCTCCTGACAGCTTTCTAGCATGAGACCTCTGAACTCTCCTAAATCCACCCAAATGAGCCCAAATCTGTAATCCAACTTTGACCCACATCCTAGATTTTGCTCTTCTTCATCGTGAACCTCTTGAAATATTCAAGTGTGACCAAAGAAAGTCTTCGGGGGCCTCCCGCTGTGTTTTCCCTTCCAAATGACATTCTTGCCAAGGAAGTCCGGCCCTCCGGGCCCGAGTTGTCCAAATTCCTTTAATCGGAGATCAATAATATCTTAAGATGAAAGTTCATGATATGCTTGATTGATTATTTGAAATGAATATTGTTTTCAAGATATGGACTAACATGAATGCTTTTCTAACCCATTGTGCTGACTTCACCCTTGCTTGCAGAATATATGGAATCAGGTGCAGGAACTTTAGGGGCATCCGCCGAAGGGGACAAGGGGAAGAAGTCAGGAAGGACCCCTCGAGGGAAAGAAGACAAACATCAAATGAAGTACCAATTCCAGGGCGAGCCTCTCCACTCACAGGTCACTACAGACTGGAAGGAAATCACAGACACTAACATTGGCTAGGTGGATATTGATGAATTCACTCAGAGGGTTAGGGTCAACCCAACAACAAAGAATGTCATATTGATAAGGCAGAGTGGAATAGCTAAGGTTGCTGGTTTCCCTCCATCTCTTGTGGCGCCCGAATTAGTCATGGCTTGCTGAGAAGCCTACCAAATCGATACCAGAACAATTGCTGATAAGGAGGGAAACATTCTCGCAGACATGTCGCCAGAAGGGATCGCCAAGACCTTCCACATTCCCACATTCCAACAGATGGAGGTCCCTACATTAGAAGAATATCAGGCGGCGTGGGATGATAATCCAACGGGATGCAAGAAGTCAATAAACTTACATTGGCTTAAGGAAAGACAAGGCAGCGCTGCGAAAGTTCCTTAGGAGCTTTTCCGTAGCGATTTCCATGAGGATTACCATGACCTGGTAACCATGTTGAGCAGGGTTATGGGTCTTCCAACAGCCGCCTACTTCCAAGAATGGATGGCCTATTTCATTGAGCAGATCCTGTGTGGAAACGAGGACGTCACGACAAAGGTGTCATTCTATTGGGGAGGAATCATAAGCAACTGCTTCCATGAGCAGTTTGTTAACGTAAAAAAGAGTTCCAAATTCTATATGACCTCCTACCTTGTATATTCCCTGGTAGATCAAAGACAGTACAGTGGGTTGTTTGTGGCACCTGATTAGGGGCAGAAGCGAGGACTTAAACCATTTGATAAATATCTGTAGCTCCAGTACCAGAATTTCAAGAGAGATTACTGCAGAGTGAACGACACCTTCATTGGCCATATCATCAGGTTGATTGCCAGAGACTTCGAGAGGAGGGTCTCCCACAGTGCCAGGGCACTTCTGAAGCAATATGCTTTTCTTTTCATCCAGTATCCAAAATTTACGTACATCTGTGCCCAAGGCTTTACTGAAAGGCCAAATAGATTGCCTCGATACCCCAACGACAAGATCATCCTCTTGGAGCTTTCTCAGTAGCTCCAACACCTACAAGCAATCTTCAGCAACAAACATATAGCAAGGATCTCCTATCCCATGACCCTTGGCCAGGGCATGTACTGACTGCAGATGTCACAATGTGCTGGTAACTCTGAGAAGGAGCTGAAGGAGTACCATTTTGACCTGCACACTGCTCACCCACGAATGGACCTGCATGGCCATGTCAAGAAGGTGCTGGGGTCAGCATATGCCCATCTCCATCACATTGAGGATTTATGGGCCGACTGCCAAGATGACAAGGAAGTGCGCGCAAGGCACTACATGTGCATGACTGTGCAGTTCCTAAGAAGGGTGCAGCCATTTTCGGTACCAGACTAGGTCAAGGAGGACGAGTCCACAATCATGCATCTGAGGTACCCAGCGGTTGTCAACCTGCCAATACCCTCAATTGACTAGGATGAACAGGAGGTCGATGACCTAGACACCATAACCCAGCCGATCTTAACTCGTACCAAGGAGTGGATTGATGGGCAGGTGGCTCATCTAAAGCAGCAAGGAGTAGTCCTGACTTATGAGGGGCTCAAAAGTGAGCCAAGTGCCAAAAAGGATGTTGCTGCCACCACGTCAACTGGCGGGACCTCCAAGTCCCCTCCCGTCACCAGGCTTAAGAAAAGAAAAGAAACAGAAACCGCGCAGTCTCCAGACCCTAAGGCCTCTACAAAGAAAGAAACGGGAAGCTCATCCCCCAAAAGGCTTAAACAGGCAAAGGGTGTGGAAGAATTGCAGCCTCCCTTGGCTCTCCCTACCCCTCCTATTGTACCACCCACCTCCCTGGCTGCAGTCGCCACTTCCCCACCGGCAGTGGATATTTCTATCCATCTTGCCCCTTTGCCTCCGGCTTAATCGGTAATAATCATTGACTCCTCTTCTGGCATGACCACTCCCCCTTCCTCTGCTGCCATGTCACCAATTACATCACTCCCTTTGGCAACAATAACATCACCTGTTCCCCTTGCCACTATGCCCGAGGCTCTTACAAGGCACATGCAAAACCTTCCCCCTGAGCTCTCCCAGATCTTGATGGATCCAACTCTCCAAACAACCCTTGCACAAGTCCTTGCAACTGCTCAACCTTCACAACCACCGACAAGGCCACCAGCCATGGAAGCCACAATGCTAATCTTGAAGGAGTTGGAGGAACGAGAACAGGAAGCCTCAAAGCCTATTGAGGAGGAGGCCGATGAGTATCATGAGCACCCAGAGTACAAACACCGAACCATCGATAGGGTGGTTTATGAGGAGGAAGAGACGGGCTCTTTCCAGAGTGGGGATGAGGAGGATGGCTCTGATGCTAAGGTAATCATTCAGGCCTTTGATGATGACCTTGAAGAGGAAATGGCACAACAATTGAAGGACATTGGGACAGAGGCAGAAGGGTCACCACATGGTGAAGAAGGACAGCCACTAGAAGAACAACAGATAAAGGATTTAACCAAGGCTGAGGCCCATGTTGTCAGAAGCCCCGAGGCTAAGGGTACTAAGAAAGAAGAAGAAGAAACAACAAGGGAAGAAAGTCCCATTTGGAAACCATCCACCAGGCTACCTGTCAAACGCCTCGTATTTTTCCATGACTCCGACGAAGAGGAGGAGGATGCTGCCAAAGAGAAAGGAGAATCCCAAAAGGAAAAGGAAGCAGAAATCTTGGAATTGACCGAGAAGGGTGAGGGTGACCGTGATTCACCCAAGGGGAAGTCTGTTGTGCCCGAATGGTTGGAGAAGCAAATTGAAAGAATGACCCTTGTGTTGAAGGACCCAAGGGCAAGGTTGGAGGCCATCTTGGCTCGAGCCCAAATCACAACGAAGAAGGAGAAGAAGCTCAAGGTCCGATCCAAAATAACCATGGATGCTTCCGGCTCCCAAGTGGCACAAATCGCAACACCCACCATGGGCCAAGCTGGGGTAAGTTATAACATCTCTACCATTGACTCGGGAACCACAACCAGAGAGCAGAAGGTCGAGCACCTTGAGGAGTCAGTGGCCATAGTGGTGCACCTGATAAAGCAGGATAAAATCTCCAAGGATGAGCTTAAGGCGCAGGTTGCAGCATTAATAGATTATATACAGCAATGGTCCTTAGTGGATGACCTGCCCACTACATCCACGGCTGCGCCTCAGTTGCTTTCCAAAGAGCAGATCGACAAAATGGAGAGAAGGAAGAACTTGGAGAAGACTACCGAGGACTGTTCCGACAAGTCTCATATGTCGGGAACATGGGAATTAGCCAGGCTATGTGGACAGCCAACAAGTTCTTGGACCTAATACAGTCTCTGGAGAGCACAAAGAAGCTCTGCACCAACTTCCCCGCGACCTACGACTCCACCTTCCCAAGGATTGAAGCTATCCTTCAATTGCCTGAAGCCACGTGGGAAAAGGAGCTCGCATTTAAGAAAGAAGATCACTAGCTAATGGATATATGGCATCGAGACTTCGACAACCGAAAAGAGAGGTTGGAGCAAATCTTGAGCAGGGTGGATCCTGATATTGAGTGGATCAAGGAAATCTAGGCGGAATGTGCCCGATATCTCAAGTTGATGACGGGCTATGATATGCCCACCGTGCAAATGGATCCAGCAAAGATAAAACCCTACTTCCAAGAGAAGATGAAGGACAGGATGGCTAGAGAAATCACAACGGAATTCCTGAGTTTTGCTACCCGCGCCTTCGACCAATCAGAGTTGTTCAAAGACCAGGTCTCAAAGTATGATGAAAATTGGAAAAGGCTGGAAGAAAATGCGAAGGAATGGAGCTACCAAGCGCTGCGATGCGAAGTCATTGAAATAGACAAACTCCAGGAGGTCGTCCTCAAGTTCATCAAATACACAGCCTCCAAGGAACAAGAAGACAACCCTACCAAAGATGAACTTCTTGAAGAGTAGCTACAGCAAAACAACAATCTGCTAAAAGACAAAAGAGCTACAGTGCCATCAGCAAGAAGACGAAATAGGGAAGAGACAAAAATATAATTTTTAAATTGCTGAATATTGGGGGGTAGGTGAAACCCTATTTTGTAATGAATCTTGGCCACACAATAAGAATGAATCTTGGCCATTCATTTGACTTTTGGAAAATAGGGATCCCCTCTCATTTGCAAAGTGAGAGTTGAGTTGTTGTAAAGACATGCTGTAGAAATTTATAAGGAAAAGGCATTGACTTGGTGTATTTTCTTGGTTTCTCTCATGTCGCTTGATTCAGTCTCCAATGTTAAATGTTTGACTTAGATTTTATTGTTGTTTGGTTAGCTGTCTTATTTCTTTGGATAGATCTTAAGAATGTTGTTGGGTGATCAAGAAAATTCCTGCCATGTTGATGATTTCTTTGTCCATAATTTTTGTTGTTTGTTGATGGTAAATAGCTGTGCAAAGTTAGCCTGGACTTGATTTCAAAGCTGCTCCAAACATTTATCTTTGATTCATGCATGTATGTGGTGGATGAAGGATAAAATCTCTGCAGACCTTAGAAGATAGCACAATTTCCATGATACTGTGAAATTCCTGGTTAAGTGGGATATTGTTTTAAGAAATTGTCCATTGCAGGAACTCCATTGTCACTATTCATAGCTAGTTGCAGACTTAGGAACTTTCCCCTTTCCTCGCCTTTTCTTCTTTTTTTTAATAACTGACCTATGCTAAGGTTCATTGCACCTTGTAAAGCCAAATCCAACAACAAAATGGAGTCCAAGACTACTGTTTGAACCTACAACCAATGCATGATAGCTTTCCATCCTATGAACTCCATTTCAAGATTCAACTTTCATCCCATGCCTTGTATTTCCTGTGTAATATCGCCTTGTGATTCCAGCAAATCACATCAAACCACCGAGGTATCTAAGCACTATCATGACCTGACATCCGAGAGACGTTGGGATAGTGTTCTGCAATCCGATTGTGGAAGATTGTCTTTCAAGAGAGGTAGTGCACCTACACACTGCCTGTGTTGAGAAGTGCATAAAAACACCATCAACAGGTACCAAATCCCATGTATCATTTTTCTTCAATACAACCATTTCTTCATCCATGGCTTTCATCCAGGAATTTGCATCACTCATACCTATAGCCTCTCTAACAGTCCTAGGCTCATTAGTGTTGGCAATAAAAGTAAAAATACAATTGGAATCCAACAATGAATAACCAAACCTTTCATATGAATATCCAAACCTATCAAGTTGATGTCTATCTCTAGTAAACCTCCTGAATTGATGTGGTTGAGGTTCTTCTTCTTCAAAAAATTTAGAGCTTCTCAAACTCTCCTCATCATCAGGTTCAATAGGAGTACATAGTTCTTTCATCAAAGTAAGTGGAACCTAAACTACCTCATTCCATTTCTCCTCTTTCTCTGGCTATAGCTCAAATATGGAAGGTTTTATCTTTCAAAAAATCACACTTGTGCTATAGAGAACCTTTCGAGCCATTGGATCACAAAGCTTGTGCCCCATTCACAAAGCTTGTGCCCCATTCACACTGACACCATAGTCGATGAAGATACATTTAACTATCTTTTTCTCCAACTTAGACCTCTTCTCAATTGAAACATGAGCATAAGCTTTGTTGAACGCCCAAAATACTAACTAGGGCTGAATCAATATTCCCCTAAACTAATTAAACACAACCCATCCAATTAAATGAATAGAAATAACTACAATGAAGAATGAAAACATGAATACAACCACAAGATCACATGACACATGAACATTGATATTTTTATGTGGAAAACCAAAAAAGGGAAAAACCACGATGAGGGTTAGCTCACAATATATTATATCTAGATATAAGATATTACAAAAGGCTCACTACCAAGACGCACTGTCCAAAAAGAGCTCACAACCTATTGAGTAAGAACAAAGAATGGATGGAAACATTTCCTATTTGAACTGATACCATAACATCTACCATATGCCAGATTATGGTTCCATTGAGGTACAAAAATGATCTTCACACTGTCTGAATTGATACTCTGCCCTGTTCACAATTTGCTTAACACTACATTGCACACATGTAGGTGAATCACCATACATGTCATAAACTACATACAATCTGCTCTACTATATCACATTCTCATATCATATATTCCTTCCGCACTCCTATATGCCACAAACACACTACTACACTCTTACACCCTTTTTTTAACTTTGGTGATGATTTCATATATATATCCACATTGGATGAAACTTCAATTAGGTTAGCTTAATTATAAGTAACACACAAAAATTAAGCATTTCATCCACACTTAGCGCCTAAGATCAAAATACAATTTGTATCAAGATAGGTCGGCATGGACCTAAATATAAATCCCACATAAGATAGAGTTTCTCAAATATTTATAAAATATCAACCGTGTTAGGTCAACCCAAAATAGACCTAAACACAAATTCTTCAAGCGCTCATGCAATTTCATCAATTGTGTGACCTCAAAACTCAATCTCTCATTGAATTCTCCTTCAACTAGCATTCATTAGCTTATCTTCATCATCACAAGACAAAATAATTATTTGTAAAGAAGTGTGGAATCTCCCACAATGGTACACTGTACAAAACATAAATGCAATATACAGAGCTACACACTGTCATTCATATCTTTATGGAAATTGTACAAAATGTCACAAAAAATTGAATGTTGCTCCATCTGATGGACTCAAAATTGTAGTTATGATTGTATAAGATTATACCATCATGTGTTGAAGTGCAAACCCAAAAATTGATGCACTGAACCACAACACTATTAGAAAAAACACTTAGAAAAATTCCTACTAAACCATGCTTTTCATGCTCATGTTTCCAAACTGCATCATCAATGATAGACTTCCAACTTCCAACAATCTGCCCCTTTGTCATTGATGGAAACATGCATATCAAAAACATTTTTGATGACTTGATTCAAAACTTGTCTCTCCAAATATTTTGACCAAAAGGTTTTCCAACCATCTTTCCCAAAATGTAACTATCACTTACAAGTTTTTTGACAAAAATAAATTCCACTATCTCTCCCACTTTGACATCAATGGAAAAGGTCATGCAAAGGCTCGGTATGCTTCCCTTATATGTGTGTGTGTGTGTTGATTCCCCCTCAAAAAGAATCTTTTAAAGTAAGGGATTCTGAAAAAAAAACTTAGTAATATGCATAACGGTAAGACTTATCAACCTGAAGATTTTGATCCTTCAAGCTTCTTTGGAATATCCTTCCAAGTAGATTTTCCTTCTTCCCAAAGTCTTTTTGCTTCTGCAAGAGTCTTGTACTATAATTCAAGTTCCATTAGAGACTTTTCTCCTTCTTCCATTGTGTTGGGTTCAAGGTTTATTTTTGAGAGATTGTCAACACTAGCAAGGGCACTAGATATAGGAGTATGCTTTAAATCTTCACTAAGTCCCTTAACATCATATATTGTTTGATTTTTTCTTCCCTCTGATTCTATGAGGCAAAGAAATTGGCATGCAACTGCATGATGCCAGTCCATTTCTAATTGTTCTCGTCTCTTGCTAAATCATAAATATATGCTTCACAACCCATTTGAGTTTCAATTGAGTTCATCACATACTTTATACTTCGTCTGTTGTTCAACCATTTCAAGCAGTATGAGAGTAAGTTTTGTGCTTCTTCTTCATAGGTATGAGCATCCTTCAATTCTTTCATAGCTCTATGTTGTGCATCTGCACATTTCTTTTTTATATCCTCTAGACTCTTCTTTATAGTCCTTGCCTTTGGTCCATTTCTAACTTGTTCTTTTAATCCAAAGACATATACTTTCAATGAATCAACCAAGTTTCTAAAAATTTATATAGTAGACAATGATGTATTAATGCTCATTCTAGGGGTTACCTCTTGTAATGCTTTCATGGCTTCATCCATGTCGTGCACTTATAGCTCTGATTCTAGTTTCATTCTCATGTTGAGCATCATCTGTGTGCATCCTTCTTCTATGTTAGTATGCTCTTGCTTAATTTGAACTAGGGAAATGATAGTGCTCTTCATTTTCTTACATGTTCTCTTGGAACTGTCGAAGGCTTCAATTCTAGTCTTGTCCTCTAATCCAGATCTACTAAGGTCTTTATGGCTTCGTAAATGCACTTCTACATAATGAACAACTTCTTCCTTAGTCTCTTCATAATCCAACTCAAAAATCCAAACAATTTTGGGCTTAATTGCTTCCATGAAGCAAAAGTCAATAGGGTAAAAGCAAGAAGTTGGGTCCATGAAGAGGGGAAGTTTCGGCAAAAACAAAAAAATTCACATGAAACACGTACACGTTTTTAAAAAATACATATGCATTACGGATTGCGTACCCAAGCCTAAATTTGAACATGTATGTGTTCAGATTCGGGTATGCAAACCTAAAACATGTACGCGTTACAAAATGCATATGCATTTCTTAAAGCTATTTTTTTTTTAAATAAGCAATTGTGTTTTCATTTTAACTATCAATTTGAGCCACACCAAAGAAGGAGAATCAAGATTGTGTATGCATTTCGAAGGGCCTGATTAAAGAAAATTTTCATTGCCACCTCCTCCCGTCGACACAACCGACCTCAACGACCTCCAAGTTGGTTGAATTCTACCATTTTTTCCTTTATATCTTGCATTTTTGTTTTGTAATTGTTATTTAGTTTTTGTTTGTTTAGTTTGTTTTAGTTCGATATTTTATAGTCTTTAAATTGCATTTAAAAAACCAAAAACATCAACAAAACAAAGAACGTTAAATTGTAAATCGAAAACCATAAAAACTAAACCTAAATTGGACACATTTAACTTAGAGATCAAAACCTTAAACCCAAGGTTCCAAAAAACATAGGTCCCTAAAAACTAATTTACCCAGGTTAATCCTTGGACCTAAACTCTAAAACATAAACCTAAAACCCTAATATTTTCACCTTTTAGATAGTGCAACATGAACTTGTACAATCAATACTTTCAATGTAACCATTTGCGTTGAGAAATGAGGAGATGTTTCTAATCTAGTTCAAAAAATCATAGCATAAATTTATGAGGTTGATCTAATTAGGATTGATCATGTTGCTATGTTATACCATTTCCATAAGGGTGATCCCACAATAGTGGTTTACAATTTTCGGCCAAAATGGACACTGAACTTCTTTTTTTTTAACTAAATCTTCACTTTTAGGCACCTATAGTGGCTAAACCGTGAGGAATTTGAAGATGATGCAAACTAAATTTTCATGAAATTTTGTCTGTAGGTTCTAAATATATTTTTTTCAAAATTTTTGGAATCAAATTGCAATTCTTTTTCCATCTCCCTCAAAAACTATTTTCTTTTAGAAAACAACATTTTTAAAAAGTGACGCTCACCGTATAACACATCGCTTTTTTTCCATGAAGGATAAAATTCTAATTCTTTCGAATTTAGATTTGTAACTCCGGTATTTGGTGCTTCCACTTGGTTAGATTTTTTTTTATTAAATATTTTTTCTTTAATCAAGTTTCAAAGTCAAACCAATTACAATTCAAACATAGTGCAACCGTATAATGCATAAATTTTTTTTGTATGTATTGAAATTCAATTTATTTTTTTTGTTGGATCAAACACTTCAATATATGGTGCACTCATTATTTTCAAAATTTTTTTATAATCTTCTATTTTTTCACGTGTAGAATAGAGGGCTTGATTTTTGATGAAAAACCTACATTCACAAGAAATAAAAAATAAATATAATAATCAAATTAAATTTAATTAAAATTATACTTTTTTGGAAGCTTATAATAAGGACTACATACTTAGAAAAAATAAATTTTAAATGAATTCATTTGATCCCCCAAAAGGTAAATCAAAAGTGGTTTTTTTATCAACATTTTGATAAGTGTAAAGGAGACTCTGTTATAGGTATGGTTTAAAACTAGCGGGGTTCTATCCAAGGGGGCTTGGTCTAAGGTGGTTTGATCATACCCTCTTCAATTAGAATCCTTTAAATGGAACTTTTCAAGGCTCAAATCATTATATTTCTAAAAATATGTGATTTTAGCAAAAAAATGGATCTCCTAAAAAGTGTAAACCACTATTGTGGCAGCACCCATAATCAACTATAGTTTAAACATTCTCATTTTTTAGTATGGTTACAATTTTCAATCTCATTAGGATTGATCATGTTGCTCTTGCTCATTGAGTAATTTCAATTTGGAAATTGCCCTCCTTCCTTGCTTTATTTTGTGTCCTCTTTGTCATTGGTTCTTAACTTTCACTTCACATAATTTTAGAAGTATCCCTCCTTGGAGGTTTCTTACATTTTTTATTTGACATAGATATGTTTTCATGTCATCAAATCTCTAAAGAATTATATAGTAAAGATCTAATTTCTTCCATTTTTGCATGATAAATTATGCACACCAATTCACATGTATAAGTATGATTTCATTGTACAACTAAAAAATGTAGTGAAGTCTTTGTACTTAAAGAAGCCATTTTCAATATGTGAATAGAGCTCAAGCTCGTCTTTGTTTATTTTGTACATTGCAATTACCACTAGCATATATCTATGTGTCCCTTTGAATGTCTTCTATTAATTTTTTATTCTTATCTTTAGTATGCTTTGAAAATAATAAGATTATAAATTAATGTTAGTGTTAAACTTATAATTTCTTCTTAACCACTTTGTCCCACTATAGATAACTTGTGTCTCTTATCATTGAATTTGAAATTTTAGATAAATCAATTTATGTCCTCGGATTTAATTAAATTCCATGTCATACTTTATCAATACATATATTCACAATCGATATACCTTAGCTCTATAGATATACTCTTGTTGGGAAACAACCACACCTATGAGTAAACTTCCCCTCTCCCCAAAAGATAAAACTCTAGACCAATAAAAACTTAGAAGAATAAATTACTTATTGATTAATTAGTTAGTTAATGATAGGCTTGATATTTATGAGCTTCATTGAGCACCCTTGTCTAACAATAATCCTAATATAAATAGAATCTAGTATAATTTTTACTTGAATTAAACTACATGGTTTTCATCATTTACCCATTTTGATACTTATTCTTGAATTGTTCATAACCTAAATTAGTGGGGACCTTTCTTTCTCTTTTTCCACCTTTATATATATGTAATAGAAGACACTCTAAACAACCCCTAACCTCCTATTAACCAATTTGAGAAATCAAAGTTATATATCTACATGTGTCTTATTTAAATTCATTCTTTAGTCCTTAAATTAAATGGTTCCTCACCTCATGTTCACAGTCTCTATTTGATAATCTTCTTATTTAATTTTTCCAATAATGATTCAAAGAAGCCTCATTGTTGATATCGTAGCCTTTTGTGAGCTCTCAATTCTTGATACATTTTATCCAACTTCTAGTTTAAATGTTGATCAAGTGATTTATTTAAATTTAAATCTTAAGTCTTTACCTTAATCCATGTGGTTTTATTTATTTTAAATAAATCAATTAATGTATATCATCAAATTTGGCTATAGTTTAAGTATCAAGTGATATCTACCTAAAAATAAGTTTATGGAGCCTTCTTTCAAGGGATTCACTTAATAAGCCAATGGCATAGTGCATGCATTCATATGATTCTAATAAAACCCCCTAATTTCATTTCTACCCATTAGAGTTATAATTAGAACTTACCTTCCTATTTTCACTGAGAGGTATCCTATGTACCACATATAGATCTAACTCAAAACTATTTATAATTGAACCATCCCATTTATTAAAGGTTTAACATAAAATACCTAGATGAATTATGACAAATATGTCATCCTCTACAAAGTTTTGATGTAGAAGCACTTATACTTGACTCAACATATGAGTTCCCTTTCCATGTACACAAAATGTAATTTAGTACATCCTTAGATATTTTAGGTATCTTAATTATATTATACATATTGATCTAAATTATATAGTGAATTTATATTTTAGATATACTTGATGATTCTTCTTGGAAGGGTTACTAAAAGGTGTTCAATAATTAGTTTTAAGTAACATGTAGGTAGGATTAAATATTAAAATTTTATGACCTTGGTGTGACAATTATCTCCATTTTTAGTTGCATTCTAAGAGTTAGTAGTAACAACAAACCCGTCATATTAACAACCACACACTGGACTCAATTTAATGTGTACATGCTATGGATTTTTAATGTTATGGATTTTTTAATGTTATAAATTGAATGGTCTTCAAATGAAATGTATTTTGAATCTGTGCACATTCAATGTGATTTTTAAATAACTTTCAAATTGTTTGCATTATTTAATTAGTTTGTTGATATATATTTTTTAATTGTTTAACATACAGTTGCCATTTCATTGTTCACATGGATCCGGAATTTAACATAGAGGATTTTATGCCTAATGCACAAATTCCTACATATGCCATACATCCAAATCCGCCATCACATCAAAACCCCACACCTCCACACTCTCCACAGCCTAACCCCCCACCCCCTGTAGTAGATCAGGCTCAGTTAAGAGAGAGCATTAGACAAAACCTTATTGTGATTCAAGGAAATATAGATCTGATAAAAAATGAGCCTAGAATCCCCCCCATCTCACACGGTTTGCATCTACAATGCAAACTATTGTCAATTATGTTTGATCTATTGATGCGGACCTAGATAGGTTCCATCAATGGAGAGAAGAGAGGAGACAATTCTATGCAGATGGATTGTCCTATAAAGAAATTAATGATCTTAAAATTACAAAACATGTCATGTGCCAACATTTTTTTAACCCCCAAACAAACCAACCAATTCCACCCACCAAAAAAAGAATTTGAATTTTATGGTGTAGGCACCCGTAGATAGCTGCACATTTTTGGGATAGATGGTGGATGGTATTTAAAAATCTACCACATGGAAATTATGAGGTGCCCCTATACTTTTTGAGAAAGTTATGGGTTGAGTTGGAGTTGGGTTTAAAACCCAATTATTTTCATATGAGGTCATTTCAAGGAGTTGGGTGTGGCATGCCTCAACATAGACTAGGAGCACATGTCGATCCTTAGCAATGTGCTATGATTGCTCCTATTGTTCCTCCTCCTCTTGGTGTTCTTGTTACATTTCAGTAGTAGATTATGTTATTGACATTAGGAGCATTGTGTTCACTTTCAGGACATCTCACTCATCAAACTATACACGTGGCAGCTGAAGTGGCCAATAGAGAGCATCGAGGCTTGGGCTATGGGAATACTTAGGCATCCACTTTAGGTGACCCACATGCATCTGGGACAGAGTCATATATGAATTTACTATATTTTGAGGATCATCCTACATAGGTATGTTCATCTTTTGAACTTAAATTTAATTTGTTTGAAATGTGAAAAATTCATGTAAATAATTTAACATCAAATTATATATATAATATAATATTAATTCAAGAAGTGTTTGGTGTAGATGTATGATCAGATGATGCCTAAAACTCAATATGATCGTGTCTATATGTCAATTTTTGTATATATAGACTCACCTTTTGGTCAAGTACTTGAACCAATATATTAAATAATTTTTGTGGATATATCTAATTTAATTTGAATTTGTACACATGTGTGAAATGATATATTATATCTAAATGCAGGGAGGTCATACAATACCTAATACTAACCAACCACAAGTTGTGGTGAGCGCTCCTGAGACATCATCAGCTCAGGTGCGTGCTTTTAACAATTTGTTAAGTTTAAATTAAATACACATCATATATATATATATATATATATATATATATGATACAGCATTGAGGTTTTAATAATTCAATTTGTTTGCTTTTATATGGAATATGATATAGCAGAGTGTGCTAATTGGATCTTCTCTAACTAACAGCACATAAGCAATCTAATAAATGTTCGCAAGAAATAGATCACTACCATCATATGTAAATTTATGCATACTAAAAATCATTATTTTACTATATTTTACGGATATTTTTAATTAACTTATTTCATCTAGTTTCATATTTCAAGCTGAAATAAGTTTTGCACTGTATGCCTTTTAAATAACTTTTAAATCTAATTTCAAGTTTCTTTTGTAATTTCTTTTATGTTACATGGCACATCTAGTCATGTGGAACAAAGAGGAGACTTGATATGGACCTGATCACTGAGTGAAGGCAGAAGGTTTCAAATTTCATGGACTGCCAAATCTCTGAAGCCTATTTTAAATATATGTGATAATTGCACATATACATTTTGGAACGGTGTTATTCTCATGGACCATCTTTCACATACCTCTTTATATTGATTAATATTATCATATGTTTTTGTTTATTTTTTATATCATTTATCTTTAATATATGATTATATAAAAATCACATCATTTTATGTTCATTTTGATGATTATATGCACTCATGTATGTATAGATATTTTATCTAATTTTCAAGTAATACATGCACTATATAAATTCTTATCTAGAAACAAATTTCATATATAATTTATCACATGGTTAGGTGACAAATTAAAACATTCCTTAAATAGTTTAGATCATATTCATAATAAACTAAGGGCAGGTAATTTTAACTATTTTCCAATTCTATCAAATATTTGAATCAATAAACAAAAATTTGTCTCCTTGTATGCACAAAATGTATAATCTATACAATTGAACAATTATATAAAATGTGGTAAATACAAGTCATGAAATGTATAATCTATAAAATTGGAACAAGATATTTAAAAAGTGACTAATAAGTTCATACATCGAAGAAACATATATAATGTATATTTTTTTAAAATTAATTATAGAGTGAACATTTACAAATTGTTGTAGGCGCATCATTTCACAATACAGTTCCCAGGAAACTGTAACAAATAGTCCACTAGAGACAACTTAAAAACAAAAAACTCAATCCGCTGAAAGCAACTAAAAAGCCCAGGGTAAAAAGGAGCAAAAAGACTACATTGCAAAGTTAAAGAGGATCAGAGCAATTATCAGGAGTAGCATCTCTGAACATCTCAGTAAGAACTAGCAACCTTCCCTTGCGAATCTTCCACATTTTGAACAAGCACAAAGGAAAATACATCAACTAGATCCAGGAATCTGAACGTCCTCCACATCCTTGGCAGGTAACCTGGAGGAACTCTCGTCAGCATAAAGCTTGGCTTGGGTATCATTATGAGGGACATCACCATCAGCGCTATCCTGATTGGGATCAGTTGCGGGTTCATCATCCAGTTGCACCATCCCTATAGCTCTATCTAGGTTGTTGACATCCTTCTGGAGTACTTCCAGCACCCTGCGAAGACTTACAGATTCATCTTCATTTAGGTGGAGTGGTTGTCTACACGACCTTTGATCTCTGTTAACAGCCCTTGTTTCACACCTTATGTGGCACAGCAAATTAGTTGGAGAGATCTCAATTTGAGCCGATACCTGTATACAAACATTGAGGAACATGAGTTTCTTGTGAAACTCAGTAAGTTCCCTCTTCATACCCATGAACTTATTTTCATTTCTCACTTTCCAAATATGCCACATGATTTCATTTGTTAGCCAAATCCAGATAAGTTTACAATCTTTACTGATCTTAAAACTAGGAAACATAATTTCTTTCCAAAGAATTTTACCATTATTATTCCAAACATTGATATTGTGAAAAAACAACCTCCAGATTTCCTAAGCATAAAAGCAATAAAAAAGGATATGCTTACAAGATTCTGGAACCCTACAGATGCTGCAAACTTCAAGATCACCGGAGTTAGATTTAAAAGGAATTCTCTGCAAAATAACAAGCCACCTGAAGCAAGCCTTTTTAGGCTCTATGGATTTATGCCAAACCAGACCTAAATTTTTTTTCCAATCATCAATTCCCAGGGTTAAATCCCACCAAGAATTCACATGATTAAGAATAGATCTGCAATCAAGAAGTTCATTATAAATTTCCTTAGCTTTCACATTTTCAACCGTGGAGCCATCACACCAAACAATGTCAAGGGAAAGATCAAGAAGCTTTTAACCATCAATTGGGAAGGTTGCATTGCTACAAGCCTCCCGAATCATAGAATAAGTCCTAACATTGGAAGCAGGGAGGTAAAAACCAACCCTTAAGACATTCCAGGTTTTCAAACAACCATTAGTAAGAATATGGTCAAATGTCTTGATACATTTGTTGTTCCAACTTTTCGCCGAGCACCCTTGAAGGAGGGTGAGGGGTTTGTTGCAATGTTCCAGATTCCACCATAAGGATTTGAAGGGTTGACAAGAATGATTACTTTTAAGCCTTATATTACAAGTTTTAAGTTGGGCTTTGTGTTTTATTAACTCCCAAGCCTTCCAAATACTCCTAAAAATAGAGGACCCAGCCGGAACCATAGAGTGATTATTGAGGAGGATATCACTTAGGGGCAGCCCCTTCCATGCTTTGGCCTACTTGGGAACTGTCATTTGAATGTTTCTTCTAACAAGGACTTTCCACGGTTCATGGCCACTCAGGGATTTAAGAACCCATTTAGTTGCCAAGGAAATTCCTTGAAGTTTTAGATCTTTCAATCCAATGCTCCCTTGGAGCTTCCCAAGGTAGCACCACTCCCACTTCATCGCATGCCTCTTCCTCCTGCCTTTCCCATTAGACCAAAGAAAATCCCTAATTCTTTTTTGTATTTCATTAATTTGGTAACTATATAATGTATATTGATGTTTAATACAACTATATAACATGATGAAACATATATGTGCATGTATATACAATTAAAGCTTGTGAAATTTTAGCTCAAGACCACAAATGGATATTTACATAGTCTCTTGATAAAATAATTTTACTGTGACAATCACATGGTAGACCAACTTGATGAGAACCTACAAAAATAATTAATGTAAGTAAAGTAACTATAGATTTTATGAGTCATTTAAGTAAATAATTCATGTGAGAAAGAACAATATATAGTAAAAGTTAGAAAATTGGATCTTATAAATTCCATACAAATTCAAATGATGTTTTCCATAGGATGGATTAAGGGGACCTAAGAGGATATAGCTTAAGGGGGGTCCTAAGAGAATGCCTTAAGGGGAGTTAAGAGGATGGCTTAAGGGGATGCAAGAGGGTGGATTAAGGGGAGTTTATAGAATGACTTAAAGGGATGTAAGAGGGTGGATTAAGGGGAGTTGATAGAATGACTTAAAGGGATGTAAGAGGGTGGATTAAGGGGATGAATGTCATGAACCCTAGTATATGGATTAACAGGTCCTAAGAGGATGGCTTAAGGGGAATGATGAGAGTGACTCAAGGGATGCAAGATTGTGGATTAAGGGTATGTAAGAGGATATAACTTAAGGTTCCTTTAAGAGGATGGCTTAAGGGGATGCAAGAGGGTGAATTAAGGGGAGTTGATAGAATGACTTGAAGGGATGTAAGAGGGTAGATTAAGGGGAGTTGATAGAATGACTTAAAGGGATGTAAGAGGGTGGATTAAGGGGATACATGTCATGAACCCTAAGATATGGCTTAACGGGTCCTAAGAGGATGGCTTAAGGGGAATTATGAGAGTTACTTAAGGGATGCAAGATTATGGATTAAGGGTATGTAAGAGGATATGACTTAAGGGTCCTTTAAGAGGATGGCTTAAGGGGATGCAAGAGGGTTGATTAAGGAGAGTTGATAGAATGACTTGAAGGGATGTAAGAGGGTGGATAAAGGGGAATTGATAGAATGACTTAAAGGGATGTAATAGGGTGGATTAAGGGGATGCATGTCATGAACCTTAGGATATGGCTTAACAGGTTCTAAGAGGATGGATTAAGGGGAATTATGAGAGTGACTTAAGGGATGCAAGATTTTGGATTAAGGGGATGTAAGAGGATATGACTTAAGGGTCCTTTAAGAGGATGGATTAAGGGGATGAAAGATGTTGGATTAAGGGGAGTTGATGGAATGACTTGAAGGGATGTAAGAGGATGGATTAAGGGGAGTTGATAGAATGACTTAAAGGGATGTAAGAGGATGGATTAAGGGGAGTTGAGAGAAAGACTTAAAACCCTAAACCGTAGGACCTAAATCCTAGGAGATGAACCCTAAACCCTTAAAAACTATATAGATTTGTTATTCTAAGCATCTTATGAACCCTAGAAACCCTAAATCCTAAATCATATGATCTAAAGACTAGGATATGAACCCTAAACCATTAACCCATATAGATTTGTTATTCTAAGCATCACATGAACCCTAAACCCTTAAAACCCATATATATTTATTATTCTAAGCATCTCATGAACCCTAGAAACCCTAAACCCTAAACCACATGACCTAAAGACTAGGAGATGAACCCTAAACCATTAACCCATTTATATTTTTTATTCTAAGCATCTCATGAACCCTAGAAACCCTAAACCATATGACCTACAGACTAGGAGATGAACCCTAAACCATTAACCCATATAGATTTGTTATTCTAAGCATCTCATGAACCCTAGAGAGACTTAAAGGGATGCAAGTGGATAGATTAAGGGTAGATATATGAGGAAATGGATTAAGGGGTCCTAAGAGAATGGATTAAGGGGTGTTGAGAGAGTGACTTGAGGGGATGCAAGTGGATGGATTAAGGGTAGATATACAAGGATATGGATTAATGGGTCCTAAGAGGATGGCTTAAGGGGTGTTGAGAGAGACTTAAGGGGATGAAAATGGATGGATTAAGGGTAGATATATGAGGATATGGATTAAGGGGTCCTAAGAGGATGGATTAAGGGGTGTTGAGAGAGTGACTTAATGGGATGCAAGTGGATGGATTAAGGGTAGATATACGAGGATATGGATTAAGGGGTCTTAATAGGACGGCTTAAGGGGTGTTGAGAGAGTGACTTAAGGGGATGCAAGTGGATGGATTAAGTGTTAGAAAACCAAGATCACCTGCATGCAAGATGGATACCTGTCACATGCAAAAGATATGAAGAACCAAAAAGATGTTCTCTGTAAACCTCTTAGTAAAAATGCATTAAGAGAATCAATTATTACAAAGTGATCAATCCTTATGAAGGAGATCAAGAAACCCTAAATGAAACCCTAGTGTGCACACTTAATAATTAATAATTAATTTATTAACCTCCTTAGCGCTAAGCAAGAAGAGGAATAAGACTCTTAATTAGTCCATATTGCATAATAAATTATTACTCTACATTAATTAAAGCGATCTCAGTCAGTCATAACCATTTACAAATGCAATATGTAGAGAAGGAAACCCAGTGGACAAAACCCCCCTACAATGTGATAACATGCTGCAAAGAAGCACTGGAAGAACTCTGTAGAGTAACACTGGAACCGCAATCTGACAAGCAAGGAAAGATATCTCTGTCTACAACTGAAACCAAAACTGGAATCAAAATACTATGACAGTAGACCCGATGCCACGGAACGCTTGAAAACTCCAAACGGGAACAAACCTAGAATCTATGAAGTAGCAAGCAATTATTGAATGATGTATTATTGAAAACGAGGTGCAAAGATGCAAGATGCACTCTCCCAGCTGCCAAAACATCCAAGTAATCGCCAAACAACCCATCGGGCCAAATTTTGACTAACTGATAAACCTGGGATAGATACAAAAAAATTGCATGGACAGGAACATAGAGCTCCTTAATACCTTTCCAACGCCACAAACGAGGCAAAAATTGGACATCGTGGCAAAAAGTTATGAGCTCGGAAGTCCAAAAACAACATCTAACTTCAAACAGAAATAAATTTAGTAAAAAAGAAAAATATTGTAAAATAAACTGCACTATTGGAAAGTGCTCGGAACCAGCTTTCCGGCGATATCCAATTTTGATACCGTATGCCCAAGTTATGGCCAAAAGAAAAAAAACTGCTCTTTTAGAAAAAAACTAGGGTTAGGAGGGCAAAGAGGGCCGGCCGTATGGATGACGTCATCATGACGTCATGCTGACGTCAGAAAACACCAAACATAAATTTGACAGCCATCTGGTCGTCGCCGCAAAAAAATAGTTCCCCTGCAAAAAGAAAAATTTTGGGCCCCTGGTCCTATGGGCGACCAAGGGCTGGCGGGCTGCAGGGCTTTAGGGGGGGGCGGAGCCCCTGGTTCTTCATACGATCTAGCGCTATTGCAGAGGGAGCTGGCCGGGGGCAAAGCTGGGACCTGGTCGCCCATAAGACCACGACCAGCAGAGATATCCGCGGGGGTGCTGAAGGCCGGCGGAGCAAGGTGGTGGCGCTGGCGTGAAGTGCGGGCGGCGGTGGCGGATGGGTGGCCGCCCGGTGGCCGCCGGGCGGTGGTGTTTTTTTGAACTGATAGCGCTGCACGGACCCCAAAAAACCTTTTTTTTTATTTTTTTTGAAATCCACGCCTCAATCTGCGTGCTGGGAGGCCGTACGGCCTCCCAGACAATTTTTTTTTGCCTTCTCGACCAACTTGCACCAAAATAGACAAATTTTATATGAAAATGGGGGTTTTTGGGCATTACGGACTCAATGGCGAGGTCTGTTTTGTCCCAAAATGCGCAAAAAATTAGACTACCCCTAGATTCAATCAAAAAATTGCCTGTAGAAACCCTTGAACTTGAAACTCACAGAGAGGCCATATCTTCAGATCACGAACAAGCAGCTACAGGTCTGGAGCTCTGATACCATGTTAGAAAACCAAGATCACCTGCATGCAAGATGGATACCTATCACATGCAAAAGATATGAAGAACCGAAAAATATGTTCTCTGTAAACCTCTTAGTAAAAATGCATTAAGAGAATCGATTATTACAAAGTGATCAATCCTTATGAAGGAGATCAAGAAACCCTAAAAGGGAAACCCTAAATGAAACCCTAGTGTGCACACTTAATAATTAATAATTAATTAATTAATGTTCCTAAGTTTAGCTTAAGTAATAAAGAGGAATAAGTGACTTAATTAATTAATCAATGTGATGTAATTAATTAAGCATAATAACTTATTACTCTAACATTAAGGGTAGATATATGAGGTATGGATTAAGGGGTCCTAAGAGGATGGCTTAAGGGGTGTTGAGAGAGTGACTTAAGGGGATGAAAGTGGATGGATTAAGGGTAGATATATGAGGATATGGATTAAGGGGTCCTAAGAGGATGGCTTAAGGGGTGTTGAGAGAGTGACTTAAGGGGATGCAAGAGGATGGATTAAGGGTAGATATACGAGGATATGGATTAAGGGGTCCTAATAGAATGGCTTAAGGGGAATTAATAGAGAGACTTAAGGGGATGCAAGAGGATGGATTAATGGTAGATAAGAGGATGGCTTAAGGGGTTTTAAGAGAATGGCTTAAGGGGATATGAAATCAATTATAATTTTTTTTATAAAATGACAACGAATTAAATTTAGTTTTATATTTATACTATCAATTAAATGTATCTAGAACTATATATAGTTACCTCTCTCTAGATTCAAATTCCATTGTAATATATGTGCATCTCCTCTCTTTTTTGTAAAGCATCTAGTTTTGGGAGACCTAAAACAAAAAATTATATAAAACTTTAATTAGGAAATGAATAAAGACAAATATATATATATATATATATATATATATATATAATATATATATATATATATCAATTAAATATATATACAACTATATACTTACCAATATGTGTTTACTTCGTTGTACCATCTACATCCTCTCTTATTTGTAATGCATCTATGATTGTCTCATGATCATGCATTGAAAGTGTCCATAAAAAATTATTAGCGGGCCTCCCTTGATATCTAACTAGTTTTATATCGGATGCCAAAATCAAATGTGAATAATGTATAATCTTCTTGTGTCTTTCATAATCTTAAAATGCAGGCAAGCCATTCTTTCTTATCAAATATTTTTGAATCCAAGTGCCAAAAACAACCACTGAACCAGTTGGATACTCAAAGTTGTCATCATCCACTCTAGGATGTACCAACTTATGTTTTCTCTCAACACATCCAGCCAACCAATACTCTGTCTCATCTTCATTCCCCTCAGGTGCAACAACAACATACACATGTCCTGCAAAAATAAATAAAAAATTCAATAAAGAGTGACTTATATTTAATTCACATATAAACATGCATACATATAAAATTCAACTCAATAAATAATGTACCTTCTAGTACAAGATCCAAAACACAATCATAATCATCTGATGCAAACACTTGATTATCTTCAATTGTCATTCCATGTTGAACATGTGTCGATGTAGGTTTTAAGTCTCTTTGTTGCCATTGTTCGACCCATTCCGTATTTTCACATGCCTCCCAATCACTTGCAATATAAAATTGACAAAATCATGCCAACTTCCTTGTCCATATTGTCCATGTGTTTGCATTCAAACTCTTAAATGAATGCCATTTTGCAAATCCATTAATTGTTTCGCAATTGTGTAGAGAAAAAATATCATTTTCTTCAACTAGTCAAAAGAAGCGTCGAATTATTGAGCTCTCACTTGTTCTTGTAGATAATTTGGTATTGCACCAATCTACGATTGCACGTGCATCTCTAAATTTTGCAACATCCTCAAATTTTAGTTGCTGTCTAGCAAGAGATCTTTTCACACATGCACTTGCTCCATCGTGTTCTCCCTTACCATGACTAGCTTCAAAAAAACTCCATATGTGGTGGATATTATTTTCCTTATGAACTCTACATAACCAATAAAACATTCTAGAATTTTTGAAGTGACCCGTGCAATTATCCAACCATATGAGATGTTCTAGCATTTGAATTCCACTCTTTTAAATTTTTATAAAATATATCAAAACAATATTGAACAAATTCAGATGAATGTAATCGATTGTCACTTACATAAAAATGGTACTCTCTCAAAAAAATTATATTATCTTCTCTACTATCATATGCATGTCTATAAACAAAATGAACAAATATAGCTACTTGCACTGAATTATAATAATGTGATTATATTTCTTCTTGTGGAGCAAGAGTATAATTTTCAAAAAAATCAACAATTGACAATATAGTTCCAATTGGGAATGTGTTTTTACACAAATGAAATTGATTATCAAGCCAATAAGCATACTAAGAGTGTTGAACATATTTAGGTACAATCTTATCTTTAAATTCTTTAATAAATGCATGCACACTAAATTTTTCC
This sequence comes from Sequoia sempervirens, assembly GCA_007258455.2. Taxonomy (NCBI): domain Eukaryota; kingdom Viridiplantae; phylum Streptophyta; class Pinopsida; order Cupressales; family Cupressaceae; genus Sequoia; species Sequoia sempervirens. The sequence goes on from VDFB02271358.1 coordinate 130,639,674, forward strand.
ACAATTAGCTCACAAGGTTTTCCAAATTTTCCATCTTTTAAAGAATACTCAACATTTTTAATTTTTTTTACATCCATTAATTGTTCTCCAAATTCATCTAAACTAATTTCATGCATATATTCTCCTAATAATGAAAATTTACATCTATCAAATTCTCCAGAAATACATGCTTTTAAATAAAATAAGTTTCCATTAAAGGGTTCACAAAATAAACCTGCTATAAAATCTTTGATTCTTTCAGGTGGCATATCAATACCACAAATGTCCTGCATAATTTGGTTAGCATGCAAAATGCATCATATATATCGAAAAGTATCATAATAATAATGAAATTGTACATGAGTCTTACAACAACAATAGATTTGTTGCTTATTAATTCTAACATACCAAGGTTTACACTTTTCGAATGATCTTTGACTTATGTTAATATTCAATTGTAAGATTGAAGCATCTAATTTTTTTTTATATAATTCAGTTTGAGTCATATCTAAGAGATGCTTTGGATGAGGTTCACAAATTTTGGAACCCACCCTTAATTTTAAGACATCTCTAATGTTAAGTGATACTCTTGTATTATCATGCCAAAATTTATCAATTAAAGATTTAATTTCATTAGCTAATTTCACGTCTAATCTTGGGAGTCTACCACTAAAACTCCAACATTGATTAATTGGATCCTTTTCAATACTTTCTCTTCTTTTAGCAACTCTTATCAAAGTTTTAGGATTTACTTTTATACATTTACTAATCTTACTTAACATTCTTTTATTTAGCAGAATATAATGCCAGAAGATGATTTAGCAGAAGGTAATGTTTAGATAGTTGTTGAAAATCAAAGTGTAAACATTTATCTATGTTATGGAAGAATAGTGGGTTCACAGAAAAACAAAATTTTGAATGATAATGTAAATGTAAATGAACCGACAATGTTATTTGGTCAACAGTATAAGATTTTGCTTGAAGGGTTGTTGAATATGCTTTTTGTTCGATGGTGTATGGCTTTTCATTGACTGTCATAGAAAGCTTTTGATATCGGTTGACAGATGTTGTACCAAACATGAATGGGCTTTAAATATTGAGGAAGAATAGAATGAGCAACAAGATTTTTGGTATATGGTAAAGATGGAGGTTGGTCTTTGTGGTAATAGGGGGATATTAGATTTGCAATTAGAAAATATTGCAATTTTAAAATGTCAATGTTAAATCTGTGATGAAGCTTTTTGTAGAAAAGCTTGCAAGATAATATTTAAGAATAATTGAACTTTTATGGGTTTTACACTCAAATTATGTAATTTTTTCTTTCAGGGCAATAACCATAGGTTTTCTTCCAAATTCTTTCCTTACCGGTATGCCCTTTGAATCTGGGATATGTAAATTATAAATATAAATAATATATTATAGTGGCTTGTCCGCTTTTGCTTTAAAAACATTCTTTTATTTGAAGTTGCTTTATCAACTAGAGCAGTTGTTATTGCATGACAAGTTGCATTCTTATCGTTAGATTGACTTTTCTTACCTATAAAATCAATAGCATTAGCAACACTAGATATGAATTGTTCTACTGAATCATCTTTCTTTTTTGGTTTTACAAAAATACCTAATATTTTCATCACTTTTATCTTTTTCAACATTCTCATCAATTGCACCATGAGTTGAGATTGGAATCCTAATTTATTTCTATAAAAAAAAAAATTATATATTCTATTTCCATAAGTTCTAATTTGTCTCCAAGAAACTTTACCATGAAGGTTATCTAGCACATCTTTTTCAATTGTAAAAAAAACATTTTCACCTTCATCCATACAAGGGGTTTCATTTTCATTCACACAAGGGGTTTCATTTTCATTTTCAAATGTAAAAGGGATTTCATTCCCATTTTCATCAATATGAGGGATTTCATTCTCGTAAGATATAACTTCATCATTTTTTTGTTTTTGCATTGTTTCAACCCTAGAATTATTGATATCATCAATGGTGTATCCAACTTCATCTAAACAAGCAAGATCAATATTATCAAGACTTGGGTTTGAAAACATACCTAGATAGATTGTTTGAATAGGTGCATTTTCCATAACATTGGGAGGTGGATTTGAAGACATACCCAAAGTTGTTTGCATATGTACTATTTTTCATATCATTCAAAGTTGAAGTTGAAGGCATAGTTGGGTTTGTCTCCATAATTGCATTTTCTTCCATATTCACCATCTCCACATTTGAATCATCTACATTCATTTCATCATTCATGGCTTCCTCTTCAACATTCATGGAACTAGATGCTTCCAAATTTTTCATTTGATGAATCCTTTCTCTTCTATCCCTTTGTCTTTTTGCCTCCATTTATTTGTTTGCTTGAATTTCTTTGAGTGTCATTAACTTTCTACTTTTTTTTCTTTGTCTTTGCTTTAATCCCATGGTTACAAACCCTCTTTGATGACAAAAAAAATGATTCAAGTAACCTATTTTCAAATTTCCACCTCCTTCAAATTTTCAAATAAAAATATGTAGTATGAAGATCATTTCTTGTATAAACTTTGAAGTACAAAAACATCATGAATACATCCAAAAGTTCTCTTTTTCCAAATCTTCTTGTAAAATGTTCTTGTACTTGATTCCACTTCAGAAAAATTTAACCTGCACTTGTCTCTTCTAACAATTTGAATAGAATATGCCTTGCACAAAACAAATTTGTAATAAAAAATGAGGAAAATGGCACTTTTGGATCGTATTGCAGAAAAGGAATGTTGTAGAAAAACATGTTTTATTAGTATATTCCAAATTAGGAAAAAATGACTATATAAGAAATGCGTACGCGTTATAAAATGCATACACATTCTATTTTAGGAACACGTACGCGTTATATAATGAATACACATTACCTTTACCCAACGGCTAAATAGATAATGTGTATGCGTTATGAAACATATATGCGTTTCATTTAAATAATGTGTACATGTTTTATTAACGTGTACGTGTTATTTAAAAATTGAATTCCCAACCCACATGTAGCCTTGGTTTTAGGCTCAGGAAAGGCTTGGCAATCCGAGCCTTAGCCTTTGACCTGCAACTAAAAAACTAAGGCTGGATTTAAGAAGAATGTCCAACTTTGGCACTATGGCTGATGGACATTTTTCTGAATCAATCTATAAAATTAAAACCCATTAGAGAACACGATGTCTAGTTTCCGAATATATAATTTTTATTAAGATTGGATTATGTTTGTTATTTTTAATTAATTTATAAGCAAACTAGTCCTTAAACTTGAAATATTAGGCTTTTTTTGTTTTTAATAACTTTTTTTTGGTTAAGTTTTTTGTAAAATATATGTATATATATGGCATCAATATTTAGACAATTCTCTACACAATGAAAGAAAAAAAATTCAAAAAATCTTTAGTTTAGGTCCAATTATGTTGTTCATACACATTGATTTTTAAAAACAACAATTAAGGCCAATAAAAATTCAATAAAAAAAAATATTCAACAAAAAATTACAACAAAAAAATCCTCATCAATCTTCATGTTGTTAGCTCTCTTTCCCAAAAATTAATTAGAAAATAATTTTATTTAAGTCAAAAAGTGGTGTCCATACATGTGCATGGTATGGTTAAAAAATAGGGACTTTAAAAAGTGGTTTTTATAGATCCCTATCAAAATTTAATTTCTATAATCTAGGTATTTGAATAATTTACATATTTAGAAACTAGATTCAAAATGCTAAATTTCATATTACTAACTTTTTTTAAGATTCATTGTGTAAGTGCCTCAAATTTTCAATCCAGGTGTCACAAATTTTGAAAAATAACAAAAACACTTCCACTTTTTGAGTTTTTTGTGGACCCAACTTCTTGCATCAACCCAATAGAGACAAAGAAATTTATGTCTCCTGAGAACCTTTCCAACACACTCTTAGATATTCTTACTCTTTCATTCATCCTCATCTGAAACATTCCAAAGAATGTCGCAAGAGCATAATCTTGAGCATCCAAACCACCAAGATTTCTCATATGATTTGTTATTTGATGTGCAATTGGTTATGTACTTGTCCACTCCACTTTCCCAATTACTGAAACTTCCTTCATGAAGTAGAAAAGAAAACAAATTATCAAAGTACCATACCTAAATGTATGCTTTTTAATCTTTTTTATTTCTTTCAGGTTCATCAAATATTGTGGGAGTAACTCACAAAGGTCATAATCAACACCATTTTCAATCATGTTATGTGTAATGTGAACGACAATGACCAAGATTGTATAGTCTTATTTGGCTGACATATTTTGTGTCCAATAAGCATTGTAGCTTATCAGATAGCTAGATTCATAATTGTGTTCAAGGTGAATTCCTTTTCTTGAAGAGTAGCACCTATCTTCTCCATTAAGTCCTTGACCTTGATAGTTTTTCGTTCTAGAACTAGTTCGAAGGACCACAAACTAGTTACATCCCTCATAGATTCCTTGGTTATTGAGTACTTGCCATCAATCCAAATGGATTCATCATGAATTCTGCTTAATACCATTTTGATTTACTTTTAACTTCAAACAATTGAAAACTTCTACCACACATCCAATTTCCTTTCATTTAGGTTTTTCTATTTTGGTTTTATGGTATCATCATTTCCTTCCAATTATCCTATCCATAGAACACATAATTCGGTATTGGAAATTTCTTCTATTTTCCCATGAATGTATGCATTGATATCCTCAATTGATAAAACTCCAAAGGGAGTGTAAGAAAATGCACTTGTCAAATCTTCCAATAGAACTTTACAAGAATGCCTCTTTAGTTCAAGTGTGGTCTCTTTGAGACATTTACAAACCTTCGGTCCTTCCATTTCATCTAAAAAAATTTCAACTAAAAATTCAATAAAACTTTGAGTACGTAGAATACCTCTTAAACTTGCTCAACAAAAATTAGGGTTTTGATGATCTTCTACCAAGAGACGTGTCGAATCCTTCCACTTCTTCTTCACCTTACTTCTCCTTTGCATGCATATAATGAAATGAATTTATCTTCCCAAGCACGCTTTTAACTCCTTGATTTGACCCATTTCAACAATAAATGATTTAGATAAAAATTTGGTAAACTTCAAAACCTTGTATGCACAATCAACTTCCAAAAGCTTTGCAAACTTCCACATTAAAATATTTTCTCCTGCAATTTTCACCAATAGATCCACAATATTCCTCTTCATCTCATCTCTTCATGTCAAGCCATGAAACATCATATCGTCAAGATGGCTATATGATTTTTAGTAAATCTCCCCCTAAGCCATAGCTCTAGGTTTAGTTACCAAAGATAGGTATAGATTCTCCCTTTTCCTTTGTTTCTTCTTTTTTTCTCCATACTTTTTCCATTTCCTTCTCCACTTCATTCAGATCAACTTTCTTGACTAGTTCATTTTTCTTTGTAGGCTCATTCTTTCTTATGTTCATATTTTTGCAAAGTTTTGCAATATGTCCAAGTTTGTTGCAATTGTAACATACAATTTTTTCTAACCAATCTGACCTCCATTCAATCTTGTTCTACACTGGTTAGCCTTATGTCCAAATACATTGCATGTATAATAGTAGTCATTGAAGGATTGAACCATTCTAACAGTATTAAATCTATTTGAATCATCTAAATTTTTGCACTCAACAACTCTATGTCCAAATCTCTTGCATGCAAAACATTGTCCAGAAAAGGGTCTAGCATTTTGATTCATTCTACCTCTATATTTTATAGCCTTGTGTCCAAATTTATTGAATGAAAAGAAAACAACATTAAAAGATGAGTACTTTTAAACATTTTGTTGTCTAATGGGGGGTCTTCCATCATTGCTTCTCTTATTTTGGAACTTGCCATAGCTCCTCTTTCCTTCAATTTTTCTAGATTCACTTATCTTCTTTGTATTAGATGGTTGATCTGCTTTAGATCTTTCTCCTCTTTCAAGTCTGAAACCACCTTTATCTTTAGATGCTTTCTATCCAATAATTAACTCATCAAGTATTGTAGAACTTGTCTTAAATTTTTCCTCATGAAGTCTTGCTTTCTCCAAATCTTCTCTTAGATTTACCACTTTTTGTTCAAGTCTAGTGCATTCATCAGTCTTCTTTGTATCACTGCATTCAAACAATCCTCAATTTTCTTCTTTTCTTCCACTTGTATTTTCAATCTGGTGATGTCTTCATTTGATTTCTTTAGTTGTTCATTAACTTCTCTATGTCTTTCTCTAAATTTCTTGATCTCCTCTCTCAGCTTCTTGATGCATTTTTTTGCCTCTTTTAGATTTTCCTTCAGATCTCCATTCTCATTTTCAATTTTGTTAAGACCTTCAAGTGCAGCTTTGTTTTCTTCATCCTTCTCTAGCATACAATCTTCTTTTGTATATTCAATTGCATAAATTTCTTCCGAAGGAGTTGGGTACTTCCTATCAGCATATGTTCAACCTCCAAGATCTTCCCAAAGTGGTCAAGCTCTTTCCAGGGAACCAAGCTCTGATACCAATTATTGAACACCCAGAATATTGAGAGGGGAGGTGAATCAATTTCCCCTAAACCAATTAAACACAACCCATACAATTAACTGAATAGAAATAACTGTAATGAAGAATGAAAGAATGAATACAACCACAGAATCTCATGACACATGAACACCAATATTTTTATGTGGAAAACCCAAAAAGGGAAAAACCACGATGAGGGTTAGCTCATAATATGTATTATATCTAGATATAAGATATTACAAAAGACTCATTGCTAGGATGCACTATCCAAAAAGAGCTCATAGACCATTGAGTAAGAAAAAATAAGGGTTGGCAATATGACCTATTTGAACTGATACAATAACATCTACCATATGCTAGATTACAGTTCCATTGAGATACAAAAATGATCTTCACACTGTTTAAATTAATACTCTGCTCTATTCATAACCTGCTTAACACTGCATCACACACATGTAGGTGGATCACCATACAAGTCATAAATCGCATACACTCTAATATGCTCTATCACATTCGCATATCATATATTCTTTTCACTCTTCTACACCACACACACACTACTACACTTTTACACCTTTTTTTAAACTTCGATGATGATTTCATATATATATCCACATCAGGTGAAAATTCAATTGGGTGGACCTAATTAGAAGTAACACACAAAAATTAAGCATGTAGTCCTTAAATAATTTCATCCACACTTAGCACTTAAGATCAAAATACAATTTTTATCAAGATAGGTCAGCATGGACCTAAATATAAATCCCACATAAGATAGAGATGCTCAAATATTCTCCACAAAATATCAACCGTGTATGGTCGGCCCAAAATAGACCTAAACACAAAGTCTTCAAGAGCTCATGCAATTTCATCACTTGTGTGACCTCAAAATTCAATCTCCCATTGAATTCTCATTCAACCGACATTCAATAGCTTATCTTCATCATCACAAGACAAAATAAGTATTTGCAAAGAAGTGTGGAATCTCCCACACTAGTACATTGTACAAAAGATAACTGTGATATTCAAAGCTACACATTGTCATTCATATCTTTCTGGAGACTATACAAAATGTCACAAAAACTTGAACACTGCTCCATCTAATGGACTCAAAATTGTAGTTATGATTATAGAAGATTATACCATTGTGCAGTGAAGTGTGGACCCAAAACTGACACACTGAACCACATCACTGTTAGAGAAAACACAACCAAATTCTTGATAAACCATGCTTTCCAAATCAACTAGCACTGCACAAAAGTCACCAAAAATACTTCCCCACTATGCTAGGATGATCATAAAAATGTTGAAATCAATGACAACACTGGGTCAACCAATGTATGTACACTTCATGCTCATGTTGCCAAACTGTATCATCAATGATAGACTTCCAACTTCCAACAAGCTTCACAACCAAATACTTTGAGATGCATCATCGAAGGATTTTTACCAAAACACGCCTCCATGGGTATCTTATCAAAAAGTGTTAATGTAGAAGATCTACTTATTAAATAACATGCAGTGGCTACCGCTTCAGCCCAAAACTTCTATTCAAGACCAACATCACTCAACATACTCCTATCCCTCTCAATCAACATCCTATTCATCCTCTTTGCAACTTTGTTATGTTGTGTGGTGTATGGAGTTGTCTTTTGTCACTAAATCCCATGCTCTTTACAAGGTAAAAGCACAATAGTGTGTCACACTTTCAACCAAATAAATAGTTCCAAGCGAACTATTTTTGACCAAAAGATATTCGACATAGTGGATTTTGGCCAAAACCATGTGACATCGATGTGGCAGGTACCTTTTTGACCAAAGAGGTTTCAACCGAATGGCACTCGACTGAATACATTTAGCCAAAAATGTGAAAATAGTTAGCGTATTTGGTATTTATAGCTTGAAATATCGTGCAATTTTTGATCGAGTATGTTTTGGCCGAAACATGCTCGACCGAAACACACTTTGCCGAGCATGTCTAGTTGGCATCCTACTTGGTAGCCAACTCACCTTTTTTTATAATTTTTTGAAACATTCAACTTTGGAAAAGTATTTCTCTAGTCAGAATGATTTTTCTGCAAAAAAGAAAAATACCCTTTTGTAGAGCTCATAGTGGTGAATCCAAATATATAATTTTTTAATTTTTTGATTAGTTTTAATATATTTTATTTTTAAAATAATGCAAATAGGTTGTTAAAATTAAAAAAGAGACTGATTAGAAATTAAAAAAAAATAGTAAACATAGTAAAAAAATTTAAAACTTATATGGGGCACAAGATGAGAGAGCCCTCTTCAAAAGGGTATAATTTATTTTTTGAAAATGATTAAAAAAATTGACAATAGTTGACGTCCTGTGAAAATTGTCAAATTTTGATAGGTTTGACTTTAAAACATTATTACGAGAAAAATATCCATCAAAATTTGATTTTTTTTCATGCACAAAATATTGAAGTTACCTATTTAGAGAAAAAAAATTAGGAAGAAATGAAGTTTTTTTCAATTTGTTTCTTGACATCATATGAAGTCACTCTTTTATGAAATTTTTAGCATTCCAAAATCTGTCCTTAAATTGATAAAAACATAATGAAAACATTTTTAAAAAAAATAAAAAAATTACAGGAATAAACTTCATCAAAAGTTCTACATTTCATTAGTTTACACCATTTTGAAATTCAAAACATAAAGACCACTTTTATGTGGTCGAAGTTCAGAATTATTTTTGTTGTTGGTCAATTCCTTTATAAAGCGTGACACAGGTTTGTGTTTTTACCCTACAGGACTTGTCAAATTTTACTGAACAAAACTTGCTACCATTATCAGTCTATAAACACTTAATCTTTCTACTAGTCTAATTTTCTACCAAGGCTTTAAATTCCTTAAACCAACCAAAGAATTTATATTTACTCTTTAGGAAATAAACAAATGTCCTTTTACTGTAATCATCTATGAAAGAAACAAATATACAAATTTTGACAATGAAGGAACATTCAAAGGACTAAACACATTTGAATGAACATAGTCCAAAACCCCAAAAGACTTGTGAGAACTAGAGTGAAAAGTAAGACAGTGTTGTTTTCCATAAACATAATGTTCACAAACGTCAAACTCGAGATTACAATCATCAAGGCCTTCAACAAGGCTCTTATATTTTAGGGCTCTAAGACCTTTCTCACTAATGTAACCAAGTCGTTGATGTCATAGTATTGACTTCTCTACAAGAAGCTTCATTTCCAAGGAATGAGCACCCTTTGCTACCCAAAATGTACAACAATCAGATGTAGCTATTATAGATATCGTTGCTTGATCTAATAGTGAGGATGAAGAATCTAGAGATTTCTTCTTTGGTTTGTCAGAGAAACTATTGCACTAAATAGTGCATGCATCCATCTCGAACAAGGTGTCGATATGAACACCCTTAGCCAACACCATAGCTCCTCTCATCATCTTACATCTTCCACTTGATAAAACAACTTGCACTTTTCAATCATTCAATTTACTCGCAAAAAGTAGGCTTTATGCCAAACCCGAGATATGCAAGACACCGTCAATCTCCTTCACTCTTCTATCAGGGAATCTAATTTTGAATTTTCCACAGCCAACAATCTTTAAGTGAGAGTCATCACCCAGATACACCTTCCCACCATCATATTCTTCATAATTCGAAAACCAACCTCTATGAGAGGTCATGTGGAAAGAACCACCTAATTCTGTCAACCACACATCTTCTAGTGTGTTGCCAAAGCAACGACAAATGCATCTACATAATATTGAGAGGATTTATCAGAGTTAGAATCTTAGAAACTCTCTTTGTCTTTCTTCTTCTTCTCTTCCTTGCACTCTTTTCTTAAATGGCCAGATTTTCTGCAGTTCCAACACTCGAAGTTTCCCACCATTAAAATTCTCCATTTTGATTCTACTGGATGTGCTTGTCACTTTTTTCCTGCTATAAGGTCACGAAATATTCTTTTGTAAAACTCCCACTAAAACAAAGATTGGCTTAAAAAACCTATCAAACCCAACAATAAAATCAAAGATGGCTTGGCTCTGATACCAACTAAAACGAAGCTAGGTAAGTGGAAGCAACTTCCTACACTAATCTAAGTAGGAGAGAGTTGCAAAAATTTCTTAAACACCTTTAACTATTACAATTTTAGATGCACATGCACATATCATAAACAGATAAACAATGAAATCACAACACATATTTTACATGGGGAAAACCCTTTTAGGAGAAAAACCGCACACTCCAAAACATAGCTCAATTATATTATTTAGCAACAATAAACAAGTTACTTGATATAATTGTAGAGATATTCTCTTGCAAGATTCTTCACACTTCTCAATTTTGGAGTAGTTTCGACAACATAATAGTACTCCAATAAAATAACTACAACTCCAAAATACTAGTGCTCAATATATAGGAGCCTACAATGCATAAATTAGATATTTATAAATCGACTGCCAAAGGTTGAAGATGCAACATGGAAAGCGCCAAAACCACTTCATGTGCATAATGGTAAGTTTCCAATTGTCACCACCAACATTGCAACTGCCAATTGTCACTAAACCTGCACATGCAAAACTTGCACTTGCCAAATAATAAATACACCTTGAAAACTCACATTCCATGCAAAATCAACACATAAATAGAAAATGCCTTCATGCACAACTCCACCTGTAAATGAAACTTTCCAACTTGACTCCTTAGAAATAGAAATTACAGGTTGTAACTCACAAGACAACGTGAGATAATTAGCAACATTATATATTTAAATAATCAATACTACAAAGAATTGAAGGTCGAGATGCCTTATTTTTCCCAACATGCACCAACCATGCCATGGCTTAAGGCCTTGAATTAATCAAATAATCTTATAAATATTTCTCCTCACGAAAGGGCTGGCCTACAATTATCCATGGCGACTTTTCTTTGTTAGGTTGTTTGTATTTTCTCTTTTTGGAAATTTAGGACTTCCCTGAGGTTCGATCCTCCAAATGACTGCCAAGGTAGAGGTCATCATCTACTTATAATTTTGGATCCTCTCAAATATGTGGGTGGACCACCATAATAATTGAGGCATATTTCCTTGCCCAAGGCACTTGTCATCTCTTTGAGAGGAGTGTTTGGTTATAATTGGGTTTACAAGATTTTCAATAGTAGGAGGGCCTTGAGGAGAGAGAGGATACCACTCTCACTGGTTAGTAGCTAGTGGAAGAAGGAAAATATTTTCTTATATAAGGTTGGGGTAATCAAGATGATAGAGATCCTTCTGCAATTGCTAGTTTTATTGCACTTGCTTCTTAATTGTTCTTTATTTATGTTTTTATAACAAACACATGGCTTAGACACCTATTCCCTTTTTGGAGAGGTGGCTTTCATGTCTATTTCCTTTTGGGGGCACTTGTTATTTCATACTTCATCTCCCAACATTTTTTATTTAATTTTAGAGCATGATTCCATGCCATTCACTATTTCTTTTTGGAATTCAGTATACTTTTTGTAGTGTAGGAAAAAGTATCCCTTTTTCACACTTAATTTGGAAATAATTACTAATAAAATGATCATAATTATACCTTAATTTAATGTTGTAATATGTTTTTCATATTCACATTAAGTTTAGGGCCCTTTTAAACAGAATGGACTTAATTGTGCCTTGTTTTTGGTGTTGTGATGTGGACCTTTACACTTTCACATTAATCTAGGGCTTTATTAATTGATTGAGGTTAATTTTCCTTAATTTCCCCCTTTAATTCAAATCCAAGCCTAATTAAATGCAATTTACAAGCAATAAAACTCGACATTCATAAATGCCATTTCACAACACTTAACTTTAGAAGATGTGTATCCTAGGTAAGTGGCCTAGGAACCATTCACCATAGGGAAAATGTGTCCTCACTTAGACCTGGGACCCTAATTTTACATAATTTTTAACACTAACCGATGTGTATCCTTGGTAAGTGACCTAGGAACCATTTTCCCTAGGGTGAATGGGTCCTCACTTAGACCTAGGACCCCACTTTAAAATATGTTTTTGGTAATATTTCAATGATTTCAAATCCACAATTCAACTTTGGCTTGTGATATTTGAATTTTAGGAATTTAATCTTAAGATATTTATAAATACAAGGTTATTTCACTATGTTTCACCTAGAATTTCAAGAGAGCATTCCTAATAGAAAGTTCATGAGATCAAGAGCACTTCAAGAGAAATTTCAAGGAATTTCAAGGGCGGATTTATTGTAGATTATTGCAACAATCAAGATTCATTCATCATGTCAAAGATTCATTGCATCATGCATGTGGTTTGAGCTAATATGTTGATGTAGTTTTCAAGATCTAATCAAGCATTCAAAGACATTTTTTTAAGACAAGGTTCATGATCAAGATCTACATTCATTGAGGCCACTCCATACTAGTTTGTAGATCTGTAATCCAAGGTTTAAACAAGGTTTGGTGAGTTGTTACATAGATTTGTTCATTCATCATTCCTTCATGTTTCATTGTTTCATTTCAAGGTTTAATTACCAAAAACCCCCATTCCCTAACAAAACAACATTTTTCTCTCTTTGATGTGTGATTGTAGGGTTTAGGTTGAAGATCATTTAAAGATTTTATGTTGAAGATCATTTGAAGAGAAAAATTGAAGAAAGTTGCAAAGTTATCAAAATTGCAAGAAAAGTTGTCAAATCATAGAATCTCATTTACATATTTTATTTTTGGCTATCCGACAGTGAACACCTAGAATTTGGGAGTGCAGACCCGGCAAAAGAGAACCCAGAAAGCATTTTTTAGGAAGTCTAGCCAAGACCCATTCGCTATAGGGCGAATGAGCCCTCAGTGAGCTTCAATAGATGACTTTTGGTGAAAGGTACACATCATTTTCCCCTTTCTAGATCTATCTTTTGATTACTATTTCTGTTAGATTTGATTAATGTTCTTCATTTGCACTTTATAACACACATTTTAAATGAAATTAGGGAAATAGGTCATTGTGGTGAACTTGTTGAAAATGAAGGTGAAATTGTGTAGCTTAAAACTTGTAAACATATGTGACTGTAGATTTAATTAAGTGTTCTTTGTCACAATTCTTTTTGTATGATTAATCTATTTTAAAGATCAATTTTACCTATTGTAGAAAGAGACAGAAGATTGTAGAAGAATGAGACAAGAAGATAGAAGTGACACAACATATACATGGAGAAACCCTTTCCAAAAAAAACTCCACCACCAAAATTAATAGTGCTTGTATTATTTAACCTTAGAACAAGATTACAATAATACTGTATCAATCCTTGATTGATATGCTTCCTTGCCCTCAACAATCCTTCTTCACAACCTACACAAAAATCTCATACACTTTTTGCAGCACAAGCTATCCATGCATTCCAAGTGACCAAGCATGAATACACACATCTCATGCCATGCTTCAAACCCTCACACATGCACAACCTCAACTTGCTAACCTGCAATAAAGTTTGATGCAATTGCTATAATAAATAGGAAATTAATGAGCATGTAAACTCATAAGAGTTATCAAATACAAGAGCATAAAACTCCTCTAAAAAATCCATGCCTAGATTGTGCAAGCAGAGTTCCACACTATAACATGAAGTCAAAACCAAAGTCTCCTCAATTCAGGCACCCCAAACTGAACACTTAACTGATCATTGGTCAAGAAAATATTTTGCAAGAATCACCTCAAAGTTGGTGCCCAAGAATGGGCCCACTTAACTGAGCCTTGTAAATATCTTCTGATGCAAAAAGTGTTAACTCAAAGATGCCAACTTGGGCGCCCAAGGTGGGTCCAAGTTAATCTTAGTTAACTGAAACATATCTCTCCACCAATTCATGCAAACATTATGCATGATTGATCATACCCACTTAGCTAAATGTATCCATCTATTATTTATCATGCTACAACTGAAGTCATTAGTCATGCAACTCAAGTCAAATGAAGTCAACTAGTATTCAACTTAAACTAACTACATGCAACTAAAGATAACTAAACCATAAGTGAACTGAACTAATATTGACCTGAACTGAATTGAACTCCACTCATGTAAATATCAATCCCTAAATTGTAGGATCTAAACATGTATTACTAAAGTGTTATCAATCCTCCAAATATTTAACTTAAGCAAGGTGGGTTCCACCTTCCATGTGGGCATCCCATATCCCCCTATTTTGTAGGAGATCTTCTTGGGCATCCCCACATTTTCCTATCATTTAGGAATGATCACAAATGTCAATTTACATGTTCATTACAATCAAATTTAACCTCTTTTTAATCCTAGTGTTGGGGAACACTTTCCAAGGACTTAGGAGATACATAAAATATGTTTAGGATTGCAATTAAATGACATCCTATTCCCAAAAAAATCCCCATTTTACCCAACAACCACTATATTTTTTATATTTTTTTATTTTGGTGAACCTAAGTTTGATCCTTGCATTTTCTGATTTTGGAGTCCTCTTTCATCGTATATTTATATCTTACATTCATTTACATCTCATTGCATTGAATTAGGTCTCATTTAGGGTGTCTAGTTTGTATTTAACTTTGCATTTCATTTAAGGGTCTCAAGATTGCATATTTTTCATTCTTTAAATCTGAAAAATACAAAAAAAAAAATAGTCACCTTGTGTATCATTTACATAGCATTCATTTGCATTTGAAAATTGAAACAAAAATTGCATATCAAACTAAGTTTTCTAGGTTGTCATTTTGTCGTATTTTGCATTTGCATTTCATCTTTATTTCACAGAAAATTAAAACTGAAACTTCTTGTATCAAATCAAAATCTGAAAACTATTGAATTTCACTCAAAAATCTATAAAAAATTATTTCAAAACCCTCACTTAGGACCTAGTTGCCCTATGGAAAACGAGTCCTTGTTCAGGGTCACATTTTGATTTTTTGGGCATTAAAATATTTATCTCTGCATTTTTGTTTGCTACTTTTAGATTTTTGTTACTGTTTGCAGAATTTGTGTTTCATCAATTTGGTCATATCTAGTTGTGTCACTAAAAAGTGTATACCTTGCTTGATATGGGAATAATTGATGATGAATTGGACTTAATATCACCTTGATCTAGTGTTGTGAGGTGTTTTACACATCCATATTAGGTCTTGGACCTTTGCAAATTGAATAAAATGCATGTCTTGTAAAGGTGTTGTAAAGAATTGGAAACGACTTTCACACTTTTCTAGACTTTTATTAAGCATTT
The DNA here is from genome assembly GCA_007258455.2 of Sequoia sempervirens. Taxonomy (NCBI): domain Eukaryota; kingdom Viridiplantae; phylum Streptophyta; class Pinopsida; order Cupressales; family Cupressaceae; genus Sequoia; species Sequoia sempervirens. The sequence continues at coordinate 130,655,384 of VDFB02271358.1, forward strand.
AAGTCTAATGGTCTTCCCCCCCACTTTCAAATTAAGCATTATTTTAATTCAAAAGTTAGTTTTTCCCTCTTCTTCTATAATTAAATAATTATTTTATTTATTTAATTATTCATTAGCCTTTTCTCTCTATAATTAAATAAATATTATATTTATTTAATTATTTATCCTTTCTTTATCTCCCCAATTAAATAATTATTTTTAATTATTTAATTATATAATTTGTTCTCACCTTTCTTTTTAAATAAATAAAATCAATATTTTATTTATTCTCCTACGTTGGCCACCTAAATTAAATAATCCTTAATTTCTCCTATCACCTCTTTTTTTGTGTCAATCTTATCTTCCACCTCAAGTTGTTATCTATCCATGTCTTTTTTCTCTTAATTAACCTCCACCCTTGATTAAAATATCTTCTAATTTAATCTTGGCCCTTGATCATGATCCTTATTCTAGCCATTCACTTAACTCTCCTCTATACAAGGAGACCTTTAAACCATAATTAATAATTTTTATTCAATAATTTAATCATCATTCATCCATGTTGACAAGTCAAGCAAGCAAGAATCAAGCATTCAAGATAGCATTCAAAACTTAATTCTAAGGCATTCAAGAGCAAGATTCTTCATCCATTGTTGCAAGAATTCAAAGATCCATCATCATGGAAAGTTTCAAATTGCATTGTTTCATATTTCATGTTTCATTATCTTATTTCATCATTTTGGTTTAATTACCTAAATGGGGTTTGACCAAGGCAAACCCCCAATCCCTAACAATCAACATTTCCTCTCTCTTCCTTTGTGTGGTTGCAAATTTAGGTGCTTGGATGGATTGGACATGATTGAAGATTAGGTTTCAAACTTGTTGGATTCATTCCTCTTTTGGAAAGGTCAAAATCTACACAAAAAGTCACTTTTAGGCCTAAATTCGGCAGTTTCAGAACCATACACCTCAAGGAAGAAAAAGAGCAAACTGAGAGCTACAGATTCCACTTTTGACTTTTCAAAAAAGCCAAAGTGGATTAAGTAACCAATAGTGGCGACTTAGTCCCACTATACTTATTTTTCATAGTTTTTTGTAGATTTGGATACCCATTTGGCTGAAATGAGATCTGGAACAGTTTACCAGATCTAGGACTAAGTCACCCAGATTGGTGTAAGTGTCCCAATTGGCTTCTGCATCAGGTTTTTTAGGATTCTAAACCATCATTTTATCCTTCTTCAGTTTCTAGGTGCACACCTTTAGTTTCATTAGTTTTTATTATAGTTTACTTGCATTTCTAGGTCATTTTGCATATCACAATGTGTTTTCAAGCAACTTGCATATCTCACGATTTACATTAATATTCATTATCTTTTATCAGTTCTTTGCATTTAGGACATTGAATTTAGACATATTTCAATCATACTAACATTAGTCTTTAGTGAACCTCCAAGGTTTTGTGGGATGCCTTTCTCCTTTTAGGTAAAAAACCCTAGAAGTGTAAGAGAGAAGCCCCTACAAAAATTTGTGGTTCATTCTGGTGAACCTACCTTTAGAAAAATTTCCTTCTGATTTCAAGCGCATTCATCATCCTACAATTAGCTTGCATTAACATTGCATTTCATTTTGCATTACTTAATTTGCATTCTAGGGTTTTTTAATTTTGCATTAGTAAAAGTGCATATAGTTTGCATTTTTGCATTTTAAATCATTGAAAAATATCTAAAAATTGCATTTTCATTTAGTATTCAAGTCATGCAAACTACAAAAGATCCAAATCAATTGAAATTTTTTGAATTTTTTTGAAAAAACCCTAACTGAGACGAATTTGTGTCACATCTCGAACTCTGATGCTACTTGCTTTTGGCTTTATGTGGATTTGATATATGATTGAATGTGTGTGGTAGAGTAAATAATAAATAATATGGTGTTTTTGGTGTGATGAAATATGAAAATTTTTGCTTTAATTTTGAAAAGTTGAAAAGTATTGAATATGGTTTACTTTGAAATTGAAGCAAAATAGAATAGTAATATAATTTGAATTAATGCATTACATTGCTTTGATTTGGATTTTAGCTGGATACTAATCTATTAATGGGTGCTTGAGTGTACTTGAGCTACATGTGGTCGAAGACCAAGGGTGTGATTAAGGAGAGGAGGTTAGCTTCATGGTAGGTTAAAGCAAGAATAGTTGTCTTGATCACACACAAGCACCTAGAATCATGTAAATGCATTTAGAATTAAATTAGGTTAATTGTATTATTGTTTGAAAATTTTATAATTTTTAATCAAGTTAATTAAGTGATGAAATAAAAACATAATAAAACAAAAGAATTAATTTTAATTATAATTTAATTATAGATTTTGTTTTATAAGTAAATGATCGTGTACGGTTAATTTGAATAATTATTTAATTTTCAATTGAATGTTATTTCTTTGGAATAAGTATTTATTTGGCAATTAAATTTTATTTATTTATTGCTCGTTAAGGGTAAATATTTTCCTTTTTAATTTAGAAATAGTATTTTCTAATTGTTTATGGAAGATAAGTATTTAGTTGCAACTAAAATGGAATTTCTTTTTTAATATTTATCAAGGAAAATAACATGCATAGAAATAAAAATAATTTTATTTCAATCCTAAAACCCTTTAATTAGTGAGCTTCCTAAGTAACCTCCCATTAGTGAATCACAGAAAAAACTAAGAAATGTCTTGAAATCCATGATGCAATCTCATCATAACAATGTTTTGTAGCCATTAAGTTGTAACTTAGTGACTCAAACATATAGGGGACCACACAACACTCTGACTCCATTACCTTTTCTTCCACATCATGTGCCTAGTGTTGAAGACCTTAAAAAGGCTCTTGCTAATATATTTGTGTGGTAACTCATTCAAATATCACCTACATTCAAATTTTGATTTCAAGAAATGTTACAAATACAAAAGGAGGAGATCCAATCTTACATAAAATCGAATATTGTAACACCCTCCTCTCATCCCATGCAAGTCACCCAGTTAGAAATAACATTCCCTGAACATGAATTACCCTCACTTGAGATTCAAAACAAGAATGATCCCTTGATGATAAAGGTGATCATTAACAAAACTTTAATTAGGCACACCCTCATAGACAATAGAGCATAAATTAATGTTTGTAGCATGGACCTCCTAAACAAACTTGGCATGGACAAAAATATCATTCAACTTAATGATGTTCATATTTGTGGCTTTGAAAATGTTAATAGGCAACCACTAAGGATGATCACATTACCTATTGAGGTCAGACCTGTAGTGTTGCCTACCTCTATCCATAACATGCAAGGACCCATTCCATACAACCTTCTCCTAGGGAGACCATGGATTCATTCTATAAAATGAGTCCCATCCACCCTTCACCATACAATGAAATTTGAATACAAAAACAAGATATACACGATTGACGTAGATGAACAAAGCTATGAATCAATTGATCACAACATTTCCAACTCTCCTAATACTTTCATTCCTAGATCAAAACTTGAACCTATACAAATTGATGCTACTCCTTCACCTACAACAACACTCTTTCGTGATAATTGGCGGTCATTAGATTCTACACCTCCTTTCAATAAAATTTCCAAAATCTCACCCTCATGGTCCAAAGAATCATATACAAACAATTCATTTTCTGACACAAGTTCTAGTAGCAATTGGGGTTTCACACCTTCCTTTAGGGGAGAGTGCAAAATATCACAATCTAAACCAAAACAACCTTGTGTTTTATATCCTCTCAACTTGGTTCTACATCAACAAAATTAACCTCTAATAGTGATGGAGGCTATCTCACTCCCATCCATCATGGGGAGACGACACATAACATTAAAAAGGATTTGTGTTCTCATGAAGAATCCAAACCTTCTCAGAAGCATACACCCCCTTCATCTAACTTGGAAGATTGTTATGGTATTAGATACAATCTCCCTCCTTCACATGGATGCAATGAACACATGATGCAAATCAACATATCATACTCTTTCAAGAAAGTTCTAGGGTTACCTCCCTTCTCCCCACTTTCATCTAAGACTTTAAACAACAAAATTCAACATCTCAAGGATTTTGGTGCTCTTCCTTGTATTGAAGCACCTAATTCCTCTAACTGATACATGCTTTCATCCTATTCGGCTCACCTTTGTCCTACACTAAGTGGGGGAAAGGGGTTAGTTATCCTTGTCCTCGTATGTCACTTGTCATTGTCTCTTTTGACTAGTTATTAACCTTTCATGAACATATAAGAGCAAGCTTGGGATGTGGATGACATGCCTTAAGTTGACTCGCATGTGACATACTTCTTCATGATGTAGCTCAACTCGAAAACATATGACTTGGCATAGAGCTTTCCAGGTTGGCTCTCATGTCTTTTTATTATTATTATTATTTGACACTTTAAATTAATTGCTCATAGTACAATGTGTATAAATTCCTTTAAGTGGGGGCATACATAGACGACATCTTTTGGCAAGAATTTTATGGCATGATTTTTCTTTTTCTTGTGATGTGTCCTCTTCTTGATGGTTTCATTAGGTTTGATGTTGTCCAAGAGTGTACGATCTACTAGCATGGCATGATGTGAACAAGGCATCCCATGGGTAACGATCTAACACCTTGACTTGTCTCCTCTTGGAGACATTAGGCACAATGCTCCCTAAGAAGAGGCCTTACATGAATCAAGGGAAATCCATTTGAACATACCTTACACTATTTTGGCATTTACAACAATTGTTATATGGCCACCTTGTGTAACACAACTTGCATGCCTGTGGTGCCATCCTGTTTGTCTATGAGTGTCAAGCATACAAAGTTTTGCTCATCTCATAGAGCTTGAAAATCATTTTCATTGTGGTGCCTTATTAAATTTATCATAAGGTATAACTTTGGTATAGTTGAGAGGGAAGCCCATTTTGAGGCATGACTTTCCCCACAACCACCTACGTGCGTGTGAGTGTATTTCAGTCACGAGTGTATGTTTCTCACCTTTTAGGACTTCTCACCTGGTAGGCAACCAAGAGTTTCATCTCCTCGGAGTGAGTATGCAGTTTTGGAAAAACAACCTAGATCTGATCCACATCATGTTGGATAAACGGTTTAATCTTGATCCACCTTTTTATTTTTGTACTTCTCTTCCTTTTAGTTATTTCCATTGCATGATTGTGTATCTTGTTTTTCTGCATATTATACACCTTGTGCATGTTCTTTTGTGCTTATGTTTGGTTTGACTTAGAATCTTGGACCTAGGGGCTTAACCGATGCCTTGATCCTTGTCATTCTTTGTCATCCACATTGGTACAATTGGAATCCTCTTGAATGTCTACTTTAGTGTGATTTTGAAGCAAGTTCATCTTCTCACTAAAGTGATGGTTTAATGTGTCACCAAAAAGTGTATACCTTGTTTGATATGAGAATAATTGATGATGAAATTGACTTAATATCACTTTAATCTAGTGTTGTGAGGTGTTTTACACATCCACATTATGTATTGGACCCTTGCAAATTGAATAAAATGCATGTCTTGTAAAGGTGTTGTAAAGAATTGTAAATGGCTTTCACACTTTTCTAGACTTTTATTAAGCATTTAAGTCTAATGGTCTTCCCCCCCACTTTTGAATTAAATATTATTTTAATTCAAAAGTTAGTTTTTCCCTCTTCTTCTATAATTAAATAATTATTTTAATTATTTAATTATTCATTAGCCTTTTCTCTCTATAATTAAATAAATGTTATATTTATTTAATTATTTATCCTTTCTTTATCTCCCCAATTAAATAATTATTTTTAATTATTTAATTATATAATTTGTTCTCACCTTTCTTTTTAAATAAATAAAATCAATATTTTATTTATTCTCCTACGTTGGCCACCTAAATTAAATAATCTTTAATTTCTCCTATCACCTCTTTTTTTGTGTCAATCTTATCTTCCACCTCAAGTCTTTATCTATCCATGACTTTCTTCTCTCAATTAACCTCTGCCCTTGATTAAATTATCTTCTAATTTAATCTTGGCCCTTGATCATAATCCTTATTCTAGCCATTCAATTAACTCTCCTCTATAAAAAGATACCTTTAAACCCTAATTCATAATTTTCATTCAATAATTCAATCATCATTCATCCATGTTGTCATGTCAAGCAAACAAGAATCAAGCATTCAAAACTTAATTCTAAGGCATTCAAGAGCAAGATTCTTCATCCATTATTGCAGCAATTTAAAGATCCATCATCATGGGAAGTTTCTAATTGCATTGTCTCATATTTCATGTTTCATTATCTTATTTCATCATTTTGGTTTAATTACCTGAATGAGGTTTGACCAAGGCAAACTCCCAATCCCTAACAATCAACATTTCCTATCTCTTCCTTTATGTGGTTGCAGATTTAGGTGCCTGGATCACTTGGACATGATTGAAGATTAGGTTTCAAATTTGTTGGAGTCATTTCTCTTTTGGAAAGGTCAAAATCTACACAAAAAGTCACTTTCAGGCCTGAATTTGGCAGTTTTAGAACCGAACACCTAGAGGAACAAAAAGAGTAGGCCAAGAGCTATAGATTCCACTTTTTACTTTTTAGAAAATCCAAAGTGGACTGTCACTAATAGTGGTGACTTTGTCCCACTATACCTATTTTTCAGAGTTTTTTATGTTGGAAATAGGTTGCCATTCAATTGCAAATCCTAAACATTAATTATTTCATGTATCTCCTAGATTCTTGGAATGTGTTCAACAACAGTAAGATTAAGAAGAGATTAATATTTGATGAAATAATCATGATTATTGACATTTTTAATTAATTATAAATGTAAGAAGCATGTGAGGGCATCCATAGTGAGTTCCTAAATAATAGGGACACATGGGACATCCACATGGTAAGGTGACACTCACCTTGTGTTCAGTTAACTATATGGAGTAACAGTTAACACTTCTGAATGCATGTAAAGATCCTAGGAGTTAGGATTTGATGTTTGCATGTTTGAAGTTCAGTTCAGTTTAGTTCAGATCAGTTCAGTTCAGTTCATAATCAGTTTAGTTTAGTTTAGTTTAGTTCAGTTTAGTTTAGTTCAGTTCAGTTTAGTTCAGTTATGGTTCAGTTATCTTCAGTTGCATGCATGTTGGTTATTTTGAGTTGCATGTAATTAGCTTCAGTTAACTTGGAATGCATGGCTAATAACTTGAGTTGTCTGACATGATAATAGGGACTACCTCAAGTTAACAGGGGATGACCATTCTTTGGGAATGTTGTTGAGTAAATGTTTCAGTTAACTATAAATCACTTGGATCCAACTTGGGCACCCAAGATGCTTTATTGGATTTACCTCTCATGCATGATAAGATATTTAAAAGGCTAAGTGGGATTTCTTAAGGGTGCCAACTTTGAGGAAGAGCTTTGGAATTATCACCGAAGTGAAGGAGAAGTTGTAGCTTCAGTTTGGGACACCCAAATGCATGAAGCACATGTTGTAAGCTTTAGTCTTCATTGAATAACTCAACTTGAAGGAATATGGTGTACCTTTTCAAGGGCTTGAGCTTGTGCATTGTAATTATCAACATTTGGAGCTTACAAGGTTGCATATTGTCTCTATATCTCATTCAAGTTGAATAGAGTTTTCATAATTGTTATTGCAAGTGTGAAGAAAATTGGTAAATATAGAAGAAGCATTCTCAAGCAAGAATTGGAGCTATTGTAATTCAGAGATTGAATAATAGAATAATTCTTGGTGGATTTTTTTCCTGAAAGGGTTTCTCCACGATATATCTTGTGTGATCTTTCTAATATCCTGTCTAGTTCTTCTATCAACTTCTCTCTTCATTCTACAATAGTAAAATGGATTAATCAAGATAATCACCCACAAAGAATATATGTAACAAAGAAAAGACTTACTTAGATCAGCAATATTAAAGTTTTACAGAGTATTAAGCTAAGAAAACACCTCATTTTTCAACATTTTGTAGATTTGGATACCCATTTGGCTAAAATGGGCTTCGAAACAGTTTCCTAGATCTGGGACTAAGTTTCCTAGATTGGCATAAGTGTCCTAGTTGGCTTCTACATCAGGTTTTCCAGGATTCCAAACCTTCATTTTATCCTTCTTCAGTTTCTAGGTGCGCACCTTCAGTTTCATTAGTTTCTATTATAGTTTACTTACATTTCTAGGTCATTTTGCATATCACAATGTGTTTTCAAACAACTTGCATATTTTAGGTTTTACATTAATATTCATTATCTTTTATCATTTCTCTACATTTAGGACATTGCATTTAGAAATATTTCAATCATACTAACATTAGTCTTTAGTGAACCTCCAATTTTTTGTGGGATACCTTTCTCCTTTTAGGTGAAAAATCCTAGAAGTGTAAGAGAGAAGCCCCTACAAAAATTTGCGGTTCACTAGCTTCATTTGATAAAGTTAGTGCATTTTATGATTTCAAAATTGCATTTACAATACTTTATTTTTAGGTTTTTGTATAATGTAGTCAAAAAATTACCTTGTCTAAAATATAAAAATTGCATTTACATATTACATTATAGGTTATTGCATTGCCTTTTACCCTCCCATTTTGGGTTGGCATTGAGCTTGTGAAACTTTTATGATCTTTACAACTTGGTGTCCTACTAGCAATACTATTTTGAGACACAGTTCGAGACTCATGTCATCCCATGATACACCATTTGCTATGGATCTTGGGTTTTCTAACTCCCTTTCTAATAGTGTTGATATTCAACCCCCTTATGGATCATATCATGCATACCTCATTTCCAATTAATTCCTTACCTACAACCAGTGTGCATAATGTTGAAAATACCATCCCTACCATGACTAGTTGTACTCAAGCTTTGGGGTGTACTCAAAGCCAAGGTGGAACTTCAATTCCTCCTTCCACAATACCCATCTCCATTCCTACATACACTAGTAGTCAAGTTACCACAACCATTCAACCTACTAGCCATGTCAACACTTCCTTAGGTATTTCTACTAGGAATCCTTCTAGCTTTATGCATTCAAATATCATATCTTCTCAACCATATCCCCTCACAAACCTATAATTCACATGCCCTCTGCAAATATACACTACTCCACCTTATTCCCATCCATCTTACAATACCAACAATGATCCCATCATTAACACACTTTTGAAAAATATGTCATCCCTTCAACAAAAAATCACTATCCTAAATCAAAACAACAATGGCCAACCTTCATAATACATCAAAACCAATATGTTATCCTTGGAGATATTGATAACACAAATACCACAAGGTATGGAGGTTCCTAGATTTGAGAAATATTGTGGGGAAGAAGATCATGTTAGCCATGTTTTTGCTTACATAGCCCTATGTAGTGACTTCATCTTTGAAGACAAACTCTAGGCTAAAATCTTCCCTAGATCCTTGAAGGATACTGCTCTAGAGTGGTTTTTCTCTTTATCGAATAACTCAATAAACTCATTTAATGAGCTTATCAATCCCTTCTACAATCACTTCCACATTCACATGGGTCCCAAGATGACCCTAGCTAATTTAATGACATGTAAACAAAAGGATGATGAGAAAGTCACCAATTTCATAGCATGATATCAAATGCTTTATTCACAAATAACCATTAAGATTCCTGATGTTGACCTTCAACGAATTTTTATTGCCAATTTACAAAATAAAATCCAAACAAAACTCGAGATGTTGAAATTCCCATCCTTCACATAGTTATGTGTAACCCTTCATGACTATCAGAATTTGGTTAGTAGTCATGATGTGAAAAATCTGCTTATTCATGTTGAAAAGTCTAAATCCGTACCTCAAAATAGTTACCAACCTTTCAAGAAACATAATAGGGGCTTTTTACAACTTAATTCCCCTCAACCAAATCAACAAGTTGATAACCAAGTGGCTGCTATAAAGATGACAAAAACTTTTTCCTTTGGGGATAGGAATAGACAATTTACCCCTCTACTTGACGCCCTTCATAATATCATGTTGCAGCTTGTGAACAAGAATATGATTTCCTTACCTCATGTCAGAGCTCCTGTTCCTAATAAACCATTACCCTTAAAATAGATAAAATGCTTATTGCCATTACTGCAAACAAAATGGACATGATACAAAATATTGTAAGCATCTTAAACATCTTGTGCAAGACTTCATTGATTCTAATCAACTTCAAATTGAAGGTGTGAATGATCAAGGTAATAAGTCTGTAGCTCTTCCTAACCAAAACTTACAAATCTATACAAATCCCATGATGAAACACACTATTTCATTTGTCAAAGCTAGTGAAACAAAGAATGCTGTGATGAATGTTGACACAAATGATGAAAACATAAAAGATGACAATGATGAAGAAATGATTAGAATGGTGTCGTTTATTGAAGTTAAACCTCATATGAGCCAAACCAAAATACCCCTTGATATTGCTTTCTTACAAAATGACATAATCAAACATGCACTTGATGGTCCTCTTTACATAGCTAGAAGAATTAATGACAAGCATACTAATGGGATATTAATTGATCCCGTCTGTGTAGATAATATGATTATTGGAGAATTCCTATTTATGCATGAACTTTATCAAGATGTACATATGAAAGACCGAAAGCATGGATCAAAACACACAATGGTTTCTCTTTCCCTACAATTGGCTGGATAAATATCCCTCTAAAAGTCAGACCGAAAACATTAAATGTCTCATTCACCATCATCCCATTGTCAGACCAATTTTGTGTGAAGTTAGGATATCAATGGCTTCGCTCCATGAATGTCATCCTGTCAGTTGTGCATGAATGTTTAAAGTTTCCCTTTGGCAATGAGATCTTTACAGTGCATCATAGTGTCTTTAATTCTGTGTCTTCCCATGAGAACTTTTCATTGGATTTCTTTTTTCCCGAGCCTATTGAACTTATTAGACCCTGTAAGGACTTCTTTTTCAAAGCATATCAAAAGTTTAAGGCAAAGTGCATAGCATAATTATCCCTTATAAATATTCCTCAACTTGTGATTGAGCCACTATCCTTGACAAAACCATGATTGAACCAAAAGCCCTTCCAAACATCCAAGATCAACCTATTACAAATCTGCCTACTGTTTCATATAAGAGACCACAAGACAATCAAAATAATTTTGTTGTACCTCCTAAAATCAAACAAGTTTACAAAGCTAAAGAAAAAGTGGTTGAACAACCTCCTATGGTTCCTTTCGTTCCTCCCCTAAGGGAAGAAAAGAAACCTATGGTTGACAAACCTGCTCCTACACAATCACAAATCGAAAACATATTGAGAAGAAACCAAAATGTTAGAGAGCATAGGCATAGCCATCATACTATTACTCATATGTTACAAACTAAAGAAGAACAAAGCAACATAGAAAATCAAAATTGAACTTGCCCAAACCAATGCATGATGATTATATACCTTCACCGTAATGTAAACAAGAACCTTCCAAAGACATTATCATTTGACCAACTATTGTGATTAATTTAGATGATGATAAATTGATATTCAAAGATTGATGAACAAGTGCATAATGATTTGAATTCATTGTTTTCATCTTTTATGAACTTAAATGATGATAAGACTATTGAACTTGGTGCTTGTCCTAGTTTGGAACTTGTTGTCCCTTTGGCTAGTTGTTCACCTTCTGTATACACTAACCAAGATTGGGATGCATATGACCTGCTAATAGGTTGACTTGCATGTGGCTTACTAGTGTTTTGCTTTATTTTGATTTTTCATGTTTCTTTATGAGATTGCATGCATGTAATGTGATATCTTGTAATGTTTTGTTTGATGTTTCTCTCTCTTTTTGTGCATTACTCTATTTGTGCCTACATTCTTCTCTATGTTGTAAACATTTTATCTTTTTTGCTTGTCTTGTGTTTTTCTTTTGGGGATGATGCAAGGTGTTGAGACATTTAGGTCTCTTCCATGTTGACCTAAAGGATTTTTCTTTGTTTTCTCTCTCTATGTCATTCTTCTAGTTCTATGAGTATTTAGGGAATGATGATGTTTCCGACCTCTATGAAAACATTGTATCAAAGATGTATTGAACCCAAATCCATAGATCCCTTATGTATTTGTGGGCAACCCCCTCCTTTTTCATGACGTAGCTTTATTTCAGAAACATATGACTTGGCATAGGGCTTTCCGAGTAAAGATATCATGTCTTTGGATTAAACATTGACTAATTTAAAGCAATTGCTCACAATGATGGTGTTAGCAACTGCTTTAAAGTGGGGGCATACATTGATAATATCTTTCCACATTTCTCATGTTTCCTGGTGTGATTTTATTTTTCTTTTTTCTTGTGATGCGTCCTTTTCTTGGTGGTGTCATTGAGCTTGATGTCCTCCAAGAGTGCAATATTTCTTAGTGTATGACTTTCCTCTTAGTGGTGACGTGACACACTGCATTCCCTAAGTTGCGAATATTTTACTCTTGACTTGTCCTCTCTTGGAGACATTAGGCATGATGTTCCCTAAGAAGAAGACCTTACACAAAGTAAGCAAAATCACTTTGAACAAAAAACCTTTTACTAGCATTATTATTCATAAGTGTTAGCATAACGCAGCTTATTAGCCTTATGAAGCTTGAAACCCTAAATTCAAGGCCACCAAGCATAACACACCTTGTTTTCCTGTGGAGCCTTGCCTTGTTCATAGACTTATTTAGCCTTATGAAGCTCAAACCCTAAATTCAAGGCCACCTAGCATAACACACCTTGCTTTCCTATGGATCCTTGCCTTGTTCGTAGGTGCTTAACATAACACAACTTGCTAAGCCCTATGGAGCACAAAACTTAGTATTGTTGTGCCTTATTGAAGTTGTCAGGAGGATAGATTTGATATGTTATGGGAGTCTAATATGATTCTCTCATTTTCCACCCTTTTGGGATTCTCACCTAGTGGACAGCCTGAGGTTCAACTACCCCTGAGTGAGGGCGACAAAAAAAATTGAGGGCTTATATGTGTTTTACGCCAATCAGACCACTAGGTTTGATCCTCTTGGTCTTTGATGTTGTATGATTATGTATCTTTGCCATTGCTGCATACATAAGTGTTTTTAATGTCTACTTTAGTGTGAGTTTGACATGGTGTCATCCTCTCACTAAAGTGGGGGCAAAATGTAGTGTAGGAAAATGTATCCATTTTTCACACTTAATTTAGAAATAATTAATAATAAAATGAGCCTAATTATTCCTTAATTTAGTGTTGCAATATGTTTTTCATATTCACATTAAGTTTAGGGCCCTTTTAAACTAAATGGACTTAATTGTGCCTTGTTTTTGGTGTTGTAAGGTGTACCTTTACACTTTCACATTAATCTAGGGCTTTATTAATTGATTGAAGTTAATTTGCCTTAATTGGCCCCTTTAATTCAAATCTAAGCCTAACTAAAGGCAATTTTTGAGGAATAAAACCTGACATTCATAAATGTCATTTCACAAATCTTAACTTTGGAAGATGTGTGTCCTAGGAAGTGGCCTAGGACCCATTCACCATAGGACAGATGGGTCCTCACTTAGACTTAGGACCCTAATTTTACATAATGTTTAACATTGACCGATGAGTGTCCTAGGTAAGTGACTTAGAACTAGGGTGAATGGATCCTCACTTAGACCTAGGACCCCCCTTTAAAATATGTTTTTGGTTATTTTTCAATGATTTCAAATACACAATTCAATGTTAGCTTGTGATATATGAATTTTGGGAATTAATCTTAAGATATGTATAAATAAAAGGTTATTTCACTATGTTTCACCTAGAATTTTAAGAGAGCATTCCTAATAGCAAGTTCACGAGATCAAAAACACTTCAAGAGTAATTTCAAAGAATTTCAAGGGAAGACTTATTGAAGATTATTACAACAATCAAGATTCATTCATCATGTCAAAGATTCATTGCATCATGCATGTGGTTTGAGCTAATATGTTGATGTAGTTTTCAAGATATAATCAGGCATTCAAAGACATTTTTTTAAGACAAGGTTCATGATCAAGATCTACAATCATTGAGGCCACTTCATACTAGTTTGTAGATTTGTAATCCAAGGTTCAAACAAGGTTTGGTGAGTTGTTACATAGATTTGTTCATTCATCATTCCTTCATGTTTTATTGTTTCATTTCAAGGTTTAATTACCAAAACAGGGTTTGACCAAGGAAAACCCCCATTTCCTAACAATTTAGTACATTTTTTTCTCTTTGATGTGTGATTGCAGGTTTTAGGTTGAAGACCATTTAAAGAGAAAAACTGAAGAAAGTTGCAAAGTTGCAAGAAAAGTTGTCAAATTATGGAATCTCCTCTACAAATTTTATTTCCAACTGTCTGACAATGAACATTTAGAATTTGGGAGTGTAGACCTGGCAAAAGAGAACCCAAAAATCATTTTTCAAAAACCTTAGCCAAGACCCATTTGCCATAGGGTGAATGAGTCCTTAGTGAACTTCAAAAGGTGATTTTTGGTGAAAGGTACACAACATTTTCCCCTTTTCAGGTCTTCCTTTTGATTACTATTTTAGTCAAATTTGATTACTATTCTTCATTTGCACTTTATAACACACATTTTGAATGAAATTAGGGAGATAGATCATTGTGGTGAACCCCCATTTTACCCAACAACCACCATATTTTTTTTATATTTTTCACTTTTAAAACCTTGATTTTAGTATATGGTCTAATTCATTTAAAATAGACCAATTCAAAAAAAAGATGGATTGTTTAAACAAATTTGAAAGGAGAGAGCAACCTTAGAAAAAATATAAGAGTGCATAAAACTTTACAAAACTTGACCCCCCAAATTGTAGTGGATAAAATAAGCAATGAATTGAGTTGGCCACTCCTAATAGATCCCAATCATTCTCAAAATTGGTTAAACAAATATTTGAATATTAATCCATTTGCTAATAAAAACATTATCCCAAAATAAACATAAAACTAAATAATTTTTTTGAAAAATAAATATAATAATTTGACAAATATAACTATTTATATTTATTTAATTAACTTATAATGAAATTATGATATTTATTTAATTAGCTTAATTCATACTAAAAGAATTTTAATTCTTAATACACATCCTACTTATATATAAACTACTTATATATAAAGAACCCCTTCATACTTGTGTATTAATCTTCTTATAATTAATTTATATATATATATATATATATATATATCACGGGGCATCTCCATGACCCACCCCAACGCCCTACCTGACCTTGCCTTGGATTTACAGACTTCCAAGTTTGGGTCAGGAAGGGGTGAGCTAAGGCGAGACTAGTCCCCAAGGATGCACAAGCACGCTCGCAATTTAGATGCATCGCTTAAATTGGACTTCAAAGTCGAACCCAAGACCACGAAGAGCAAACCCACGACTTAAAATATTATTAACTCAATAAAATACAATCAATATTATACACTTAGAACTTCCTTCACCTCACTTGGCACAAAAACCAAATGAAACCATTTTAATTCTTGCGCTCAACAAGGTATAAGGGAGAGGAGTTAATGGTGGGTAAGGTAGCTTTGAGCGAGGGGTCCACGTCATCAACATCCAAGTCGGACAAATTTTTTTTGCCACATCTCTTGACCTAGCATCCCCTCATTTTTTTCTAGCGAAAATTGGGCATGTTTATCAATGTTTTCGGACCATTTTTCAAAAACCACAAAAAAAAGAGCCAAAAGAGGCATGGATCAATAGTGGGTCACTAAGTCATGTAATATTGGTATGCTGATGTGGCATTACATGATTGGTCAGTTTGTGTATTTTTTGAATTAAAGTGATTTGCAGTTGGATATTAAGTGTAAATTTATCGGCACTTTTATTGTCCAAAAGTGGCCTCCCGGCTGTCCAAAACTGGACTCCAGCTGTCTGTCCAAAACTATATCCACGATAGATCTTATACCCACGATCAACTCCTCTCCATTAAACAGCAGCACAAGTAAATATAAAGTCGGTACTAGACATCCATCTAAGCATACAAACACAGAATCATTATAACTTCACGAAATCATCGTGGCCAACTGGACGTCCCGCGGATATCCTCCCAAGATGCCACTATGAGAGGTCAATAATTTATCGCTCAAAACGAAAAATAAAGAAAAATAAAAAAATTACACGTCATAAAAGAACGACAAATACAGCACGTTTAAAAAAATTACAATGCCTTTTAGCCCGCTCAAATTCCTAAAAATGAGGAGAAATCAACGATAAATAATTTTATTTCCATTACGTGAAATCGGATATCATTGTTCTTCTCCGAAGCGACTGCTTTTGTTGTAACCCGATGATTTTCGTGCCTTTGCCCAACGTTTGAGGAGGAGAAGGGGCTGTGGTTACGGAGGGATTCGGTCCTGCGATATGGCGGCCTCTCTGATAGTGTAACTGTACCTGCAGCACAAAATGTGTACAACATGCAAGAAATGTTTTTTCCTGCGGAGTATCTCATTGGGCACACAAGCTTCAGGAGGCCCCAAATCCAGCTGAGTTGCAGCGACCCTTCATGCGTTTTAAGCGAGGAGGGCTTATTCGGCCGTGACCGTGGGTTATCGGCCGAAAATGGCTTTTGTAATTTTGAGGCGGGGTTTTTGCAGCGAGATTTTTTCTGTATAAGTTTTATCTCATTTGAGCGGCCATCTGTCTTCAGTAAGGTTAATGAAATTTATATGTTCGTCACATTAGCTAGGGTTTATATCCTGAAAAGCACTGCGAGATTTTGTAAGGATTAAGGGTTTTGTCGAAGATTGGGTGTGTTGCTGAATGCTCGAAGGACTCTTAATTGTTTTCATATTTCTAGGAAGTAAGATGAAATGCAGGGGCTAACTTGGAATTTGGGGGAATTGAGGAAGTAGAGAATGTGAAAGGAATTTACTTTTGAAAAGAGCTGGTGTTGAAATGGGCTGTTTTCCATGCTTTGGATCTCAAAAGGAAAATAAATTCAATCCGGCCATTAAGAAGGAAAGTTTCAAGGAAGCGCAGGTTAATTGTTTGAATGGTTCCCAGTCATCAACTGTACCTGCAGGTAAGCTTTGAGCTTCTGTAAATTATAAATACAAATGTTTTGTAATTCAGGCGCAGAAAATTTGTAAGGCGAGTAATTAAATGAAACAGTATGTTAAGCTGTCATTACTTTAACTTTTTAACTATATAAAGCCTTTCCTTTAACTTCCTCATTACAGAACGAGCTCCTGTGAAATAGAAATGCGAAATGATTGTGGTGTGGCTACCGAGAGTTCGTAAGATCTATAACTTTAATGACCAGAAGGCGAACCACGCACTCATCTAACTTACTATTATAAATGCGTTTCGTTTTAACTTGTCTATCAAATGAAGAACTCCTGTAAATTTGAAATACAAGCAGATACATAAAACTTGTACATATGTAACTTAAGTGGCACTGTAGATTAAACGCATATTCCTTTTACTAATTTATGGTACAAAGCTCTTCTCTTAACTTGTCCACTCTATAACAAAAATTGAGTTTGAAATACAAAACAAATGATGTTGTCGGCACAGAAAACTAGCAAGTGTTTAAGAAGATGAACTGTACATTTCTGTAACTTGTTAACTATTTAAATCTGTTTCAATTAATATGTCCACTATTTAAAGACATCTTGTAAACTAGAAATACACAAAAGTTATGTCTTAGTTACTAAGAATTTGGAAGATGTGTAACTCAAATTATGGTTTAGACCAAATGCACTTTGGTTTATCTTGTCCATTATATAAAGAGTTCCTCTGAATTAGAAACACAAAATGTTTGTATTGTACTTTGTAAGGTGTGTAACAAATTGACAATAATCATGCAGTAGACTAAATATACATTCTTTTAACTTTGTACACCATGTATGGGTAGTGTAAAGGTAATGGTCACTAACTAGGTCATGGTGTAGCCTGCCGACATCTTGAACATACAAGATTACATTGGGGGAATATGAGCAACTTATTATATTAACTATATAAATTGTTAAAATTTTTCACCTCTTAGGATTGGATCTCACGACCAAGCTGGCTTATATTGTGTTCAAATTTTGTACTTCTTAATTTTCAACCTCATGGCAAATCACTAGAATAACCTAGCCTCATCAATCCATTTACAGTGTACACGAGTAGTGCACATGGGAACACAAATATTTTATATTTTACTTCTAGGTCTATAAAGTGTTCCATGGGGACATATCCTTTGCCCTTTGGGGTTGTCCTAGACTTTTTGGTTTTGGGATACAGGTTGTAATGTCCCTTATACGAAAATCAGATAAAAATAATATTTTATTATTTTGGGTTTGGGTGCCCAAAAAGAAGGGAAACTTATAGCAGATCACAGTAGCATTAAATCATCAACATAGTTCGACTAGATCCATTAATACAAGCCCATATATTTCTGAGATACAACCTCCAGTCTGCTGCTAAAAATATGAATGCAAATTACAACAGAAATTGGGCCTCAAACATGTACCACAACATGAAGAAACCCCAATAATGCAGATGCAAATTATCCCTAGCTGGGCGAAGCTGCTCCAGCCGCAAACATGCAACTAAATGATGAAGAAACAACTCAAAACCCTACCAAGGGGTGTGCTGGCCTGCAGGATTGATGTTAGGGCTTTGCCACCTTAGAAAATCTGAATTAGGACCTCCAACTTGCACAACTCGCCCTCCAAATCAGAAATCTAAATGCTGATGCAAAATTGACATGAAACTAGAAATAACCTCCTTTGAAGCACATAGGAACCTCCGTCATGAAGTCCTCCTTGGAAGAAGCTAGGGTTTTGTCCAACTTCTCCTTAATTCTCTAGGGTTTCTGTCCTTAGAGAATTCGCCAATATGCAGAGCAGAAAAGCAGATGACAAATATTCCTTGAAGATTAATGCCTCTCAACTCACCTTGTATAAATATACATCTCCTTATGACTCCTAATTTGGCCGACCTAGCTCTAGGCGCCAATTTACATTTAAAATTTGTTTAAATTCATTTTTATATCTCTTTTTCTTGGGTGCCAATTTCCAATTTAAATTTATTTTATTTCTTTGTTCTTTCCCCTTCTCCTTATTCCTCCAAGGGCCAACCAAGGCCATATATATAAAAAGAATATTTTGGCACAAATATTTAAATATTTTTGATTTTTCCCTCCTTTTTGGACACCCAAACCCAAAATAATAAAATATTATTTTTATCTGATTTTCGTAGAATGGACATTACAATCCTCCTTTTTGAGCCTCTATTTGTTTGATGATTTTTAAAAAAATCATGGGAGTTGTGCCAGCTGATTGCTTTGGGATCTGTGCCAGTTGATCACCAACTTTTACCTCATTTTTTGTGCTTTTCGAAAACGGGAGGGATAGCTTCTTTAACCAATGTCATGTTGGAAAGTGGCTAGAGGTTCAATGGTAAGAACTACAACACGTGGAAGTAGAGGATGCTTACCATCTTTGAGTACTGGTGTCTAGATTCACTTGTTTTGGGGACAGAAGCTCGTCCTACCACTGCGGGAAAGGACTAGGACAAGTATGATAGAAGTAATCGAGAGGCGGTTATGCTTCTCAAGTTATCAGTTGCCGATGAGATGTTACCATAAATACCATCTGATAAGTTTGCTGCGGAGATTTGGAAACACTTGAAGGATCTTCATGAAACCTTAGACAAGAGTAGGCCTTTCTTCTTGAAGAATATGCTGTTTTCCATTATGATGGATATTAAAGTGTCTTTGCAGGATCACTTGATTAAGATTAGAGACATTTGCGATCAATTGGAGGCCATTGGTCACAAGATGGAAGAGGAGGATATGGTGGTAATCACATTGAAAAGCTTGCCATGTTCCTACGAGCACTTCATCGAAACTCGCAACATTACCTCCACCAATGTTGACTTGAAGTTTGATGAGCTGTGCAACAAGCTCTTGCAGTAGGATAGGTGGAAGAAGTAGTTTGGGAGCAGCAGCGAGTCTCCTAGTGTTGAACAAGCATTTATTGCCAAAGATGGAAAAGGCAAGTCCACTCAGCAGAAAAGACAAGGCAAATTGGATGCTTCAAGAAGTCTTTCACATGCCATTATTGTGGTAAAATTGGTCATATGCAAAAGCACTGCAGAAGCGGTTGGCTGATCAGAAGTTCGACTAGGATGGGTCTCAAGAGAGGGCTCATGTTGCAGAGCATATTGAGTAGAAGGAGTCTTCCTTTTATACATTCATGGCCAGAAGATCGTCGTATTATGGGTAGACTTAGTTTAAGTTAGTAGAATGACCATTAAGGGAGGGTATTAAAGTATTATTGTAATATTTAATGGTCATCTTAGTTTTTAGTTAGTCGTTAGTTAGTTTTAAGTTAACTTAGTTTGCTTCAGTTAGTTTTTAGTAACTCTTTTGGTTTATTGCTTTAGTTCTCTTTAGTTCACAACTGTTTCCTTTTAGAAACATTGTCTTGTAAATTATTATAAAAGGAGTATTCCTCTCCTTGTTTTATAACGAATATCAAATACCAATTATCATTTCAATAACCTGTCAAACATTTTTGGGATTCTCACAATGCAGCTCACAACACAACTGTGATAACACTTTATCTGTAAAACCTCGGAGATACTCTCCTAGAGATCATAAACTTAAGAGTTCTTTTGTTGTCAACTCTTCCTATACCTTAAAACTCTGTAATTTCATCTCAAATGGATGTGTTTAGAGTCATACATTTTATTTGTTATGCCAACATGAAAAATGACACGGGAACAATATAAATATGCAAAGGAAACATACACAACAATTACAACAAATGATATAACCTTAAGAATCCCTAGATGGGTGAAAACTCCAGTAATAGAGTGCAAAATGTTCCTTGTTTCGTTATCACTGTCAAGTACAGATGTGTTACAACTCCTCAAGGGCAACATGGAGCTATGACAATGTATTACAACTAAGTTACCGATTCGTTATTGGATTCGGGTACAGGTACGAGAATCTGGTACGGGATTCGGCAAAAAAATTTTTTGGGGTTGGGTATGGCAATACAAAAAAAAATATAAAAATCAGAAATATATACATATTTGCAGCAGTAATTAAATTCAGAATACACCACCATATTAATAGTCTAATAACATAGCAAAAATACATCACCACTTTCATAGTCACTAAGTCAAATATTAAAATATTAGTGATTACTTGAATGTCATGATATAAAATTATAAATTTAAGTTCAAACATAAAATGACAAACGCTTACAATCAGCCATTATTGATCATTGATCATTGATCAATCTGAATCATATGGGTCATCAAACAAACTAGCATTATTAGATGCTACATTTTGTGTAGAACTACAAATAGCATTTGTGGCACTCGCACAAGCACTGCCACTAGCAGTAGCAGTAGCACTGACACTACCACTCTCATGATTAGTAGCTGCTTCAGGCTCATAATCATCTTCAATATCAAGTGCAGCTAAGTGACTTGTGGAAGCATCCAAGTCAAGCTGCTCTGGCTCAATATCCCATCTCCTTGTGTCTCCTTCTTTGTAGGAACTTTGCTTGTGTGTAAGGAGGCGCAAGTTTGAATGCACATACACCAAGTCCTCTGCCTTATTTGAATGCAGCCTATTACGTTTTATTGAGTGGATGAAGGAGTATGTGCTCCAATTCCTCTAAGAAGAAGATGAACTAGCAACCTATTAAGACCAAATTAAATAGTTAAGAGTTACAAAATTTAACTAAACAAAATTATTAATTAATATAAAATTATAAATTAAAATTAAAATTACGAAATATAAAACTTACTTGGGATAAGATTTTTATTGCAATTGGTTGGAGGTGCATGTATTCTTGCCCATGGAAGTACCACCAACTATGAGCATCCACCCTGTACTTGTCTCAAAGAGCATCAAGATTCTGATCAACACTACCGGAGCATGCAAAAGCCATGAACTCAGCCCTCACTCAATCACGTCGGTCACAATCAGTGAAGAGTCTTCGAAGTGCTGCTTTGTACCCTTGCCCTTGAGCCACTTTAACATCCCTATATGGAGCAACTCTTGATGAAGTAGAAAGAATCTCAGGACTATAATAGTTAGGACTCGATGCAAAAGCAAGAAGATGCAATGGAGTGGTCATTTTGTTCCATCTATCAACCATGATTTCTTGTAGCTCTTTGAAGAACTTTTCATCCAAATCTTCCTCTTTTGCATTGATGATGGTTTTCATCTTCTCAATCATTGAGTTGATGCCATCATATACTTCTCCCAAACAAGGTCTATCCATGTCTGTGTAATGGATCATGCTTAGTAAGGCTTAGTGAAACTGACCAGATACTCAACACGATTCCACCAACAATCATCTAGGATCCTTTGCCTGACCCTATTTGCCCTTTCACTGCTAGATTGCCTCCATATGGCCCAATTAGGACTGATTACCATGGCACAGAGTGCCTCACGAACCTTTATAAGTTGTCTCAACACAATTGTGTTGGAGGCAAAACGGGTCTCTGCAACTTGTTTGGAAATCAAAATAAAAATTAAAATGTAATTTAAATTTACAAAATCAAAATTTAAAATTAGAAGAAAATTTAAAATTTAAAAATATTGAGAATTAACTTACCTTCAACAATTCCAAATTTGAGAATTGTCTAAATATTCCTTGTGTCATATGGTGGTTGGTGACAAACATTTGGATGTCTTCACCCTCAGCATACACCTGTTTGATCCACTCAATTTTGGATCCAATTTTTTGTAGCATTAGATTGAGGGAGTGGATAGCACAAGGTGTCCAAAAAATGTGTGGATACTTCTCCTCAATCAATAACCCAACAACCCTACAATTTTTGGCATTGTCGGTTACAACTTAAACAACATTTTGATGTCCCACTTCTTCAATAGCTTGGCAAAGGATGTTAGTAATAAATGGACCATCTTTCACCTGTCCCTCACAATCCACTGCTCTCAAAAACATTGCCCCTTTAGGGAACACGGCAATAACATTGATCATTGGGCGATTTTTTGCATCTTTCCATCCATTAGAAACGATGGTCACCCCTGTTTCGATCCATGAATCCCTTATGGGCTTCAAAGAGTCTGCTACATGTTTCACCTCTTTCTCCAATAAGGTGCGATGCACCTTCTCAAAACCTGGGTCCTTATACCCCTTTGGAGCCTCATTAATAGATTTCACCATTTTTTGCCAATATGGTGAACGAACAACGTTGAATGCCAATCCATTGGCATAGACACATCTTGCTATGTCTTGATCAGCAATGTCTCTTGCCTCATTCTGAAATGAAGCTTCCAACGGTCCCTTAGATCTTTTATTTGATGAGGGCACAGTTTGCTCTTGAGGGATGTTCATAAATGGATGGCTTTTTGTAGGTGGAATATAAGTAGGTGGTGTAGGGGGTTTCATGGATCGAGATCCTTTCCTCAAAGGATGGCTTGTTTTAAGACTAACAACTTTTTGCTTTGCTTTTTCTTGCTCAGCAATATATTTCAACACTATGTCATCTGGAAGGCCTTTGCCATCACCTTCTGGAGGTCCCAGACAAGGTTTGATGCCAATATTAGAGATCCTACACAAGTGGGCTTTCACTCGACTGTATGAGCTCGTATATCGAACTTTGCAATGACTACAAATCCAAATAAATACTCCACCACTTGGACATTGTTGAACCATTTCTACATATTTCCAAAGGGGAGAGGTTGCATTTATTTTGAAATGAGATTGGGCTGTGGTGTTAGAAGCGGATGCCATTGTAATACCTAAGGCACAACATATTGAAATAATTTTGGTATTGAAATTTGAAACTAAAAAACTTAAAAGAATGAGAACAGTCAACAAAACAATAAAAACAAAACAAAATAGTTCATTGAATCATTTGTTAAAAAAAATTTAAGAAAAAAATTAAAAAATACTTCAAAAAAACCTACCTCTTTTGAACAAATCTTGCTCTACGATCTTCTTGGCAATGAACGGAGAATTGCAAGTGCTTAGGAATAGCACAACAATCAACTTTGAACAACCAACGATCGGCTTTCAATTCTAATCAAGCTTGTGCAAGCAAGAGAGAAATTTCAGCAATGGAGGCAAAAAAACTTGTTTTTCATTCACAAATTGTTAAATGAGATTGTTTTTACCTATTTAGTGTGTTTGGAGGTCGAAATTAGGGTTGCAATGAATATTAAAATATTTAGAAGTCAACATTCGGTCAAAAAAATGATAAAAAAAAGCAAAAAAAACACTTTATTCCGTGGACTGGGCGTTTTCATGCTTGGATTCGTCACGGATTCGCCTTGGATTCTTTCCGTCGTATCCTGGACGAATCTGCAGGCAACCAACGAATCCAGATCGAATCCGCAGGCATATTCTCGTACCCTGGACGAATGCAACTCGTACCGTACTCAAATTTTGTACCTGGTACGAATCGTATTGTATCCAGGGCCTTTTCCAAGCGAATCGGTAACTTAGTATTACAACACCTTAAGGGCAACATGGAGCCATAACAATGTTTGAAATACACTCCTTACACTTGCCATTTGAAAAAAAGATTGAATTGCCATTTTGAGAGATTTTTGAGAAATATTAGTGACTAGTAAATTTTTTTTTCTAGAAAACGATTAGAAAATGGATTTTTTTGCTTGGCCAATTAGTTGTAATTCAACTCAGCAAACTTTTATTTTAGTTCTACATAAGTCATTTTAGCTTCAGATATGGCACTATTTTTTTTCTCTTTTCATAGTGGAAATGGAATTGACTTGACATCTGAGAGTGTTAGTTTTATGATCAGATTAATAGCACAGAATTTAATTAAAAAAACAGACAATATAACACAGCAGCCTGGGAAAACCCTCCACTTGAGGGAGAAAAACCCAGCAACAATATTTCACTTATATATTGAATAACAAAAGAGTGTCTTTTACAATAGAGGCCGATATGAAGGCCTATCACATGCACTCCAATCTGATGCAATATAATAACAGATTGAGACAAACTAATAATGATAACCTCAGCCAACAATATGTCGATCTCCTCTCAATAATGAACTCAATCTGCCTTATGGAGAACTCGCACTTCAATGAATACTATCGAACTGAACTTGATGATCCATAACAATGAGAATGTCATCGAATATATATACAATATAGAGAGGACGTGACTCTTCACAATCAGGTTGGCTTACATAGAAGAATGCAACCCTTCATTAATCGCGTCCCAAAGAGCATAAGGTCGGCCTCAACAAAAATACATCTCTTCATTTAATTCGTGCCTCTTCTATAACTAAATATAGTTATAAATCGCGCCTCTTCATTTAAGTATTATTTAGTGAAAGACGCATCTCTTCATGCATCTTATGTCGGCCAAAATTAATCATAAATATATAATTCAAATAGCCATTAGGCTATATTTGAATTAACTCCAATTGCTGATCTGGAAGAAGCAGCCCAACGCTGCTAGAAACATCAACAGAGAGATGGTAGAGAATTTTAGGTGATTATAAATCTTTGTTTTCTAGAAAGTAATTAAATGTATTTATATGTGATAATGGTCCGAATCTTTTGACTCAATATTTCAACACAACAGAACTAGATTTATAACTATACAAACTTCGTTTGACAAATGACAATTTTTTTAGTTCAGCTTAACCGGTTATTTATGTGAAAGTCACTTTTCTGTCAGCTAGGACATTTGCTTTTTCGGAATTGAAATTGCATTGAATCAGCTTCTCGAGAGATGGTTTGTGAAACTTTGACTCTGAGAAAATCTATTTTTGAAGAGAAATCTAGATTTTTAACCATGCAAACTTCATGCAACAAATGATGAATTCAGCTTTACCTGTTATTTATGGACAAGTTGCTTTGCTGTCAACTATGCATTTGTTTTTCAGAATCAACTTCCTGAGACATGTTTCTGAGAAATTCTGGCAGTCAGCAAATCTAGTTTGCCAGCAAACTCTGACATTTATCATTGTTTAGTAAAATTGTCTTTATTTTTGATGTATCAGGTAGTGTCTCCTTGAACTAGGTTTTTAACCACGCCATCTTTTGCTTCAAATTGCAAGTCATTTCGTTTTTCATTTCAGCCTTATTTATATATAACTTATAAGTCGCTTCATAGTAAGGTAAAGCATTGGTCTTTTCAAATTGAAAATAGATTTGACTTAGTTTCTTGATAAATTTGTTCAAAAATATTGGCGATCAACAGTTCTAAATTTGAAGAGAATGGGGTTTTCAAATGGGGTAAGTAATCTCCATTAATAAAACTTCTATCTGCATGAAATTTATTCTGTAGCTGAGAAGGACTTTTGTACATTTTTGGGATTGAAAATGTAATCAATTCAGCATCTTTGGATGGGAAAAGTATTGATAGTATTTATTTTCTGCCTTATGCTAACTGCAGAAAAGCACAGATTAAAAAAATCGGATAGCAAGAAGGAAGTTCCTAAGGATGGAGATCCTCACATTGCTTCTCGATATTTTACTTTTTGTGAGCTTGCTGCAGCTACAAAAAACTTCAGACCAGACAATCTTTTGGGTGAAGGTGGTTTTGGTCGAGTATACAAAGGGCTTTTAGAGAGAACAGGCCAGGCAAGTTACATTTGTTGAAAATCTTAAGGTTAAGTATCACTAACTTCATTTTAGGTTTATGGTGGAAGTTAAAACAATTATTATCGTATTGCTGGATTATATGGTTGCAGGTTGTTGCTGTTAAGCAGCTAGATAGAAATGGACTACAAGGAAGCAGGGAGTTTCTTGTGGAAGTGCTGATGCTTAGCCTTCTGCATCATCCTAATTTAGTCAACTTGATTGGTTGTTGCGCAGAAGGTGATCAACGACTTTTGGTCTATGAATATATGCCCATGGGCTCCTTGGAAGATCATCTTCATGGTTAGTATGCTGCAATACAAATTTCCTTTTATAAACAAAATATACATTTATTTGAGTTTTGGCGCTTATGAATAAGTTGATAAGTGGTTACCTCTTTGGAAACAAAACCAGTGAAGCCCTTGGAAACAAAACCAGTGAAGTGTCAAACTTCAAAATTTTAGAATGCGGAATATCTTTTAGGTCCAAATATACCATTTCTTTAACTTTATCTCTTTTTAAAATTTTGTTCAGATGTTGAAATTGGACTTTAGGCTTCATGATTCCCTTGCTTTTGTCGACTAACTCATTCCATAGTACAATAATCAGTTTTTGTCAACAACTCTCTTGACTACTTGTATGTATTGGTTGCTAACCGCTGCATATAAAATTTTATCTGAATGTTAAAATTGGAAGTTAGGTTTTATAACTCCCTTGCTTTTTTTTGCAATGATCAGTTTTAGGCAACGATTCCCTTGTCTACTTACATGTATTGGATGTTCACTGCTATTTTAAAATTTTTGTCTGAATGTTGAAATTTGACATTAGGTATGATAACTCTCCCTCACTTTTGTTTGGTATCTCATTGTGTAGCACAATGATCAGTTTTCTGCCAGAATTTCCTTGGGCCATAGTATCCTTTTAACAACCGATGTTCACTTTTAGAACTTGATAATGAGACAAATCTGTCTTTAATTTTATCCCTAAAATAGTGAAGCTTTTATTTTGGAGGTCCATATTAATGATTATCCATCATGGTAATATAGTGGCCTTTGAAAATGCAGAATCTGGAGCAATTGAAAATAACAAAATAATAAACACTATATGTTGACACCATAAAGGTAACAGGAATACGTTTACCTCGACATATTAATTGGACACAATATACGTACAATCACTTCACTGGCAACACCATAAACCTCAATCTAAGTTACCAGTTTGCCCAGATATGCTCCTGGGTCCGATCCTGGTTTGAAATTCTGGTTTGGTTCGGTGCAAATTCGACCAGGGTCTGGTTTTTTGCCTGCGGGTTCGATCAGGGTTCGAAACCCTGACTGTGGATCCAAAAAGTTCGAACCTGGCTCAGTATATTTTTATTCTAAAGATAAAAACATTTTAAATTCTTATTCTACACCATATTTAACAGTAGATCAGTTTTTGAGGATAATGCAAGTCTTCTAATATTGATAGAGATAGGGAGAGCCTTCTGAAATGCTTGTTCTCAAAGTTCATCATAATCAGCCATAGTTACCAGGAGATGGGAATGGGAATGGGAACTGGTACTGGTAAAGGAGATAGTGCTTGGATGCAGCAAAATTTACAAAGCTATTTAAATGTTTTTATCAGAAAAGAAATACAAATTGGCTTATACAATTTCAAAAAATGTAAAATGCTTAAAAATAAAAAAACTAACATTTGAAGGTATCAGAAATAAATGTCAACACAGGCAAAGATTAGTTCTATTGGTATTTGATAATCACCATCATGTCATAAACAGTTAAATTTTATACCATAAACACCTAGTGGCGATGGATGGAACTGGGCTGAGAATGCCATTATTTAAAAGCATGGTAAAGGGTTACTTGGAGTTGGCTATATTTTCAATCAATTGATAAAAAATCAGTAAATGTAGACCTTCCCAACTCTGCGGGGTGTTTGAGACCCAAATCAGTATATGTAGACCTTACACAAAATGTAGCATCTAATGATGCTGATGATGCTTTTTTTGATGACCCATATGATTCAGATTGATCAATGATCAATAATGGCTGATTGTAAAGACATTTTTATGTTTGAACTTCAGTTTAAAATTCTATATCATGACATTTGAGTATCACTAATATTTTAATATTTGACTATGAAAGTGGTGGTGTATTTTTGCGATGTTATTTGACTATTAATATGGTGGTGTATTCTGAACTTAATTACTCCTGCAAATATGTATATATTTCTGATTTTTATATGTTTTTGTATTATTGAACCCAAAATGAACCCAACCCCCAAAAAAATTTTGCCTGAACCGGCGAACTGGATCCTTGAACCCGAACCCGAACCCAAAACCGAATTGGTAACTTAGCTTTTCTCTGCACTTACATTGGGAAATTGAGCACCTATTTGAACAATTTCAAAAAGAGTTTGGACAACAAATCAACAAGGGGAAATATTATAATTTTTATTGAACTGTCAAGATCCTTCATTTTCACAACATTGCAGCAAATAGCTCTTGGAGGTACAGGTTTTGTAAGTGAGTATGTGGTGTTAAGAATGCCACAGTGTTGGAGGCTGCAAGGGGAATTCTTTGAGCTTAAAAGTTTGGTGGTCTTCTTAAAATCTGCAACAATCTACAATTGTTACAATGCCTAAGGATTGAATCTATTAGGATTTGAATGTTATAAATCTATCACTAGGTTCATGTACCATTTGGGGTCATATATTGTGTCTATCTACATTTTATTACTTTTTAGTTGAGGAGATGGGGGCATGGGGAGCCTCTGTCTGCATGGAGCTTCACGGGAGGCAGTCAAAGATGTGGCTCATAAGAACTTGCATAAACTTGTCATCAAAGTAGTTGTTCTGACAGTAATCAAGAGAAAGTTTGTACTTAAAAAACTTGACAAATTCTTATGGAGTACCTGATGCAGCATTCTCGTTATGGAAGGTTGACATCTTAATTGTATGCCTCATATAGTGTTGCTATCAAATTACACAGGGCATTAACATCTTTTTATTTTGGCTAGCAAGTATATAGGATAGACATTAATGTAAACCAGGGTTACTGGGGTTTGAGGTGTACAAGATTAGGGGAATGGATAATGGGATACCTGGTGTAGACATCCAAGACATGGGTATTGGAGTACAGCGGAGTGCCTGTTTTCAAAATATTAAAAAACTGTGTGTGTGTGTGTGCGATGTGTCCATGCATTAGATGGTGCAAAGTCTTCCTTTGTTGCTGAAATATATCTTTTGAAAACCTCATGCAGTAAAAGTATGAATGCAAGAGTCAAGTTGAGAGCATAAAGTGAAAAAGATTGATTTAGTTTTCTTTTTGGATGATGCTAGATGTAGTTTTCTGACTTATTTTGAAGTACTTATTTTTGCATTTTTACAATCGTGAACTTTTGGTGGTGGGTTGATGGGGATGAGGTTCTGCATTGGCTGGTTATAATGTTTTTTTGGAGAAATGCACTCCAAATTTGAGGTACATCCTAGATGAACTTGGGATTGTCCCAGGGTGTGGCCTGTAATCTAATAGGCTTGGCTACATTTCAGGTTTATAAGCACACACTCGTAAAATTGTCATAAGCTTTATTATGATCTCTTTTCCTTAATATCATTTTCAGCTCCTTAGCGAAAATTAAAATTTGTAGATTTCAGTCTTATCTGATGTAAATGTATGGTTAAATTGTGTTACATAATAGGCAGGTTTCATCCATTATTCTATGTAGGTGTGGATGGCTGCTTGTTGATTGTGTGGCCAATTTAAACTATAAGTTTTTTTGGTTTTGTGTGTTTTAGTACCAGGAGTTTGTTACTATTTTTCTGATCCTTTTCATGACTCACATCCTTTTCCAGATCTTCCACCTGATAAGGAACCATTGGATTGGAACACAAGAATGAAGATTGCAGCTGGTGCTGCTCGAGGACTGGAGTACTTGCATGATAAGGCGAATCCCCCTGTTATCTATCGTGATTTTAAATCTTCAAATATATTGTTAGATGATAATTTTAATCCGAAATTATCAGACTTTGGTCTGGCCAAACTTGGACCAGTTGGGGACAAAACTCATGTCTCTACAAGAGTAATGGGGACATATGGCTATTGCGCTCCAGAGTATGCTATGACAGGCCAGTTGACTTTGAAATCTGATGTCTACAGTTATGGTGTGGTTTTGTTAGAGTTGATTACAGGAAGAAAGGCCATTGATAAATGTCGAGCTGCTGGAGAGCATAATCTTGTAACCTGGGTGAATTTCTTGACATTATATAGATAATAATTCTCATGGTGTAACTTGGCATATGTCTCTTTGTAAATTCTGGAAGTTAAACCCATGATTCTTATAATTACTGATTTAATTTTCTTTTTCCATCATTTGTGACTAAGTGCAGGCACGGCCTCTATTCAGAGACCGCAGAAAATTTCCCCAGATGGCAGATCCTTTGTTACAAGGTCGTTATCCAATGCGTGGGTTGTATCAAGCTCTTGCTGTTGCAGCGATGTGTCTTCAGGAACAAGCTGCTACGCGCCCTCTTATTGGTGATGTTGTAACTGCACTTGCTTACCTGGCTTCTCAAACATATGACCCTGGTCTGCAGCCTGGTCAGAGTAATAGATTTGCTCCAGGAACACCTAGAGAGAAGAAAGATAAGAGGTTGAGTGATGCTACAGAATGCCATGATGAATTGTTGCAGAAGGATCGAGGCAGCAGACAAGGCGGTTTTCAATCATCTCAGAATTCCCCAGATCTGCCCCAGAAAAACTTTACTAGACAACATTCAATTGCTGGGAGTGAAATTTCCAGAGGTCAGGAAAAAGGATCTGCGAGAAGAAGTTTGGATGATTTTGAGAAACAGGAAGGTCAGAGGGATAGCCGTAGTTATGGTGGAAAAGGTAGAGAAGGCCAGAAGAACTTTGCATCAAATCGTGACCGTGACCGAGAGCGTGCTGATGCTGAGGCTAAGATATGGGGAGAAAATTGGAGAGAGAAAATGAGAGCAAATCAACAAGGTGGGAGCTTTGATGGTGGTATAGGATAGAAAACTTGCATATCTATTTAGAATGCACATGCTATGACTGAGCAGGAGGGTGCTGAGGCTAAAATATTGGGAGAAAAGTGGAGAGAGAAAATGAGAGCAAATCAACAAGGTGGGAGTTTTGATGGTGGTATAGGATAGAAAACATCCATGTCTATTTAGAATGTACTTCCTTTGGTTCTTCCAGAAGAGCCTGAATCACACTTGTCAGTTGAAAGGAACCATGAGTTCGTGTATACCCATTTCGAAGTTTGGTAGATGTATCAGCAGATACCATTTGGTTTTATCATGCAGTATGCGCAAATGCAGAAGTGGCTGCCATTTGGATAACCACTTCTTTTGGGCTGCATCTGCATTCAGAAATAGGATAGTGCAAAGACATGACAGAGAATTTGCACATATAGGTTAGTGCATTGCATGAACAATGGAATGTCTGCCACATATGCCCACTGATATAATGTTCCTTTACACAGTTCAAGAAGGGAAAATCTCAAGTCTCTTGAAGTGTGGATTTACATTCAATGGACTAGAATTTCAAGGACAGGTGTTATTCAATTCTTATGTTCTCAGTAATGTAGTTCAATGTACCGACTTGTAGACATCAATGTAATATTATTTTATATCTTCAATTTTTTTTTTTAAATCACATCCCATATTTGACACGTAAGTTTTTTACCTTGTATTGATACCTATGTTGCTATTTTCAGTTCATCTTATGTTTTTGATCAGTCAAAGAGTGTTAGGTGCCTCACCCTTTTTCATTAATATGATATCAAAATAAAAGATTACATAAGAGATTCACCCTGGAAGCAGAGGACAAATGAGAGCAACAGAAAAGGCCATACTATAGGGCCGATACAATTACAAATTTTGGAGATAGTATAAACCAAGCGCAATCCATTTCATCACCCTCCAGCCTGATGAGAGCTTGTCCATGAGTCCTGTCAATTCCTTTCACCAAGCCAGCCCTGTGGAGAGGAATATGAGAAGGGAATTAGAGGTTGGCTACGATAAGCAGCCTTAAAAATGCCCTGCCTCATGCCTCGTGCTGGATTGTAGGTTATAATCCTACATGTGCTGAAGTCCTCTCCGTTCATTGATATGATAGCAAATTATGAGCTTTTCATTGTTGATGGCTTGATTGGAAAGAAAATCAGCCATCTTGTTACATTCACAGTAACAGTGGCTTATTTTAAAGGTGTTAAAAGAGTCTAATAGTGACCAGACTTCTGTAGGATAGTATTGACTTTCCATTTATTTGCCTTTTTATTCTGAATGCCAAGGATGATAACCTTAGAGACTCCCTCTATCTCAATTGCATTGAGAATGCAAGTTCTGACCAGCTGAAGACTGAGAAGGGCAGATGCTTCTGCCTCATTATTGGTACACGGGGGGAGTTTTAATGAGGCTGCTTTGATTAGTTTACATTCCTATCTCTTATAACACATTTGGCTCCTGAGGGATCAGGTTTCCCTCGTGAGATCCCATCGAAATCAAGCTTATGAGGACTGGGAAGTGGGGGAATCCACTTGATATCTTCTCTGTTGATAGGTGGCTGGTTCAAACCAGCAATCCCCTTAACACGGGTTCATCTTATTATTTTTGTTTATCTGCACAGTAATTATAGCTTAAATTTCTCCAAAGCTCCTCCACATTCGAATATGAATCCTCATGAAGTAGGATACACAGATAATAAACTGTACCATATCAATCATGTGAGCTTGGTCCATGATTGGAGGAAGGGATTTTATTAATTGCTGCATGTCTTGAGAACTTGGCTCTCTGATAGTGTCGATTTTGTTCTACCATTGTTTCTGAGTGGTAGAGTTATTACTTCGACATTTTGACTCATTACATGCTAGAATCTTGTTAGGGACTTGAGTGTAATTATAGTTCCAGTTTAACAGAGATAAGCCATTTTGTCAACACCAGCAAAACTACATGATATTTTTTAGTGTAGTAAATTTCTTTGATTGTCAATTCCTTGGAACATTATTGTAGGATTAAAATTTCCAAAATAAAAGATAAAACAGACTAAGCTACCTTTTTCAATAGAGGGTATGAATGATACACGGGAAGGTGGAAGATCCACTTGTCGTATACCTTTATGGAAAAATTGTAATTTTTTAATTTGAACTGTGTCTATTAGCGAGAATAAAATACTTTTGCTTGTGGCAAAATTAGAACATTCAAATTTAGACAGTTCACATCTTAATACATGCCTTCAAAACGTATGCATAGCAATATAAAATCTCAAAGTTCTGTGAAATTCCAATTTTAAAGTGTTGAGGAAGTTGCAATAATATTATGTTACCGATCAAACTGGGTAGTGGCAGGCTTTGAGCACTTATTTCTTTGTGAATGCTTTTAAGAAATGTTAATGTTAAATCAAACTTAATAGTGTCTAATGTGAAGATAATCAAGACCTTTATTTTTGTTCTAAAATGTCTAATTAATGTTGATAATCAAACTTAATCTTGTCTAATGTGAAGATAATCAAGACCTTTATTTTTGTTGTAAAATGTCTAATTAATGTTAATTTACTTGTATGCCAATATATTTTTGGAAGTTAGGTTGATTGCCCTAAAAAACATTGTGATGAAGTGAATCAGGAAGTATTACCTCAAGTGATGTGTTATACAAAATTTCAGTCAGTGGCCTTTGACCTCCCATCCCTTAAAATGATCTAAAGATTAATGATAAATGCGAGACTTCACAAATTGGGTCCAACAACCTTACAAATGATGGGTAGATTGAAGATAGAATTACGAGACACCTTCAAATTGGGCCCAACAACCTTACAAATGATGGGTAGATTGAAGTTAGAATTATGAGACACCTTTTATTTGTTATAATGTTGAGACCTTTTTGTTTGTGATTAGTTTCATTTATAATCTCTTTAGCTTATTTTGTGTAGATATCAATAAGCTTAACCAAAGATTGAATCCTCAGTCTTCTGCAGGATTTAGATCAAGAGGCTTGACCAAATTTGTTTTCCAAGACTGAATCCACAAAATCTCACTTTTTATGGTGTTTTGTTTATGAAGTGCTTCCTTTAGGAAGTTGCCTTCATGACAGTAGCATTGCCAATCCTAAGTGGCTGCATGTGGAAAACCAAAGAAGTCTTTACATTGTTCTGGGACACACCCCTAGAAATTCAAAACGCTTTGTTATGTAACCAAAGTTTGATCTCCTCCTTACATTGATGCAACGTTCCATGCGGTCACTTTTTCTTGAGATTTTGCACAATGGACCACACATGTTGCAAAATTGCAGAAGAACTTGAGAGGAGAGATTTCATTTTACTCATGGAAATGAAAAAATAGAACTTATCAGGCATTAATCAATCGATTTTTTTTCCCTGAAGAAAAATCTTGCATCTATTGTTTTAAGTACAAATTGAAAATGTGGCCTTAAGAGTTCTAACATTTGGTGGATTTACTCAACCATTTATGGGAACATGCCTAACACTACAAGCCAACTTCTGCTCAAACTTTTGCATGGAATCTCATTGGTGGTTCCTTGACAATGGTGTAGCTTTTTTCATGTCTTGCTACATTGGTTGTTTGCTTTCTTCTTTTTAGTGGAGGGATTAGTCCTTGCCTTTTGTTTGAGGAAAGTTCATTTCCATTGTAACCTTTGAATGGCTTAATGCACTCCAAAATTTTAGCAATGCGAGTTTGTTACCTAGATCTGATGTGTTGTTGTAATGACTTTTGACACTTGCCAACCTTTAGATGGTTTTCAGGTCTTAGGAATTCAAGCCTTGTAGGGTGACTCTTCAATACGATTTGTAATTGTTTTTGCTTGTGTATGGTTTTATTCACTTATTTTGTTACTATATTCATCTCATTGCCCTTAGGGGATTGAAACTTCATGTTAGAGTCTCTCATTATTTTGATGTAACCTATATTTCTATTTTTTATGAGTTGTTAGTTTATTGGATTTTAAGCTCTTAGTGGTATGGCTATTTTGAAGTACGTGTCATTTTAGAGCCATGTTTAAAGTATTAGGACATGCATGCTACCTACTTTTTATTTTAAATTAATATTATAATCATATTTATTTTTAAAAATTAATATAGATTGTTTTTTAATGTGTTTTTCAAAATATTTTTGTGAAGCATGGGGAGTTTTAATATTTATATCATGTGGTTTTTGAGCTATACATATTTAAGTCATTTTAAGATAAACATGTATTTTGTAATAATAACAAGACAAAAGGACTTACAAAACACACATTTTTTAAGCATTAGTTAGTATACAAGGGAGGGAGATATTTTGTGGGGACTAGAATAAAGGAGGGTGGTTGGGGAGGATGATGATTATAAAAAAGCTACCAGTTTGTCCTTTTCATCTAGTAGCCTCTTTTTAAACTAGTTAAGCTTCTAACTCTCTTCATGCCTTAGAATCAACTTGTGTTTCATAATTAATGTCAATATGTTTCTTGGGTGCACCCTAGTGAAGGATGTGTAGTTTACGAAATTCACATTGACAATAGTTCTAAGCAAACTCCTTGATACTATCAAGGCATGTGTGCAAGTGTGTGATTACCATAAAGAGAGTTGGGTCAACTCTAGTGTAGGGTATTTTGTGTTATATGTGAAGATAAGTTATTCTCTTCATCACAAAAGAAAGTACAATCCTATAAAGAAAAGTAAGTGCATATGATACAAATATAAGGGTGGTTAAGGGATCTTGGATAGAAACAATGATATTAAAGGCTGCTATTTCATACTTTGAGGTTGTCTAAGTTAGGTTTCTACATCAATTTTAATCTTCTTAGTATAAATATCTTAAAGTACATGAATGTTAAAGTTGTAATCATAAAGTTCCAAAAAACTAACATAAGTATCTTAAGATTGATATCTCTTGACATCTTTTAAACATATATACTTATAATATCTATATTAGAATACTAAAATTGAAATAAAATCCTTATGATAATGGTTAAATGTAAAGTTTGAGAATAGTTAATAAATATTGTTTATTGTATAGTAAGACACTTACTCATCTCTAGGAGTTATATGTATGTATGTATGCATATGTTTATATATATGTTGGGATCCTCCAATGAGGGCATTTAGACAATTGTTTATTATCGAAAAAAAAAACCTTAGAGAAGGACCCTTATCAAATGGTTCTAAGATCTCAAAGGAAAAGTAAGATGACTACCAAGATAAGGGATGGATGGGTTCTTCAATTTCTTATCTTAGTTTTGATGGTATGTTGTTTTTGCTTCTTGGGGGCCATTTTGGGTTGTGATTGACTTTAAGATCTAATTTTAATCACTTTACTTCTTTAGAAATGAACCACTATAGAACTCTAACCTATCAATATAAGTTTCCACATAATATATTTATATATACACATTTGTTTATGTATGCGTACATGTATACATATGCATGTATGCATACAAATATACATAAATACATGTGTATATATTATGTCTTTATGTATGTATAAATATGTGTATGTGTATATGTGTACATTTATACATGCATACACATATACATGCACTTGTGTGTATAAATATATTTGTGTGTGTGTGTATGTGTATGTAAATGCATGTATATGTATATAATTTGTAGGTGCATATAAATGTATACATATGCATATGTGTGTGTGCATGTATGCATATGTAAATTCATGTATATGTATATGATTTGTAGGTGCATATAAATGTATCTTGGGCATCTCTTTGTGATAATTATAGCTGAACATACTTTAAAGCATACACAATCATACACACAATATTAATTATTCTCATTCAAAAACTTAATGAAACATTTAGTATAACATTTAATCATTTATTTTGATCCCAATCAATTTATTCTCAAGAATAGCAATTGTTTAGAGTCATTCATTTAGTAAAAACTTGTAGGTAATACACATAACATGACTTAACTCATCATAGATAACCGAGGCACTCAATTGAACAATCTCATGTTAAGCACCTAGAATTTAAGGTGCCTAAATAACCTTTCATACCCACACATCGTCAACACACAATTAGGATTATTCCATATACGTCAATCACCATCATCCTTTGCAATAAACTAAGTTATTTTAAACCACACACCATTGTTTGATTTAGTATATCTATTGGGTCATAAGCCTCTACCTAAATAACCAAGGACTAGATAAATCAAGTAATTATTTGCCCAATAGAACACATAATCCTGACACACTGGGTGGGCCTCATAGAGAATAACTGTCCCTAAAGAGAACCACATAAAATAACCAAGATTAATACCAATATATTACAAACAAGATTCAATCTAAAATTGTTAAGGGAGGTTAGCAAATAAACCCAAACTAGAACCACAAAGAATGATTTAGCTAGAGGGTTGAAGGTGGGGTGCTAAGGCTAATTAATAAAGTAGCCTTACCCCAAAACCAAATCCCTTCTCTATAATAAGATCCCCACCCTTATTTGACTCACAACAATAATAAAAGACCCCAAGCATATGGCTAAATATCTACATCCATCAACATGGAAAGCTTAAAATCTTGGTGAGCCAATAATGAAGTGAAAGCAAAGTATATTATAATATTTATAACAAATAAATGAAGAAGGATAGATATCTAGATATGCAACAAAATCTATACATATTTAGATATGCAACAAAATCTATACTTTTCCAATATATTAAATCAATATACATCAATATACACTAGTACATATAAATACAAAGAGGTGGTGTAACCACCTTCCAACCACCCAAGTAACCACCTTCTAATTGGCCCTATATAACTATAACAAATATTGGACATCAAACATAGGAGGAAAATACATAGGGATAGAAAATAAACTAAAGTGACCATACATCCAACAATAAATCTCTCCTCATAATCCAAAGTCATATATATAAAGGGTTAACACTAAGATATGTGAACATGTGAGTGCAAATATGCCAAGAATCTCCTTGTAATATGAAGTCTCCAATGAGACGTATGCCTCTACAAAACTACAAAATCATGATGATACCATTATATGCAATCCTTCTTCATCTCAATAAGGAATCATACCTTCTCACAGTGTGTCCTAATAAACCATTTTCCAAAGAGAGTAAAACTAAATAACTCCATCCAAAAAACACAAAATTTGTTCTGTAATGCAATCTAAAAATGTGAACCCATCCTTGTCCAAAAATTCTTGAACTCAATAAAGGCACATGCAAAAATAAAATCCTTTTTCTTATATGAGGATTTTTTTTCCCAAATGTGATGACATAGGTCCTCCCTTTGGCTATCTCCCAAAAATGATGAATTTGCATTCTCCAATCATCTTGCAATTACTCTTTAATCATGGATGCTCAATCTACAATTAACCATTAGTGAGTCACCCTCTTCATTGGTGCTCACTCCAATTAAATATGATCAAACTATAGTTGACCATAGGTGAGTCACTCTCAACACTGGTGCTCACTCCAAATTAGGACCATGCATAGTCATAAAAAACAACTCCTTTGTTTGCAATGTCTAAAACTATTTAATTTACAATCTCAAAAACATAAGTAAATTGAATATTTGTAATCTCGAGACTTGTCACATGAACTATCCTCAACTCTTCAATATTTAGGACCAAATAATATCCATAAAAAAATCCTAGGTAATTTCTAAGATAGATCAACAATGCTACATGAAAAAAAATGCACAAAACATCTAAATAATGCATTAATCATCTCTATGAAGTCTCCACTCAAATCTACACAAGAATTCCCCCTAGTAGATGAAGGAGGAGAATACCAATAAGGCCTCCCTTGAAAGGGAAGAACAATAATTCAACAACTACAAAATGGCTATAAACAATACTTTGGGATAACTACATTAGACATCATCAAAATAAATAATAAAATTTAAATCATCAAATGAATCTCAAATATATGAAATCCATAATTTTGAAGAAAAAAATTGTCATCACAAATAGGAGCATCAACAACACTCAACAATCTTATTTGTAGTATTTGATAGAATCTCGATCAAAGGTGTCATAAAGTTATAGTATTTAAATAAACATATGTTGTGTCCCCAAGAACTAACTCAAACAAAGAATTTACAACACATGACATATGTTTGTACACTTTATTTTGAAAATAGTTAGAAGAATCATGAGTATGATAACCCCATTAAGAACATGGGTGTAGGTCAAAACAAGAATCTGATGTATGACCATGATGACAACAATAGGAATACAATTTTGGTTGAACCAATTACATGTATTTATAAGCCCTCTAGATACAAATTTGAAAGAGTTTGAATACTTTGGTTCATAAGACCCAAAAAAACCCTTACAACTAAGATCACATTTTTTGTTGTTTAGTTTTTGAGACTCCCAAGGTATTATAAGTGTTTTGATTGATAGACAATAGAACTAGATATTTTTCTCAATTTAGAAATAGATTTTGAAAAAATACTATTGTGTAATATTTTTCTTATGCAACATAAGATAAGATGGAACATGTGTGTTTACTTGATTTTGAATTTATTTATTTGTCTTTTCACTTGCTTGCTATGTGTAAGTACTACAAGAAGGTACATTTTGCTTAAAATATTTCTTATGCACTAAGGGATTGGGTATTTGATCTTGTTGCCTATCTATCCCCTATTGTAAAAAAAAATATGGAACATAAAGCTGCATAAAGGTAGGCTGAAATAACCTCCAACTCTTTGCTATTT
Organism: Sequoia sempervirens; assembly: GCA_007258455.2. Taxonomy (NCBI): domain Eukaryota; kingdom Viridiplantae; phylum Streptophyta; class Pinopsida; order Cupressales; family Cupressaceae; genus Sequoia; species Sequoia sempervirens. The sequence goes on from VDFB02271358.1 coordinate 130,695,633, forward strand.
GATTAGATTATTTTGCTTTGTCAAATTTTATGTATAAACATAAAATTCCATCTTAATACAAAGTAGATCTTGTGATGTAGGCTCAACCAAATAATAATATAAAAACTAGATACTTAGTTTGATGGATCTAAACCTTAGATAGATTTACAATTTACACCTTATTACTTCATATACCCTTACGAATCCAAAGATAACATTGTTACTCCATATTCACCTATATAAAATGTTAAAACAAAGTCCTTTTCCATATGCAATTTAAAAAAAATAAAACTCATTATGGTTTACAATGCATTACCCGTTTTTACAAACATTGATTTATATGCAACATAGGTTTCCTTATTTAAATCCTAGCATTCAACTGGTAAGTGACACCGCTTTATCATTTTGAACACCCATATTTCTCCAAAAACTACACCCTTATATCTCTATTGTGCAATTTTACACTTGAAATGAAACAATTGTTAAATGCACCTTAATTCACTTATTTCTTCTAATTCTTTATATAGATAAAGATAAATAAAATGAATCCTTGAAATGTAATTAATATGAAGATTAGATAACTTGGGCCAAAAATGATCAAATGTATAGGGCAAAACCTTCTTAGCATAATGTATATAAAAAACTTCAGATCGTAAAATTATCAAGAGGATCTTCTCAAAACTCAAAATTGACATTTAACATATCCATTTTCTTTAACCTCAAACACATTGAATACCCACAATCACTACATCAATAAATGACACAAAAACCTTGCTTGAAGATACACAAGAGTGAATAGAAATGTCAACAAAAAGTCAACCTACTAGTGCATAGAAAGAACACCATTGTTTACACCAACAACAATCAACCCACATGAAACATAAACAAAAGTCACTCTCCTAGCAACCATTGTATAATCTACAATAGAGTGTACATGATGGATAGAATGAAAGTGACCATAAGAGACAAGAGCTATTAGGAGGATCATCTATTAAAGAAAATAGAGTTGTAATGGACATGCAATTTTGAGGTTATTAATTAAACCCTAGATATACATCAAGAATATATATATGACTAGCACTTGCACCAGAAGTGGGTGCAAGGGTTACGCCGATAGAAAAGTATATGTAAATTAACATGCTAAGGAGGCATATTCTTTATGTCTACTGATGTCATATTCCAACTACATCATATACCAGGTTTTTGGAAAATATGTTATTTCTATATCACGTCTATTGACATTCATATGCATGGTTTAAGACAATTTTAAAACCAAATTTACTATATAAAATATAATTGCTTAGAGAGAATTGAATTTCTTATCAAAGATTTTGTATGGAACAATGAATATGAACTACAAACTATTCAAAAGGAATCAACAACTTAGAAATTTGAGCTCCTTTAGTGAATGCTAGAATAAAATTGTTGGTTTCATGTAACCAAGATTATTAATTTTTAAAATAAAATATAACTATATTACTGTCAACAAAATATTACAATTGATTGTTCACATGAAACTGTATGAAAATACATACTATAAACCATTTAAAGAAAATTAAGAAACAAAAGCTAGTAACAGAGCTAGTTATAAACACTATAATGTGGGCTGATCAAAACATCAAACCTAAAATATATGGGTTACAATTTGCACTCATCAAAACATCAAACCCAAAGCATAAATTAGAAGTCAAATTTAATCAAAACATCAGATTCAAAACATGAATTTTAGGTTACAACTTGAATTGATTAAAATATGTGATCCAAAACATAAATTACAATTTGAACTTGATAAAAACATCAGAATCAAAACATGAATTACAATTTGAACTAATAATATCATATCCATGATAAACTGATCAAACATGAGTTATAACTTGAACTGATAAAAACAACAAACCCAAATTGATCAAAACATCAGACTTAAAACATGAATTTTGAATTGATAAAAACTTTAAACCCAAATCATGAGTTACAACTTGAACTGACAAAAACATTGGATCCAAAGAATGGGTTGCAACTTGAACAGATAAAAAAATAAACCCAATACAACTTGAACTGATCAAAACATACGACTCAAAACATCATTTACAACTTGAACTCATCAAAACATCAGACTTAAACCATGAGTTACAACTTGAACTGATCAAAACATCAACATGGGTGTTGATTACTAAGATATTTCAGCAGAAAAGGGAAGGAAGAGACTTCAACTACAAACACCAGTCTAACAGCCTAATCTGATTCCATATACATAAAAGAAAACCCAATTAAAGACCACAAAACGAAGTTCAAATCAGATGGAAAGGCGGGTAGCAGAGATGACAATGCCATCAAAATCAGTATAACACCATTCTCCTAGAACAATTCTGGTGCCAACAATGATGAGCGGGACATTGATTTCTCCATGCCCCTTCTTATTCGATCTCAGAGGGTGCGCTGCTAGAGCCCAGACTCCAATATCACAGCTGTTAATTTCATGGACATCATGAACATGGGCATTGAGGACAACCCTACTCCAGCCATTAGTGTGAGCAAGCTGAGCGAGGCGGCCGCCAAGCAAAGCACAGTGGAGACTAGCGCCGCCATCCACCACCAGTACTCTACCCTCCCCTGCTTCTGCCACCATCTCCCTCACCGCCACATTGTCTTCAAACACCTTCACCGTCGCTATGCTACCGTTGAATATTGTCGTGCTTTCGTATATTCAGAACATCAAAGGCAGAACCCTCACTTGCCCATCTCTCACATGATCTTTATATGCGTCGCACAAATCTGCTGTCGCCATGATCAGAAATGGCTTCTGGACTGCAACATTATTTTTCAATCTGCGTGGGGCACCTTTCTAAAAATAGGTTGATCCTTATCACCACCGTTTGCTCTGGAAATCTGTCATACTCTTTCTTCTCAAAGCTCTGCCCCCCACTCCACATAACTACTCTGAAAATGAGGATTTCGACATTTGGCAGGGCAAAAATCTAACAGTGAACATTGAGTAGCTTGTCTGAGATAATGGCGTCCCTACAATGCACATATCCATAGTTGATGAGAATATCCAAGCCTTTTACACCTTTCTAGTGTCTCCTTCCAAATGCTTTCCTGAGAACCAGGGAGTTCGCCCCCTTGTAACCCAATGCCTATGTGTTGTAGTTATCAAACTACTTCCCCATGCTCGTGTCCAGTAACCTTTCCCTTGCAAAGAGCGAAATTTTATATGACAGTCCTATGGGGAGATAAGTTCAAATTAGATTGTAGGCTTTGGAGAAATCCGATTGCAGGCGGTGGAGAAATCTGATTGCAAGCGGTGGAGTAAATGCAAATTTGATGAAGATTGTAAATCACCAACAAAAATTAAAGCTCATCTCGCCGGACGGATTCAACTTCACATTTCACTGAAACCATTACCGGTTTTGTTAGAAATTTCCGTAGTTTTCCGGCGTGAGACAGGTTTCCGGCACAAAGATCCTACAATATATAGCCTATCGGCAAATAAAAATGCTAGGGTTTTTAAGTAACTAGCACTTGCACTGGAGGGGGTGCAAGGGTTACGCCGATAGAAAAATATAGAGAAGTAAGAAGGGGAGAGACATGCAAATTATCATTAGCAAAGGTAACAATATTTGACATTAGAAGATAGTAGTAGGTAAGTATACAATGTGATTATACAATGTTTGAATCTCAGTAATAGATTGAGAACACGAATCATTACATTTTTTTTTGGAATAGATGGATATTTTGCATGATGTTTGCTTCAATAGTGCTGTTGTTGTAGGAGTGTACATGGAATGTAGTGTTGGGTGCATGGAATAAACGGATTGGTCAATGGAAATGCAAGGTATGGAAAGGATGGCTGGGGGTGTTATTTGGAGTGCGTGTGGGTATCTGGAGAATACTTGTATAATGGTGGTGCAGTGAATGATTATGATCCATATCAAGAAATTTACCATAAGCAGGTGTAAGGTGTAGATCGAATGTCAATCAAGATTAGGAGGATTCAGAATGTGGGGGGTGATGGGTAAACATGGATTTGGTAGGTGGTATATGGATGAATTGATTTAATTTAGATAAGGTGGATGGAGTGTTGGATCTATTGTGGATGGAGTAAGATGCGTGTACCTCTTTTGCCACATGTAGCTGTTGTTTTTTTTTTGCAATCTCATTGAGATGTAGACATCTCGATTAGGGAGCCATAAGAGTCCTTATGATAAAGTGTTGTTGTCAACGCATGGTTATTCTGAGATTTGGATATCATGGATGTCCCAACTTATGATGGTGTACATTAACGGTTGATGGTTTGGATTTTCTTTTTCCAAACTTGGGAGGCAAGCAATGGTAGGTGGATTTGGTGATTTGTTTGGGCCAAAATGTGTGCATATGTCTTTTTTGGTTGCTATTGAAGCTTTTTTGTGCACCATTGGACTTTATTTGATGGAAGTGCTTCCATTCTTGATTTTTTCCCCATAGTTTCTTTTACTAAAGCTTTCTTGTGCACTATTGGACTTTATTTGATGGAAGAGCTTCCCTTCTTGATTTTTTCCCCATAGTTTCTTTTACTGATGGAGATTTTTGTGTTGTATTTTATGGTATCCATCTGCATATTATTTGTCGAATTTTTTGAATTTATTTGTCCCTTTATTTTTTTTGGTGGATGGGATGATGTGTGAATCATGGTTGAAGGTATGAAGTGTGGTAGCATTGATAGCAGCTTTATCATAAGGACTCTACAGTCTCCCAAATGTTGACTCTTTTTTTTTTGTGGAATAGCTACATGTACATTTAGGAGTGAGCATCTCATGGGTGGATGGAACAGTAGGTGGTATATGTATATGGTTTATTGGATGTTTGGATTCTTGATGTTGATTTTGTGTGGTATTGCTTGAAATATGCTTTGGTTCATGTTCTTGATATGGATCAATTTGGTAGTATGGATTGTATGCAAAGGGGTTTGTTGTATTTTCATGGAGGGATGGGAAGTGGCTCAATATTGTATTGAATGTGATACAGTCTTTGTATGTCTTAAAAATGACCAATACTTTAGGAGGATTCGCCAGCTTGGAGCAACCAGTTGTAGGAGTATACAAAGCTGGAACATCCACTTGCATGTGATTGCAAATGCGCCAGCTTGGAGCAACCATTTGTAGGAGTATACGAAGCTAGAACATCCACCTGCATGTGATTGCAAATGCTTGGTAAGTATAGAAATAATAGTTTCTATGTATATCAATATGGTAAGGTGAAGATAAAAGAAAAACAAATATAGCTTTCTTGAGGGACTGGGGTGTTAATGTATGTGTACCTGTACTCATCATAAAGAGAGAAGACGTAGTGAAGCTCTTCTTTTTTCCTGATAATTGTGAATGGATTATTCTTCATTCTTGAGTATCGATCAAAGGTAAATGGTGGGTCGATCCTAAGCCCGTGTATTGATTTAACTCTAGATATAGCTGTAAAAGTTAATCCTTGTCTTTCTTTTTTGCCTATATCGATTGTTGCTCTTTCGATTGTCATTCCTTGGGATTTATGTATTGTAATCGCCCATGCACTGCAAAGTGGTAATTGCCTCTGAGCACCTAGTGATATGGGTGATATAGGAATAGTTTTTGGGGCATGGATGCTCCAAGGAGGGCCATTGTAAGTATCAAATTTTACTACCACATATAATGGTAAATCTGGTGGTTTGGAGCTTTCCGTGTATACAATATCTACAACTTGTCCAAGAGAACCATTTACAAGGCCTGCTTGAGTCCATAGGTTTGTAGTTAGCATGATGCGTTGGCCTTTACAGAGTAGGAGTTCATGGGGAAGCTTGTCAGCATCATTGTCGATCTTTGATGGTAGGGTTGTTTTTATTGCAATACTAAGTGCAATAGGAAGATTTAATAGCTGTATCATTCTTTTGTTGTGTGTTCCAACCAAGTCATTGGTCGGGAATAGGTGCATTGCTAGGTCGAAAGACTTGTTTTCTTTGTGTGATAACTCTTTGTTTGTGCGACGCATTAGTAGCTCCCAATCTTGTTCAGTCGGTTCTGCATTACGGATGTTTTGTAGAGTTCTTCGAAAGTCAATTTGAGCTTGTGTGTCTCCATGTTGTCGAAATATTTTTTCTAGTGTGATAACAATAGTGAATTGTTCCCAAAGGGCTTTCGCATCTGTGTGGGCGACATATATAGGTTTGTCCATTACAGGAGGTAGCTGTGCAAAGTCACCTACAAGAATGATAGATCTTCCACCAAAGCATAAGTGTTGTTGGTGGGGGAAAGCCTCGCGTAGCCTAGTATCGATTTTTAAGAATAATTTTGGGCCTAGAAAGCTTAGCTCATCAACTAGGAGGTATTTTATGTGTCTCATGCTATGTTGGAACATTGCAAGCGACTGACCCTTCAATGGATGCATTTCTTTGATTGGAATCTTCAAGGCAGAATGTATAGTTGAAGCATGTATGTTGAATGCTGCGATTCCTGTAGGAGCAACAACAAGGATAGGGCTATGTTGTTGTGGCACTAAATTGGAAAGGGAGTGTTTAATGCAATGGATAAGATAGGATTTGCCTGTTGTGCCTTGTATGATCATGTACAATGGTTTTTCTATTTCATAAGAATTGTAGTGGTCCATAACAAGTGTCAAAGCGAGTTGTTGTTTGGGAGAGAGTGGATATGGGAGGTTGCTAAACTCAAAGGATGTTGGGCTATCATGTTGGTCCACCTTGTTTGTGCATATGAAATGCTCTGCAGTTTCATGTAACGGTTGAGGTATTGTACAGGCATTCCAGTTGTGGCAAGTGTCAAAGTCACGTCTTCCAAGCATATCGAGGGAATTAAAATTCCTCGCTAGTACCAAGACCCAATTGCGATAAGAACTCCCATTCATTCAATTGAATTGTATTGCCTATATTGTTTTGATCTTTTGGCTCCTCTTCCTCTTCTTGACTTACTTGTTCATCAACTATACGTCAACATGCCACACACAGTATTTGTGTAAAGTCATCTCCTTCCAATTTGCAACAATTTTCTCTTTCTCGATACCAATGTCTGCTTCAATGTTGCGAAAGTGCTTGTAAAGAAGTAGTTCACTCCAACAAAATGTTTTGAAATGTCCTGAATCCTCCTTTGGAATAGCAGTAAATCGAGGGAAGACACTGATAATTGCCTTATGTTTCCTTTCTTTCCACTTGTACTCTTTGCGACTTGATGAGAATGAGAATGTTCGTGCAGATTCAAGTAGTGTTACTTTATCCATTTCAAGAGGACGTTGTGTATATTTATGGATGTAGGTCAGCTCCAATGCATTTTCGTTTCGGTTTGTTTGGATTCGGTTGAAAACTTTTCTACCAACATTAAGCACCATAAAATCACGATTACAAACAAGGGGCAACTTTTGTAACATATGGCACGTTTCTTGTGCACCTATATCACGATCAGCAATAATTTCGGACATGAATTTTCGGTATGCTGCAAGTGCCTTGTCTTGGGGTGCTTGCTTTTGACATATGCGTGTCAACATATCAAGGCAGCTCTCAGATTTTCTTTCTGCCTTCGCGGCATATTTTGCAATGTACTTTAGAACTAGTGTTTTTGAAAGCACGGGCTGACAATCCATATTGGCCCTCCATATGGAAAGCATTGCTGGACTATGTATATTCAATCTATCATCATTACGTGCAGGGCAATAGGTTTTTTTCCCAGCTTCGTCACTGCACAATGAAGAGTTGGTACATTCAGGCCAGGGTGCACTATAGCGACACTCCATGTTGTTCCCTTTCTTGCGAAGGCAGGTTGATTCAGAACACTTGGTATGTCTTTGGACACGGTTAAGTAACTCTTCATAGTCAGTAAGTGTGTTTGTATCAAATATTTCGGGTGTTGTTAGTAAGCATGGATCGTCTTGCGAAGATCGATGGAATGTGTTGCTTCTATCTCCTAGATTTTGAGGATTCCAAGCACTGACATATCTATCAAAGAATGATTTTGCTATGTCTACATCTATATGATTGCTCCAGTTAAGAGTGTCCATGTTTGGTGCACCCTCAATCCAAAGGAAGCCATGTACATGTGCAGACCCTCGATGTTGCCACTCATATCTATACCAGTAGTTTGTTGCGCAATATAGTTTCTCTAAGACTTCTTCATGAAACGCTGTGAATCTTTGATGCAAGTATAAGGATGTGGTATGTGGGTTCATAACAATGTTATCTATGCGATCTTTATTGTTTAGTGATGTTTGGGTTGCCCCCTTTGTAAATAGTTGATGTAAATCAGGCCATTTGGTGTCTGCAGCACTTAAGGTGAAGAATAGTGTTGGGGAGCCTATTTGGTTGATCATGTTTGACAATTCACCACGAGACTTATTCCAATATGCTCGTGTCCCTCTAAGGGATGATCCGTAATGCATCAGTTGTTCGGCTAGTTTAGTGTCAGGCAATGTTTGTATATGGAGGCGAAGGCTGTCTATGGTAGTTGGTATGCAGTCCTCAGCATTTTTCTTGACAAAAATGGAGGCAACACCTTGGCTTCGGTGACGCATCAATAGATTCAAGACAAAATATCTAAACCTTGGGTGCCTTCCAAATCTATTATCATGGAACCTCATTAGGTGCAACACATATTCATGCATTTCAATTTGTCTATAGCGAGGTTGTAAATGTAATGCATTGCCATTGGGAAACAAAGAAGGAAAAGCCATGTCTAGAAGTCCTTCAGTATTGTATTCATTAACTGGTGATGACTCAAGTGTTGGCCAATCTATAATGGTGTGATTGTGATCTCTAACTTGCAATGTTTCTTTTATGATTTCTAGTTCACGACGTTTATTTGGTAGCCTAGCCATGAAGGATGAGGAGCAAGTGAATTCAGTGTCGGGTGAGTCTGCGTTAAATTTGGAAGCACTAATTGGAGCAACAATATTGTGATCGTCAGCATTAATGTTATGAAGCATAGTGGAAATGTCTGTATTTGTATCAGGGAGCTCCTGAAGGGATGCAAAATCCACCTCGACATCTTTGTAATATGGGTCATTTGTGATTTTATATTTCAGTGCAGCCCACACACGATGCCTACTTACATAGCAGTCATAATGGTCACCTCTTGTATTGGTTCTTCAAACCACCAACACATCCAAGTTTTCTATTTTATGTGGCAAGTATTTTGCTATGGTGTTGATGTCTTGTGGGAAACAAATTGTGTGGCCACTATATTTGTATTGGCCTCCACGAGCATGTGTTACTTGTATTATTGGATTGACTCGTGCTATTAACATTTCTTCGACTTGTGTTAGTGTTCGTAGCTCGTACGGCTGTACTCCTGGGTCCATTAAATTAGTTGCTGAGAAACGATGTCTACCTGTCTCACGGAAGCATCTAAAACAAACTGGACCGGTTTGTGTTGTGTTGGTACGGATTCCTGGGTAGCATTCATGGCAAATTGTGCAAGTTGGTAAGTTGGATAGTTTATCTAGTTTTGAACGAAATCTTTTTGAAGCGTCTATAAAGTTTTGTTCAGAATGCGGTAAGCTTGTGGATTGATTTTTCCGTGTGTGGATTGTTTCATGTGTGCATGCTGACAAACCTATGTTGAAAGTGTGTTCATTTTGGGATACACATTCGTATGGGTCAATGTTGTGTTGGTTTGATTGAAAGGAAGGTGGTGTATTGGCTTCTATTGCTTGTTTTCCTATGCGTTCGAAATGACGGCGAATGTTGATTTCTTCTTTATGTTGCATGTAGTAGTTATGACTTCTTTTACGGGATTGTATGCTTTTAGGGGTAGAGGTCGCCATCTGTAAAGGAAATATGAACTATAATTATCAAATGAACAATTACAAATACATACAAAATTGAAGAAGGTAAACATTAATTTTGATGAGTTCTTCGATCACTATATTCTGTGAAAAGTTGTTGAGATACAATTGGTATGCTATATACATGAGTAATTTGGTAGAAGAAACATATCACAGTATTTTCATATTTTTTATAACATCAATATATTCAATATACATGTGATTTTGAAATTCCATGTATGGAATGAAAATTCTAGAAAGTATACTATATAAGGTGTTACAAAATTTCATATACATTATATGAGTGCTTGAGGTACATCTAAACACTAGCAATATGAGACATAGTAGCGATTTCACTCAACATGAGCAAATTCTCTGCAACAAAATCTAGCTTGTCGACCTTTGTGATTGTTGATTTCACCCGTCCTTGAGCAACACTTGAATCATAGGAATTTGTGATTGTGAAGATAAATTGCTTGAATAACACTCCTTTCACTATGGTTTCAGCTTCAATTTCTGTTCCAGAATTGAATTGTAGCATGTATAAATTATCTGCAGACATTCCAAGGAGTTTGGTAGCTAGTTCTTCAAAAGCAACAGCCCATAATATTCCTGTATGATCTGCGACCTTTAGCTGGAGTATGTATCTATAGGTACATTTAGGAGTAGTAGCTTTGCACTTGGAACAATACCATGTCTGATCATCATTCTGGACAACTTTCTTTTTACATTGTCTTCCATCTAAGTCAAGGGGGCAAGATGGATAGCATAATGAATTTGTTTTTATGTATTGCACTGATGCTTTTAGAGTGCATTGGAAAGTTTTTTTCACACTGGTAGTTTGCTCTTCAATATCAACAATTGATTTCCTCATAAGCACGAGAGGTGCATCCAATGGTTGTGTATTCAATGGAGTGACATTAGCCCCATTCTCTTCAAACCATGATTTGAGTTGTTCAGCCTCCTCTATTCTTGGGTTTACAAATAGGTGGGTGCTTGCCAACGTGCTTATGACCTTGCCATTATACTCAGTGACACGGCCATTTTTTATTGCAAGTACGGACACATGTTTTAAGTGATAGCTCTCCTGCAGTTGCTTGCCTTCCTTTTCAGTTGTTGGACCCCATAAAGTAATATTAATGGTAGATGAAGAGGTATCTATCAATTTGATGCTCCTTCGAAGAACTTCAGTCCCATCCCTCCTCCTTATGGTTGAGCTTGGGTCCACACATATGACTATTCCAATAACATCAACAAGGATATTATTGTTCAATTCTAAAATGTCCTTAAAGGGTGTGAAGGAGAACTTATGTTTGGGAATTGCAAGGTCATCTTCTGAGTGAGAAATTTTGGATTCCTCGACTAAAAGAATTTCCAGCTGGCTATTCAGTTTGTTGTACAACCTATTAGCTGACTTAATAGTCCCACCAGATATTGTATATACTTCTCCAAAATGTACATTCATGTAATGAAGGTTTGCAACTTCATTAAAGCATGTTATTCGTATTTCAGTGCACTCACAATCAACAATATCAAAAGAGAAGACCTGCCCTTGTCCCTTCTGTGTGTTGAAGTGGTGCATCTGTTTTTTCATGGTAACACGACCCTTTATAAGCCACCTTGTCTGAAATGGATTCAAATTTCTAATGGGCGTAATATTGGATGGGGAGTCTTTCTTTTGTAGGGAAGAGGCTAACCCAAACAGTGCCCTTTGAGTAGGTGGCTTTGTCACCATAGGAATGTTACTCATGCTTGTAGATGGAGTAGTTGAGTTTGTAGAAGTTACTTTCTGGACTTGCTCTTCAAACAGGTAGGCAGGTTGACCAATGATGTCATGTTGCAAACATGTGATTTCTAATTTGGAGATGACTATCCACCTATAAAGATTAAACGAGTCAGTATTTTGAGTACAATTAAATGTGGTAGAGCTGATAAAAATGCTAGGCTACAAATTGGTAGTTGTGAATTTTGTAGATATGCATGCAAATAGCGTGGCTCACCTTGAATTGCAAAGAATAGGGCAACTGTATCCTATCAATTTGAGTATAGATCCTTTCTGGAGTTCTTTAGAAGCTATGCATTGGTTGTACTTTGTTGGAAGTGTTGCCTTCTGCTTATGTACCCCATCGGAGAGATCCACTCTATATCGATCAACCAAGTTTGAGTGCATGGCCAAACGGTGCAATTTCTAATGCTTGTAGATGGGGTTGCAAGTTTAGGTTACCATTATTCATCAGCTTGATTGCATCCTTAGTCAAGGAATATTTTGTCAGGAGAGGTGGTTGCGGTACTATAACATTGTTATCAAGGCTTATAGGCGTGGCTTGTACTTGTTGGGTTTGCTGTTCAAAGAGGTTGGTGGGCTCGCCAATGATATCTTGCGGCCCACATATGATTTCTAATTCCGATATGACGATCCACCTATGAGTGTAAAATAAAGAAGTATTATCAATAGGATGATATGTAAAATAATGGAGTTCATGAAAGATAATCTAAAAGTTTTGATTTTGCATATTGTAGCAAATTACTAAAATATGATGGCTCACCTTGAATTGCAAAGAACAGGGCAGCTATATTTAATGAGTTTAACTATAGAGCCCTTTTGTAGTTCTTCAGAATCTATGTGGTGGTTGTACTGTTTTGGAAGTGTAGCCTTCTGATTATGCACCCCATCAGAGAGTTGTAGTATATAGCGATTGGTTGGTTCAGGCCCATGTCCAAACATTGAAATATCTATTGCTTGTAGATGGGGTTGTAGGTCTACGTTTCCATCATGGATCATCTTAATTGCGTTCACAGTCAAAGAAAACATTGTGGCAAGAGAGCGAACTAGTCCTTGCAAAAGTAAATTGTAGTTGGCAGCTATTACTTACTTTCAATGATGTATAAAAAGCATACTTTGTGAAGTGTGAAATTAATATGTTGTATACCCAACAAAATATACTTAACTAATTCGATAATATTTTAGAAAGCAACAATGTTCTTGAATGCGACCATACAAGTAGTAGTTTAAATAAAAGTGTGTATAGAAGTTACATAGAGTTAAAGTAAATTTAGAATAATACCTGTAAATGTGATTTTGAATAGGTATGTATGTCAAAATAGTGGCCTTTAGAAGTTAGCTTGCTGCACTTGTAAGGAAAACAAAAAGGGAGAGTGTAGTGAGTAAAAAATTTAGTTCACGCTATTAAGTAATCTAACTAAATTGGATGCACTCTAAATGTTTAGATCTGCATTCTATGCTAAAGGAATAAGAGGAAACATGCTTTCTAACAAATGAGTATAAAAGTAGTGCATTAATAGCAAGGGATAAACAACGAATGAGAATACAATAAGATTAAAGAGAGTTACTTGGTTCATAAATGTTTTATCCTATTATTGGAGAGCACTAATTTTATGTGGATTGTGTTATGATTGAGGATACATCTATCATGTATGTTAATATAGTATACTAGAAATGTGAAATATGTTAAAAGAATGGAAGTGAGTACAATATTATCGTTCTACTAAGTGATCAAATTTTAAGGAATGTAGGTGAAAAAATGAGACAATTATTGAAGGAGAGATATAGCATTTGTTGGCGATATATATTTGTTGGAGTGAACACAATGGTTAGACTATGCGTAGTTGAAGTCAAATGAGGAAAGGTTTGCAACACATTATATGCAAACTACTATTCTTAATTATATGCAATTGAACATGGCATTTGTTTTTTGGAATTTCGACATATGGGTCAAGTAAAGATATACAAAACAAAAGCAAAAGTCAAGAACCAAGATGCAAAATGATAGCGAGAGAACAATGTATACATATTTTCGAAGCAAAAAATGTGTTACATGGTATTGTAGTAGGTGACATATTGGATCTTTTTATTGCGAGGAGAAGTGCCTTGTTCATAGTATATTGGAGCTTACATTTGTTTAAGGGAGTTACAAAATATCCAACTATCCATAAGTTGGTAAAAGCTGAAGTTATATCGTTATATCAACTACTATATCCACATTTATAGTGATAATGTATCTTAGGGATGGTTCAAGTAATTTTGGAACGCTTCTTTAATGTAGATAGAGCCACCTTGTCCGTAGAACTCATCCGCTTTCATTTCACGAAGGAAAGTACAAAATGAACTCAACTTCTCACAAGTTGAATGGAACTCATGTACTGTTACTTCCATTGACTGAATGTCCAAATCTTGGACACTTTGCATGTTTTGAACAGTGGCCTTCGCTTGTTGTAGCAAGTCCAGGCAACTAACTGTAATGTCATTTGCAAAATCTTGTATCTGACTTGTAGAGTTTTGATTTCCATTGATTGACGGTGTCGAATTGGCTGACAACATTGGCCCACTGGAACTACTGGAGATGTCAATAATATCCATTGCTATTTAATTGACGATGTTGAGTTGTATCTTACAACCTATGCTGCAATAATATATGTTTTGTGTCAGTGTTTAACCCTATGCTCCAATAATATATGTGTTTTTTAAGTGGTAATTTATCATTTTTTACAATTCTACTTATGAATAATAATTATTGCTAATATTATTTTTAAAAAGACAATTATATTTAATATCAAGCAATAACTATACAAACAACTAAATATCCAATTGATAACTATTTGATACTAATGGATATTATATTGTAAATAAATCATTAACTATAACTTTTCCATACTAAAGAATACCACATTAAATAATAAAAAAAGTAACTTAATTGTAATTGTTCAATATCAATTGATTGTTGATAAATTTAATTGGCCAATACTAATAAATATCACAAAAAAAATATACTAGCACCTATTTTATTTCATTAAATCTAAAACACAATATTTTACAATTTAAATTGCACTTCTATAATAAACAGTTACAATTTTAACAACTTTCGTATAATAAACATTATTGATGAAATCCAATTAAGGAAATTTGCAATTTTGTTTGGCTACAAAATTAAACTTTAATTGGCCAATACTAATAAATATCACAAAAAAAATTAACTATATTTCTATAAATGAATTCGCACTCCACATAACTAGTTAATAGATTTATAGTTTTAGTTAGAAATATATATTTTTTGTTCTATAGAAAATTAACTATATTACTGCAGGAGGAGTTGAGAAGAAAAGACATAGGCGTGAAGTCAAAAACTCTTATTTCCTTGTATGTTTGTAAGAAAATCCACCCAAAGAAAGAGAACCTAGCCACCATTGATGATGAAAGTTCTTCAAAGAAGAAGAAATTAAAATGTACACTATTGCAAGAAAACTAATAGTTTAATTATCCTTGTTAGAGAAAGCAAGAGAGAAGAGGAAAATGAAAGAGAGAGAGATGGTGAGACAATTTTAATTATAATTTTGAAGGTAAATTTGTTATTTAAATTAAATATATGTATTTATTATTATATATGTTATTTTAAATGTATTTATTAATGTTGACTTTTCTTTATTTATTTATTAAGGCAAGTGTAGAAGGTCAATTAGGAAACAAATTGGTATATTTTTGCATACATTTGTGCAATATATAAGGTGAATGGAGAGATGGATATATCACATTTTAATAAAAAGTAAAACTTAGAAACAAATTATATTAAAGTTGATAAAGTTTTTTTTTTAATTTTAAAATATAATGTTATTTGAATTCAAATATCATATGTAATAATAAATAAATATATCTAATTTAAATAAAAAAATTATTCCAAAAATGAATTTAAATTTTAATAGATTATATAATACATTTTTCTCTAAGAAATCGATTAAAATGTTAAATTTCCTATAAATTAATTAAAATAATAGTATATGTAAAAAATATACTTATTATAATTAATTTTATTTAATAATATATAATAATAAATTTAAGATATATATTATGTAATTAAAAAAATGAAAGTTAAACATATATTATATGTTTTTTATTTAATAATATATAATAATAAATTTAAGAGAAAGTTACCTACAAGATATGGTGATCTTATTATATTCGGAGTTTTTACTCCACTTAAATGCTATAGCATTTGTCAAAATAAAGTAGATACATTATTTACGCTGAATTTGGACAACGTGAAAAAAGTGAAAAGCAGATGGCGTCAAAAACAGTGAAAACCCAGGAGCAAGGTGAACCACCAAGTGGTTGTGCTATGCTTAATCAACAAATAAAAGCAGTTCCACATGTCGGTATGCGGTGGTGGAGGCAGGGAACGTGGCATTAAACAGGGTGACTCGTGGGTAGATTTACTGCGTTTCCCTCTATAATGGGTTTCTCAACTAAAAAAGTCTCCCTGTGCTTGTTACTTTCTCATATATTAGTGTTGCTATTCCACCACGTCTTTTCTAAAATTTCAGGTGTAGTGATGCCTGTTTGAGCTTGGTAAGCTCAACCGTCAACTTAGGTAATTTTGTGGCATTTGAATGAATAGGCGAGCAAAGGATCGAATGTTATGGATAAGGCGTTTGGCAATGGGGAGAAGTTTCTAATATCTCCTAAACGTAAATTCAATCAACTCCATTGTTAATTGAAATTGGTTTAGGATTTTGTTTATGGTTTCTGGAATCAATGATTTGGCGTCCTATCATGAAGTTTAATTTTTGAGGGATATCTATTGATTTGTTGTATGCAAGCATATCACTTTGGGTTATACCAGAAGTGAGTTATTTTATATTCTTACTCGAAATCATTTGCCTGAATATGTAACTTGATAGGCTCCCAATGAAGTATTGTATCAATAAGCAACACCAATCCTTTATAAAATAATTTGCAAAATATTGTTTTGTATGTTCTCCATTTTCAAGCTTCCATCAGGAAGTCTATATCACGAGCTTTATGTTTAATCTATTTATTTGACTGAAATCAATTAACTGTTCATTGTTTATACCTGATGAAGCTGTTGGACAAACAATTTATTATTTATTGAGATGTTACTTTACCTACAGGATTTGGATGCATTGTAGGCATTTTATATTGTAATAATATTACTTACTAGTTCTTGTATTGTGTTCCTTCAAATTTTTTGTTTTTGCAGCATTTTCGTACTACACTACGATGTATGAAACTTTGGGGCAAAAAGCGAGGCTTATACTCAATGTGAGTTATTAGATGTCAATTTTGAGTGTTTTTGAATGCTAGGTGGGAGACATGGATCAAATTAGAAAAGTACGAGGAGAAGATTAGGGGTTCCTGTAGCGCAAGGCTGGATGCCTTTGGTATTGCATAAACAACCTCAAAAATCAAGTGCAGCGCCTGGTTCCAAAGATATTAAAAGTTTAAACTTTGCTAGACTGGCCCATTCCAAATAACACTTACCCCTCTACTGAAGCCAATATTTCATACCAGTGCGCTAAAAACACAACCTTTGAAGGTAAAGAGTGGGGATATTGATGGAAGCACTTTAGTAACTAAATCAGGTAAGCTTTGAAAGTAAAATGTTAACAGATTTCAATTATATTAGACATCACTAAATTATGCATTTGTGTTTCAAACAATTTTGTTTTTTAATTTAGATTCGATTCTAATACTTTGCATCCACAGCTCCAGAAATACAGGAGTGAAAGGAGAAAATAGTGAAAGTTTAATAGATGGAAATCAATAAAATAGTAAAAATGTGCAGATATAACGTAACTATCATACCAATTTTTTTTCTGGACTGCCGTATAAATTCTTTACTAATTGTTCTTCTTCTGTAATCCTTGTCGCTAACAAACTCTGTGCAGTGTGTTAACTCTTTGCAATGTGTAATTCTTCGTAAATGCAG
Organism: Sequoia sempervirens; assembly: GCA_007258455.2. Taxonomy (NCBI): domain Eukaryota; kingdom Viridiplantae; phylum Streptophyta; class Pinopsida; order Cupressales; family Cupressaceae; genus Sequoia; species Sequoia sempervirens. Next base: position 130,713,119 of record VDFB02271358.1, read on the forward strand.
CAGGCTCTTGGTAATTTTTTTGTTACAGTATGTAGCCTTTTTGTACAACAGTTGAGGCGGTGAAAGTGGAAGCGGTGCTGAACGAAAGGACTGTGGTGAAAGTGGAAGCGGTGCTGACTGGCAGCTAAAAAATCTAAATCTTCCAAGAAATCGTTCTATGCATTTATTCCAAAGAAATATCTATGCACTTCATTTCACCGACTTTTGAGTTGGTTCGAGCCATTAAATGTAGTGATAAAAGATAAAAGATGATTACTTTGCACTTCTGTCAATCCCATCAAATTGATTGTGGAGACTTTGCACTTGTACCAATCCCATCAAATTGATTGCGGAGGACTCTCACTGCATACAGCCAGGTAAATTGATTGCACCGGAGCATGAGACAGGTTGGCAATCCCATCAAATTGTTTTGGAGGACTGTCGACTGCAAACAGCCTGGTAAACTGGTTTCATGGGAGCGTGAGACAGGTTTCAGGCCGAAACCTCACACAATATATAGCCTATCGGCTAATAAGTTCAACAACAAAAATTGTGAATAAATAAGATAGTAAAAATGATCAAATCATCAATTTTGATCACTCTAAAATGTTATCAAATGAGCGTAGATCTAGTTAAAATTTTAAAGAATGATATTCCATGAATCAACATAAATTCAATGAAAAATAGTTTGATAAACATACCATGTCTTCATTTTTACAACTTGGGTCCTTGAGATATTTTTAGGTTATTTTACCTTAGATATGGAACATGCATATATAGCCAATTTTTTTTTGAAATAGATGAAACAATGATCACATATGATTATGAACTTGGAAATTACAACCAATTTACTCCTCTTAACATGATTGCTCCATGTGAAATTAATGAAGAGGGTTATAATTTTAGTAAAATAATAAATTCCTACACTTACTAACGGAGGAAATAATTCTAACTCAACAATAAATTCTCCCTTTGAAAATTTCAAATTTAACAAAACAACAATTACAAGTAGAAAATCACATGGAGGAAGAAAATCTAGTTATCAATTCTATCCAAGTTTTCAATCCCTTTTGATGCCAAAATTTTTAAATTCCCATTGTTTTTTAATAAAAGAGGGTAAAAACTTTATTGAAACATAACAGCAATACAAAGTCCAAAGAAGGAAGCCACAAGGGGCCAAAAACAACAAGAATTAATTCACACCCAAGAAGCACCTCATATCCTCAGCAACCCACTCCTCAAGAACAGGGGCCATATCAACAGGGAGATTGCTCCAATCATCCACAGACCAAGAATCAGTCTTTTCCGACGCCCATCTAGCCAGCCCATCAGCCACCATATTCCACTCCCGTGGAATATGGCGGAAAACAATGGATTCCAAGGTAGAGCACAGAGAAATAATCTGTTTGACAACCACAGCTAGCTGCCAGTTCACATCCTCCACATTTCGATTATTCAACATATCAATAACCACCTGAGAATCAGCTTCACAAACAATCCGCCGCCATCCAAGGGAAACCGCACGCTCAATCGCCAAGAGAATAGCGCTTGCCTCCATAAGATTATTAGTTTGCAAACCACGATACATAGAAAAGAAGAAAACCACCACTCCAAGGCTATCTCTACCAATACCACCAACCCCAGCATGCCCAGGGTTACCCCTAGATGACCCATCTGTATTAATTTTCAACTCCCCTAGAGCAGGTGGGCACCAAAGCCCTCACGAGCAACCCTCTCACGCCCACGCCTACGATGCACTTTACTCATAATACACTTCCCCCCGGTGGCAAGACCCAGGGAATTTACAACACCCAAGTCCCCAGGAGCAATCGGCACAGACAAGTCACACTTTGCAGTCAAAGTCTCCAGCAAAGCCCCAAGAATTCGCCTCCAAAGTTGCCCCACGAGCAATTTTTTATCCAAGAAAATTCTTCTGTTACGTTCCAACCAAATTTTCCAAACAATCAAACTAGGACCAATGCTCCAAGCAATTTTAAGAAAAGAGGATGTAGCAAGAGAAGAACCCTGTCTCTTCCAAAAATCCTCCAAAGAAGAGACATGGCAACACGGTAAGCTCCAAAGATTCCACCAGTGATGCCAGATAGTCTTAACAAAAGAGCACTGAAAAAACAGATGTGATAAGCATTCATCATGCTGACCACATAGAATGCACATGGAGGGGCCCTGGAACCCACATTTGCAAAGATTATCCCAAGTAAGACACTTACCTTGAACCACAGGCCAAGAGAAAAAATTACACTTAGGCCAAGCAAATTTATTCCAAGCATGCTTCCACCAAGAAACCTGGGAGCTTCCAAAGACCTGTTTATCCAAAACCTGATAACCAGAGGCAACCGAAAATTTTCCTTTCAAGTCATGTCCCCAAGCAAGCACATCAGCCCCTTGGAGAGAATTGCAGACACGACTCGATAAAATCTTAGCAAGCTCTTGGCGATCCTCCACTGCACCACCAGGAGGCCAATCCAAGGGGCTCTTCCACCTAGACACATAAATTTGACCCAAAGATTGTTGAGATTTAAAATCTGCCACATGACTCCAACCCGCCTCCACAAAAATCTGGCACAAATCTTGGAGATGGGGATGAGATGACACAATGGGTGGGTATCCATCCCAAGAATCATACCAGAAAAGCGCATCTCGACCCCCATTACAAATCCAAAAAAGTCCCTGTTTAACCAACTTGGCACCACGTTTAAGGGTACTCCAGATCACAGAGCCTTTCCCCTCCATACTAAACCTTGCTACCTCCATACTTTCTACTGCCCCCAAATATTTCAAGGTCAGAATTTTAGCCCAGCACATATGCTGTTGAGAGCACCAACGCCAATACAACTTAGCAGCCAAGGCCTGCCCATTCAAATCAGCCCGCCGTAGACCAAGACCCCCCTCCTGCTCTGGCCTACAAACAACATCCCACTTCACCAGACTCCATTTTTCTATAGAGAAGATTACCCGGTACGAAATTGTGAGACAATTTCCTAAAATCTCTAATAATAAAATTTGGAAGGGCAGAGAAGAACCAGCCATTTATAAGCGAGGAAGAGCTGGACCCACCCAGGCTTTAAAGAGTCACTCTGTGAAGAAGCCACAGGGTGTAGTGACCAATCCTCAGAAAACTTATCAAGAGTCTCTCTTGCCAAAACCTTTTGGGAAGCCCGAATATGAGGGATTCAAGATAGGAAAAAGAGGCGACCAATCTGGCTCGAAGGATGCAGCCAGACTACTCCTTTGCTGAATGCCTTTAGGGTGTGGAAGAAATATGTAGAAGGACTTCCCTCATTTTATCTTGTTGCCGAGCCGTAAGTAACTGTCCAAAACACTGCGCCAATTGAGAGCCTCCTCAACCTTAGCCCTGCCCATCAAGGCAGTATCATCTACAAATTGCAGATGAGACTGAGGGGGAATACCATCTCCCCAACTCCATCCCTAAAGCAAGCCACTAGCAACCTGAGCACGAATGAGTCTTCCCAGGCCTTCTACAAGGAGGATGAATAAGTAAGGAGATAGGGGATCTCCCTGCCTAAGGCCTCTAGAAGCACCAAACAAACAAGTGGGCTCACCATTGATAAGCACCGAAAAGGAGGAGGAAGTGACACAACTCCTAACCCATTCAATCCAACCCTCAACAAAGCCAAAAGCTCCAAGGATTTTAAATAGAAAACTCCATTTAACACGATCATATGCTTTAGCCATGTCTAACTTGATAAACATAGATTTATCTTTTGAGGATTCCATAGAATGGATGGCCTCGGCAGCAATAACTACCCCATCCATGATCTGTCTTCCAGCAACAAAACCCCCCTGCTCTTCAGAAATTAAGTCATCAAGCCAAGGCTTCAGCCTTTCTGCGATCAACTTAGTAATAATTTTATACACAACATTACATAGAGCTATAGGCCTAAACAAATCCAAGGAGTTAGCTCCCATCTTCTTAGGAATAAGAGCTAAAAATGTAGCATTTAGGGACTTCAACATTTGTTTATGTATAAAGGATTCTTGGACAACCTCTAAAAGGTCCAATTTAACCACTTCCTAGAATTCTTGAAAAAATTCAATGGGGAATCCATCAGGCCCAGGAGCTTTACCTTTCTTCATCTGGAATACAACCTTCTCAAGCTCCGACAAGGTAATAGGAGCAAGCAATGATTCATTCATTTCATTAGTCACCAGCTTCGGGATACAATCTAAAATTTTAGCTTCATCCTCCTCCGCAGGAGGCGAATCCTCAGAGAAAAGGGTAGAGAAATAATGAATGCATTCAGCTGAAATAGAGGCTGAAGAGGACAAAGATTCCCCATTAGGCAACAGAATAGAAGAAATAGCATTACCTTGTCTCTGATCCTTAACTGAGTTATGGAAGAACGCAGTGTTTTGATCCCCAGCCTGGAGCCATTCAATACGAGACTTTTGTTTCCAAAAAATCTCTTCTCTTAACTCCCATTCCTCAAGCTCTTTTGTTGCAGCAACCTCTAATAAACTCAACTCCTCTGAGAGGCCTTGATCTCGAATTTGTCTGGTAATTAGGTCTAGATTATCTCGTGCCTTTTGCTTTTCCTGAAATAAATTACCAAAATGCTGCCTATTCCATCTTTTCAATCTATATTTAACATACTGGAGCCTCTTTGAGAAAGAGTACATGGCAGTGCCATATGCTGGCTTCCCCTGATCCCACCAACTAGGGAGCAAAACATGAAGAGATTCATCCCTAAGCCACATGAGTTGGAACTTAAAGGTCTATCTAGCACACCGTTGAGGCACATCAACCACTAGCTTAATAGGCCAATGATCAGAACCACGACCATCCAAAATTTTAGATTTTATCAACCACCTGTCCCCCACCCAAAAACTAGACACCAAAAATCTATCCAGTCTTTCAAAAATAGAGGCATCACCAATTCTCCTATTATTCCAAGTAAAAAGACCATTGCCAGGCTTGATATCCACAAGATTCAAAGCAGAGATATTGTCCTGGAGCAATAAAGCAGAAGCCTCCAACCTTGCAATACCACCTCGTTTCTCAGCAAGCTCCGTGATAGCATTAAAATCACCTCCAATAATCCAAGGATGGTAGGGAAATAAGCTGCGAACTAGATGAATGTTGGACCACAAAAGTTGCTTGCCCTGCAACTCCACAGGCGCATACACATTGGAGAAGAGAGCAATTTCCCCTGACATAAAACAAGAGGCCACCATGGAAAGGGAGGACCTAAAAGACCCCCACCAGAGGGGGAAAATCTTACGTGGGTTCCATAAGCATGCCACCCCGCCAGAAGACCCTTGAGCACCAATGCATTGGCATCCACCATTCCCCCATAACTTAGGAACTAAATCCATCATACCCTCCACAGAGAGCTTAGTCTCCTGCAAAAAAAGAACATCAGGCGAATGACACCTAATCAAATCCCGAACAGCTTTTTGTCTAGGGCCACTGTTCAAGCCCCTAACATTCCAAGAGAGAACTATCATTTCGAGGGGCATGAAAAATGCGAATCTAGAGTCTTGACTGACCCTGACTCCACCAAAGTCTCCCCTATCATCTTAATCTTTTCCTCATCCTTCTTCCTTCCCAGCTTAGAAATTTTCTCCGGCCCCCCCTTCTTGAGAACTTTTTGCAGAACACCCAACTGAGAGGATGCCTTAATATTCTTCTTGCCCACCTCCGGACCAACTTTTTGCAAGAGGTGAACCTTATCTACACTATCTTTCACTACCTCAGCACTACCACCCAACTCATCCTGAACCTCCATTTGACGATCTGTCCCTAGAGCCAAAGTCCCATCAGTAAGCGGAGCCATAATCACCTCTGAGTTGAGCAATACCTGACTAGGATCTTTCCCAACCTCATCTAAGCATGGCACTCCCATACCCCCCTCCTGTTGGGGAGCAAGCATTGCCTCAACCGAAGGGCCATGCTGATCAATATCCAAAGTCCCATGATCTAGATCCAAAAATCCTGGGTTCACCTCCTGTTGACTAAGATCCTCTAGCACCTCAAACCTGTTGAAGGTGTCCTCCTCCTGCCTGTCCTTCAAAGTCTTTTATGACCTTTATTTCTGTTTCGGCCTCTAACGGGAATAAATCCATCTTCCCTACCACCAGAACTCTGAATGGGGTCCTTGCCCTTATCCACCCTAGGTGGATTAGCCGAAGGTTGAGAAGAATGAGCCTCCAAAGGCTTGGCCTTTGGACATCTGCGCAGGAGGTGACCATACTCATGACAGAAACGACAACGGAAGGGAAGTGTTTCATAATCCAGCTGTTGCACCCATGAATAATCTCCTGCACTCACTTCTAACGAGTCTGGCAATGGCTTACTTAAATCAATTTCTACACAAAACCGGGCAAAAGTCATTACCTTTTTGAATTGTGTTTGCTGAGAAGAACCCACAGGTTTCCCCAGCTTCGAGGCTAATAGGCACAACACATCCTCTCGCCAGCATTCCACAGGGAGCCTTGGAAGACGAACCCAAACCGGAACCCGATTCGGAAGTTCCTCTGCTGGGTTGAAGCCAGCATGCCATGGCTTAATAAATAAGCCCACCTGGTTATAAAAATACGGGCCCCCTTCAAAAATCCTATTCCGATCAGCCAAGCAGTCAAATGTAACCATGAAGTAGTTATTTGCCAGGAGGCGGATCTCCATCTCTCCCTCAGGCATCCATGTCTTTTGAGCCCACAAATCCAAGAATTGCAAAGAAATTTTCAAACCTAAGAATTTGCAATAAAGAGAATGTCGAGCATAATAATCAATGTCTTCAGCCAACATCTCCATTGGAATGACTACACTCGGCCTCTCTTTACATTTAAATTCCCATTGTAGATCTTAGCTACCCAAATCTTTTTTTTTGGGAGAGCTTTCATAAAAAGGACTAGAAGTTGATCTTTAGACTTGCAAAACAAAAAAGAGACGACTTCTTCTTTAACAAGCTCATAAATGAAATGATATCAAATGTTTATGTTTTTGCTCATGTCTTGTAAGGTTCAATTCTTGGTCATGTAGATTGTACTCATGGTGCCACAATAAACTCTGATGGGCTTGCAAATTTCCATTCTAAAATTTTCAAATAGTCTTTCGATCCAAATGACTTGTGCACAAGTGGATTTTGTTGTAATATAAATTTTCTTTAATTGTAAATAAAGTGACAATAGGTTGCTTCTTTCTACTCCAAAAGGATTTTCTCCAAAGAAAAAAAACATTACTAGAAGTGCTCTTCCTATCATCCAAACTACTTGCCTAATTAACCTACATATGTATGCTAAAATATTGGTATCATTAGAGGCATCATAAAATAATCTATACAACTTGGTGCCACTCACATATCTAAGGATTATTTTGAAACTTGCAAATAATCCTACATCATACATAATATCTAGTCTTATTGTAGTGAGATACATAAGGCTACCAATAAAAGATCTATAAAAGGGCGGCTTCACAAAGAGGTGTACCATCTTCTTTCATCAATTTAGTGCCACCAACAATGGGCGTTCACACAAGTTTACAACTTACATATTAAATATTTTCAACAATTCTTCAACATATTTGGTTTGGAAAATAGATATACCTATAGCTTATTGCTTGAAGTGCATACCCAATAGTTACTTTATTTATCCTAAGCCAAATACCTCAAACTTAGGTGTTATTGCCTCCTCGAGCTCCTTCAAGGGAGTAGATGAGTTTCTCATAAATATTAGATTGTCTACATATAAATAAAGGATAATGAAACCTAATCCAAAAACCTTGGGAACTTGTACAAAGTTATTTTGGAAGAACACTTAACAAAGCCATGCCCATGAAGATAGTTGTCTATCCTAGAGGATCAAGCTCCAGGAACTTTTTTGAGGCCATAAGGTACCTTCTTAAGCCCACACAACTTACCCTCTCTACCTTCTCTAATGAAGCCTTGTGGTTGCTCCACATAATATTCTTCCTTTAAATATTGTTTTTTAGATGAGATGCTAATGAAAGGAGCATTATTACTATTTCAAGACTTACAACATGATTAAATCTCTCCTTATAATCAATACCCTCTTGTTGTGCATATATCTTTGTAATCAATCTTACTTTGTATCTTGAAATACTCACATCCATATTAAACTTGAGCTTATATACCCACTTTACTCCAATAGTGGATTTTCCATGGGGAGATCAACCAACTCTAATGTATCATTCTTCTCAATCTTTGATTATAAGCACCTTTTTTATGAGCATATTGGGGTCCTATGATGATAGATTATGAGAAAAACTTGCTTGTCCACTTCCCATAACCATTTTTTAATCTTTTGGCCCTTTTACAGTCTCTTCTAATGTGCATATGAATCTTCCTTTCTTTGCTAGATTTTTGTAGCCTCAAATTACTTGGTTTTGCCTAGTTTAGAAAAACTACCACTTGTCTATAGTTGGAAATGAAACCAACATGATAATTTATATTTTTTTGGGGTACTTTCATGATCACTATGATGGTTGTGCTTTCAATGTGGTGGTTTAGCTACTACCATGATGATTTTGTAACCAACTAAGGAAAGTGGTGACTTCACATAACTTCAAAACTCAAAATTGTAATGCCAAAATCTATTTTCTAACCTTATCAAAATTGTAACACTTTCTCTTGCATCCTAAGCCATAAATTTTTTTATTTCTTGACTCAACCTTGATAGACTCATTTTCATTCATTTTGGAAGATCCTCAATCATTCTAAGCATTTAGAATTTTCCATTTCTATAAATCATCTCATTGCAACTTCGAGGACTTTGTACTACTTCCATTCATCCATCCTTTTATTCCAACTAGTCATAGGAGAAATTGTGGACATTTTTCTTGTAGTTAAATCTATATTATATATCAGTTTATGAATCACTTCAAGAAACTATATATTCATATATCACCATCGAATGTATTTGTAATATATCAAAATACAAAATAGAACATAGCTTCATAAAAAATGCATCATCCTTGAGATCAATCATGCATGAATGTTGCTATTCCTCTCCCCCTTTGGTGGCCTAGTTGATGGCCCTAGTGATGACGATGGTGTCTCTAATTAATTGTGATCTACTTGAGCCCCTTGACCAAGTGTTTGAGCATTTTGAATAAGAGGGCTTCGTCTAGTCTATTGGTACCACCATTCATAGGCTCATATGCAATAATGAACCTCTCCCAATGCATGTTGCACATCTTGTAAAGTATACATCACATTTGCTAGTGCTTGCAACAATGCCCTATGAGCCTACCAAACCCCTAGCCTAAACCCTTTCTTGTCTTAGCCATTGCTCCTCTTCCTATAATGCATCCCTCTATGCTCATGTTGCATCCCTCTTTGCCTATATTTCATCAAATCAAGCTTGTAGCCCATCCTTCTCATAAAACATCTCTCTACTTGCAAAATATCTTTCTCTATCTCTAGAGCTTCTCTTTACTCTTGCACTCATTTTATCTCTACATATAGGGCATCTACGATATCCTTTATTTTTGGTCCTTGTGGTGACCCTACCTTTGCAACATCTACCTGAACATGCACATCCTACATCAAACTATCTCTACCCTCCCCTTTGTCATCTCCTCCACCTCCCTCTATGGACATTGCTACCACTACTACTATTGGTATCCCCTGCCACCCTACTATAGTTATTGACCAACTATGTGCTCTCAACACTTCTTGCATAGTGACACCCATATCCCTAACCATTGGATGTCATGATATTGTTAACTTCTCAAGAGTAATACTTTCCCATTAAGCCTCATACCTCACCATGGTCCCTACATCTACCACATCCAATCATGAATGGCATTTCACATATACTAATATAATCCAACTAATCCAAGCTTCTCGCCTATCCACTCATGACCCCTCATACCTAATCTCCTTCACCACCTGCCCCCAAACATGTGGTGATTGAAGGACATACTATTGTAATCCAAATGATCACAACACCCTATTTGGTCTATAGCTCTCAATAATATATCCTAACACCCAATAATGTAGCATGACATCTATGTAAAGCTAAAAAAAAACATCATTTTTACTTGGTGGAAATCTATCCCCGGGAGACCTCCAAGTAATATTTGTAGCAACCAAGTCATCCATTGCTCACCTATAATAACTTATGTCCCTAGGTGTCTTTATCGACCACCTTGCACTATCTACCACTCACACTCTCAGCACTCCCTTAGGCTAACCAATGGCTATGTTCTTATATTTCCCATATCAATAGTAGCATTGACATTAATATACTCCTCCCCTCTTGGTACACTATCAAATGAATATCCTTGTATAGGTGCCCCATTATGCATGAAGCCCATGAAAATAGTATTCTTATCGAGCAACCATAGCTGCCACCATATCCATAAAACCTATCATAAAATACCATCCAATCTTTTCAACTAACGACATGATGTTGGCAACCATCATCAAAACCAAGGGTAATCGATGTACCTTCCCTATGCATGCATTAATGTACAATGCCATCCCCTTGATGAGTAGTTGATCTCTTTTTTCCCATCATTACAATGCCCCCTAATTATTTGTTGTATGCCAATTGACTAGCTCCCTACCAATCGAGGTCTATAATATGTGCCACACATCCTAGAATCACCATAATCTCCCATGAGGAGATGGAATATTGATGTCTTAGAGTGCCACTACACTTCCAACACTATCAGTAAAGTCCTATCTGCCTAAATTTGAAGAATTTGTGTTGTATCCTACAGTCCCATTGCCTCCATCATCTCAATCATCCTCAAATTGAAGATTTGTTTTATCCCTAACACAATAGATTGCTCTCTTGAATCACCAAAATAGGTAGAATTTGCATGTGCACACACAAATTGATTAACCTTATTCCAAAACCTTAATATGTTTCCTATCTAAACCTAGCTATTTTCCTATTCCCTTAACTTGTTCCCCTATCTAACCCACCTAGTTTCCTATCCCACCAACCTATTTCCCTATCTAACCAATCCATTTTTCCATTACCCCTAACCCATTTCCTATTCCCCACTTCTATTTTCCTATCCAACAACCCTATTTTCCCTATCTAATTAATCTATTTTCTCGTTCCCCTAACTCGTTTACTCATTTCTCTATCCTATTTTCTTATGTAAACCCATCTATTTTCCTTATTTCCCTAGTCCATTTCCTATCTAAACCCAACCACTGTTTTGTTCCATTAAACTATTCCCTATGCAACCAAACCGAGTGGAAAACAAGATTAATTAGAAGTCACATTTTGAAAATTGGGGAGTGGGCTAAGGAAGGAAAGGGGGCCAAGATGGTGTAAGCTTGCATCCACAAATCCATTATGTGTCGATGCAAACTTAATCATTCGATCCATCTCAAGTCTTAAACTAATAAGAATTCTACTCTAAACCAACTATTCTAATGTGATCTGAAACATTGTCATAGTCAAATGGTAACTTTATACTGGTGTGGAGTTCATAGTATCAATGTTCTACACTTCCTTAGAACCCACATAATGGCAGTCTCATTGGCTCTTGCTATTAAAGCACTTGTAGTGCTACTAGTTGTGCATGCATGCTTTGTAGACTATGATGTGACAACCACTCAAGAACAGGATAAAGAGTAGATCAGATCTATGCGCCTCTCACTCCACTCTCCACTTCCCTAGATGAGAATGACCATATTGAATGACAATGATCAAACAGAGATAGATATTTCTATAGTTGTTGGGATTCTCCATTATGAGAATACAGACAACGTATCAGTTTCCGTATCCAAAATTTCTGATGAATCATTTACATATAAAATAACTGTCTCCTTATTCATTTAACCCACGTACCCTAATTTGATTGACATCCCATCCATGTACTAGTACCAATATCCTGTGTCTCCCGATAACTATGGTTCATATTTCATATCATGTTTAAGAAGGTAATTGCATATCTGATACGATCTGCTCTCCTTGATTGATCTGAGATTTAGTCACTTTTGCAAACCATTATGGAGGTAGGGCCATTGATATGCTGAATGATGGCCATGGATAAGGTATAGTTGGGTTCTTTCCTTGAGAATTCAAGCTGCCCACTCTGCGGAATTTGAACTTAAACCCACCAAATGCATTTAACAGTGAATTCATTTCATACATATTCTGCAAATATTAAATTCAATTAGATGGCATCTCTTTAGGCATTTAGTCAAATAGTTTGTGCCTTGTCTAAGATTCCACATAAACATACATGTTTATTACAGCATTTTCAACTATCATATTTGACAAAAATCCTTTTTTTCTTTATACTTTCATTCTTGCAACGTTGTGTAAGTAGACAGGATGCTGACAAACGTCGCATGCTCATAAATTTCTAAAAACAAACCCTTTTTATCGAATCCATTTTCAACCAATTTTGCCTATGGTCTAATATCCGATATGCAAACTGGTGATTAGTTATTGAATAGCAAGTTAAAAATGTTCAGCTCAAAACAAAAATCTAACCAAGAAAGGAAAGGAAGGTTCGCCTGTCTTAATCAGTTGTCCAGTCAAAGTTCTTAGTGGTGATGATCAAAAGGTTAGGCCAAATGTATTAAGTGGAAGAATAGAATTCCAAACATTCTAGAAAGTCTTCTAATCAATTATGCATAAATTGATGATTGGAATATGTTGTCCCTTTTACATATTTAGTTAGGATAAATATCATGAAGTGATATTATTTTTTATTTTTACCTTTTTGAGTGACCGGTTTGTTATAAGTTTCTATTATCAATATGTTTTTTAAATAACTAGTAATAGTACCCTTAGTGTGTAATGGGTACGCCAAAAAATTGGAAGGTCAATTAAAATAAAATTTGATCTATTTTTTCATACATTTACTAATTACTAATTTTGATCATAATTAAATTTTTTATATTATATAAAATTATTAATTATTAATTATAATCATTATATATATTTAATAATTTTACTAAAACATATAATATATAATAATAATAAGTATAGTTATATTATTTATAATTTTATTTTTATTATATAAAATATATATTATATATTAATTATGCTAATATATACTTAACTAGGTGGGATAAAGGATGTCGTAATGTTAAAACCTAAATGTGTTCATTTTTAGTATTTGGCGGTAATTTTCATTTTTATAAACATACTCTAAAACCCTTGTCAAAACCTTATTTTTAGGCTACAATGTCAACTTGGAGAAGTCAATACCAGTGAGGAAGAGTTTGGAGGAGTGGCAGGGAAAGCAGAAAAAATGGCAGAAAACAGCTGAAAATATGGCGAAAAATGATGAATGGTATTGGCCTGATCTAAACTTCAACAGATAACAACATAAACACTTTTAATATTACTTGTTGGAGACATTCAACCCTTTGTAAATGAGACATAGATGGTTGTTAAGCGAGACATTCATTGCATAGACCAGACATTCATTACAGGGACAAGTTAAATGTGAAAATTAAATAACTGTAGTGAGAAACAGACGGTCAGGATAGTTTGAATGGTCCTGCATAGCTTCTCCAGTAAAATGAGACATTGATTTGAAGATTTTGCTGGATAGAATTCATAGAGGGAACACCTTCAACGTAATAAATATATTGATTATAAAGTCTAGATTATACTCAAGTGCTGTGGAGTTTCAATTTTCTTTTATTTGTATAATCTTTAGTTTGAATTTTAGTATTTAATAGATTGTGGTGAAGGCCAACCATCATACGATTAAAGATTTCAATGCAAATTATTAAGGTCTTATGAAAGTATTAAGTTGCATTAAAATTTATGAGCCCATGCATGTTTCTATTTTATACTTCAACTATCAAGGTAGTTGTAACTACATTAAATAGGATCAAGAACACAATAAGAGCATGTAATGATCCTATTAATCAATCTTGTCTCCAAGAGAACCAAGTTGAGCAATCAACATGTTGAATGCATTCAGGTGATTTGCCACATATCCTCCATCTTCCATCTTCAAAGAATACATCTTCTTTCTCAAGAAGAACTTGTTCACCAAGGATTTAGCCTGATTAATGTTTGCAAGTTTCTTCCAAAAGTCCTTTGCATTTTTCTTTTCGTGGACATTTAGGAGAACAAAATCAACCAAACAGAGTCTTATCACACCCTTGGATTTCTAATCCAATAGATCCCAATCTACCTAGCAGCCCATAGATCTCTATCTACGAGCATATCCTCCATTTTCATCTTCCAAAGTTCAAAGTTTCCACCATTAAAATTCTCCATATCGATTATTCTAGATGTGCCAACCATCTCTCCTGCAACAAAGATTTCAAAGTCACTGCACAAGCTCTCACTCAAACAAAGATCGGTACAAAAAACCCTCTACCCAACAACTAGAATCAAAGGTGATCAAGCTTTGATACCAATTGAAAGGAAACAAGGTATGCGAAAATGCTTCCTAATGCTGATCTAAGAGGAGAGTTGTACAACTTTAATTCTTTTACAATTACAATAAGAGATGCACACTAGGAAAGTTATTCAAATAACAACACATGCAAGTATCAAAATCTCACAAGATATATGTGGGGAAAACCCTTTCGGGAGAAAAACCTCACACTCCAAAACCTACACAATGTATTATCTAATCAACTGACTACAATACACTTGCAATGCAAGTTCTTCCAGGAGTACACAAATGTTGATTTCTAGAGATAATCTGACAAAAAAATGATACCTGCAAATACAACATACTAAACCCACTCTAAGACATCTAATATATATAGAAATACAAGCATGAAGGTAGCTTCTAGAGTAAGCCACAAGAGATGGGTGTCCAAATCCACGTGGCACATTTTTATAACACATATTTGACTCATGTGACACTTGTCCAATGATTCGTTGCCCCCCTTACATGCCTCCATACTTGGGTGCCCCAAATTTTCCCCTAATAGGTATGAAAAATTCCTTACAATGTCATAGAATCTGTCATATACGACAACTCTTACAACTATAAGAGAATATGTCATAACTGACTAAAAATAGAAGATGCCTCTTACATTCTCCTACAGCCTGTCATAAGTCAAACTTGGGCACCCACTTTCCCCATGCAAAGATGCCTTCCAACACTTGTCCAACCTATCATAGAATATGGCTCTTACGCATCATAAGATCATCATAGGAATCCATCATAATATCTTCATAAGAATTTGTCATAAGATTGTCATAGAATCCCTCAAAGATGCTAACACATGCCAAATAATATCTTCCCAAAGTGGGACACATACATGTTGCCTTGTGGGGACCATAACATCCATGCCACATCCCATGCCACTTCCCAATATGTTGACAACGCATCGTGCCAAGTCATATTAGATGACAAATTAATATGAGCAAGATATTATAATAGAAGCATTAATAAATTAATATTTTAATGCTAGAAATTTGCAAAGGTTGAGACACCTTAATTCCCAACACTTCACCACTTGCCCCCAAACATGTGGTGACCTATGGATATACTATTGTAGCCCAAATTACCACAACACCCTATTTTGTCTATACCTCTCAATAATATATCCTAACACCCAATAATGTAGCATGACATCTATGTAAAGCTCAAATAAAATATCACTTAGTGGAAATCTATCCTTGGGAGACCTCCACGTAATATTTGTAGCAACCAAGTCATCCATTGCTCACCTATAATAACTTATCTCCTTAAGTGTCTTTATCGACCACCTTGCACTATCTACCACTCACACTCTTAGCACTCCCTTAGGCTAACCAATGGCTATGCTCTCATATGCCCATATCACTAGTAGTATTGACATTAATATACTCCTCCCCTCTTGGTACACTATCAAATGAAGATCCTTGAATAGGTGCCCCACTATGCATGAAGCCCATGCAAATAGTATTCTTATCTCAACCATATCTATCACCATATCCATAAAACCTATCATAAAATACCATCCAATCTTGTCAACTAATGACATGTTGGAAACCACCATCAAAACCAAGGGTAATTGATGTACCTTCCCTATGCATGCATTAATGTCCATTGCCATCCCCTTGATGAGTAGTTGAGCTCTTTTTTCCCATCATTACAATGCTCCCTAATTATTTGTTTTATGCCAATTGACTAGCTCCCTACCAATTGAGGTCTATAATATGTGCCACACATCCTCTAGAATCACCATAATCTCCCATGAAGAGATGGAATATTGATGTTTTAAAGTGCCACTACTCTTCCAACACTATCAGTAAAGTCCTATCTGCCTCAATTTGAAGAATTTGTGTTGTATCCTACAATCCCATTGCGTCCATCATACCCAATCATCCTTATTGAAGATTTGTATTATTCCAACACAATAAATTGCTCTCTCAAATCACCAAAATAGATAGAATTTATACGCACACACACAAATTAATTAACCTTGTTCCAAAACCTTAATCTATTTCCTATCTAAACCTTAACTATTTTCCTATTCCCTTAACATGTTCCCGTATCTAACCCACCTAGTTTTCTAACCCACCAACCTATTTCCCTATCTAACCAATCCATTTTCCATTTCCCAATTCTATTTTCCTATCCAACAACCCTATTTTCCCTATCCAATTAATCTATTTTCTCGTTCCCCTAACTCGTTTACTCATTTCTCTATCCTATTTTCTTATGTAAACCCATCTATTTTCCTTATTTCCCTAATCCATTTCCTATCTAAACCCACCCACTGTTTGTTCCATTAAACTATTCCCTATGCAACCAAACCGAGTGGAAACCGAGATTAATCAGAAGTCACATTTTGAAAATTGGAGAGTGGGCTAAGGAAAGAAAGGGGGCCAAGGTGGTGTAAGTTGGCATCGACAAATCCATTCTGTGTCGATGCAAACTTAATCATTCAATCCATCTGAAGTCTTAAAACTAATAAGAATTCTACTCTAAGCTCACTGTTCTAATGTGATCTGAAACATTGTCATAGTCAAATGGTAACTTTATACTGGTATGGAGTTCATAATATCAATTTTCTACACTTCCTTAGAACCCACATAATGGCAGTCTCATTGGCTCCTGCTATTAAAGCACTTGTAGTGCTACTAGTTGTGCATGCTTGCTTTGTAGACTATGATGTGACAACCACTCAAGAACAGGATAAAGTATATATCAGATCTATGCGCCTCTCACTCCACTCTCCACTCCCTAGATGAGAATGACCATCTTGAATGACAATGATCACACAGAGATAGATATTTTCATATCATGTTTAAGAAGGTAGTTGCATATCTGATACGATCTGCTCTCCTTGATTGTTCCTGAGATTTAGTCACTTTTGCAAACCATTATGGAGGTAGGGCCATCGATATGCTCAATGATGGCCATGAATAAGGTATAGTTGGGTTCTTTCCTTGAGAATTCATGCTGCCCACTGTACAGAATTTGAACTTAAATCCACCAAGTGCATTTAACAGTGAATTCATTTCATACATATTCTGCAAATATTAAATTCAATTAGATGGCATCTCTTTAGGCATTTAGTCAAATGGTTTGTGCCTTGTCTACAATTCCACATAAACATACATGTCTATCATTATTGCAACGTTGTGTAAGTAGATAGGATGCTGACAAACTCTTTTTATCAAATCCATTTTCAACCAATTTTGGCTATGGTGTATTATCCGATATCAAGTTAAAAATGTTATGCTAAAAAAGAAGATACAAATATCCAACCAAGAAATGAAAGGAAGGTTCGCCTGTCTTAATCAATTGTCCAGTCAAAGTTCTTATTAGTGATGATCAAAAGGTTGGGTCAAATGTATTAAGTGGAAGAATAGAATTCCAAACGTTGTAGGAAGTCTTCTAATCAATTTTGCATAAATTGATGATTGGAACATGTATTCCCTTTTACATATTTAGTTAGGATATTGACCATATCATGAAGTGACTTTATTTTTGACTTCTACCTTCTGAATGACCAGTCTTGATCATAGTGTGTGTATCGATTGGCTTTAAAGTATTGGTTACAAGTCTTTATTATCAATATGATTTTTTAAATAATAAATATATTGGCTATTATATAGTCTAGATAAGTATTATGGAGTCTCAAATTTCTTTTATTTGTATAGATTTTTAGTTTGAATTTTGGTATTTAATAGAATGTGGTGAAGGTCAACCATTGTATGATAAAATATTTCAATGGGAATTATCAAGGTCTTATGAAAGTATTAAATTGTATTAAAATTTATGAGTCTATGTATGTTTCTATTTTATACTTAAAATATCAAGGTAATTGTAACTACACTAGATAGAATATTTACATGATCATGATTAGTTCTCTTGAATATCTTAGAAAGTTGTGTAATTTGTTTATTTTTTTGAGAAGGTAATTTTGTTAGAGCTTGCAAAATTTTAGATTCATTATTATTTATTTTGAAACCTTGCTTTGTGTGTACGATGAGGAGTGGCTGTCCCTTATCATGAGAAATGATCATTTTTAGATCATTTGGGATTACACCTATATATTTTTTCTCTATGATTTGAGATAGAATGATACACTTTACCATGATATTTAGTATATCTGAAAGATTTAATAGGTTTTATACTCAGGATAATATTTAATCTTTGATTTAGTAATATATATATATGGGTTTGGAAGATATATTAAAAGGATCATGTTATAGGTACTACTACTAAACCATATCAAACTTTATGGTATCATGTAAAGCCTTGTGAGATTCTATGGAAAATCTATTGTTCATTGTTCAGCATAGTAAGTAAGTGGGTTTGCACACTTTTTTAATGGTTACATGATGTTGTCAAACCTTGTAGATAAGTGGATGGTATAGTGGTCCTTTGAAATATTATTGTTCAATCTATCAATATATATTTAAGGTGTTGTTTCTTTCTTAATAGCAAATTTCAAAAGAAAGTGAGAAAAATTAGTCGATATTGAAAATGATTGAAGTATTAAAATTGGTTAGTGATTCAAAGTAGTGAATTTAATAAGGAGTTCATTTCATTGCTTCATTGGAGTAATAAGGAAAATAAGGGTGTGTTTTATTTTTGGAGGTATTAAGGTTTGATTAAATGGGAAATGTTGGTAAAAGAGAAAAGAAGGAAAACAAAAGTTTTGGAGGAAGAACTATTGGAAGTTAAGCAGTTTAATTCCAAATTCATAGCAGATTTTAAGGAGTTATACAAGAAAAAATATGAATATTTGTGTGAAAAACATAATCTTGCAAATGAATTGAGGAGTGTCCAGAGAATTAGAAGATATATTGAAGTTGTTTAAAGAAGTTCAAAAGAAGAACAAATATTTAGAAGACAAGTTGAAAAAGATAGAAGAGAAAAATAGATTACAGAATGATGAGATATGTAGGTTGACAGAACAAAATAGTCAAGTATCTATCAATTGCTTGCATCATGTCAAAAGGAAAATGAATGTTTGCAATTAAAAAAATTAGTTTGTGATGTTTCATGTGACACAAAAGATTTGTGTTATTCCTTTGATTAATAAGTTGGGTTGTGTGGTATCACTGAAGTTGTTTTTGATGAAGCGTGTAAAGATGAAGATGATAATATCTTTGAATTTTCAAATCTTGTTAGTTGTAATGAGAAAAATATTGGTTTCTAAATCATGAAAAGAATGAGATGTAAAGGTCAAGGATTCCGAAAACATGGACAAGGAATCAAAGAGCCAATTGAGCCAATTATGAGGCCAAAGTATAAAGGTCTTGGTTATGTCATAGATAAAGGGAATGATGATACATGTGTTATAGGTTCAAACAAATCCATTCAAGGAATGCAATGTGTGCAGTGTTCTCATTGTAATAGGAAAGGACATGCAAAGCCTATGGGTTAGGATATACATCCTTGTAGCATATGCGGTTTAAAAAATCATTCTAAAAAGATGTGTTGGCATAAAGCATGGAAAAATGGATATGTAACAAAATGCATGTGAATGAGTTGTGGATGGAGTACTCGATCAAGTTGAGGAAAGATTACAGGTATTTTCAAAAGCTTGTACAAGTATCAATATTCATATATCAACAATGGTAGTAATTAAGCAAGGTTTAAAGGTTTGAGTAGAGTGATAGATATTGTCTTGTAATAAAATTGGAATTAAATTCTTGTAGTAGAGTGCAAATTTGGTGATAAATTTGGATATTGTTTGGTCCTAAAAATTGGAGATTTGTGGTTGGACTGTAAGACAAATCCCATGATTGATATCTAGTTTGATCAAGATTTTGAGATTGTAGGGCATTGCTGATAGAGGAGATTTGACTATGTATGGTTATGGTTTGGAGTGAGCACCATAAGAGTGATTCACAATTGTCAACTATAGTTTGACCATCCTTGATTGCAAAGTGACTACATCGATGATTGGAGAATGTAGATTCACTGTTTTTGGGAGATAGCTTGGGAGAGGCCCTATGTCAAGATAGTGCTACAACACATATTTTGGAGTGTTTCTTCAAAATGTTCAATTGGGGGAGAAAATATGGAATAAGGACCATTTTTTTCAATGTTTATTATGGGAGAGTATGTAAGATAATAAACATATTTAGCAATCAATTTTATGATAATAGGCAATTATGTTTAGTTAGGTTGATTCAATTTTATATAAACTTTGTATAAATAGAAATTTACATGAATGAGCAAATACGGTAAGATTATTGTGTGGTCTGTTTGTAATTTTTAATTCCTTTAAAAAATTAGAACCTTGCTTAGACAAGCTCTGTAAAGTTGTTTATCAATCTCGTTAGTCTATGTTTTTAAAAGTCCAAACATCAAGGTGTAGCTATATTTTACAAGTATAGAAATCCACAAATTGCTCTATCATTTTTATGTGCTCTAGGTTGTTTTTAAAAAATAAAATCATATTTTTGGTGTGTTGTTTTATCTAAGTCAATTTCATGACACTAAATCAACCTTAATAAAATTTTGAGAATGACCCAATTTAAATCTTGTTATTTTACTTTTGACACATTGAAGAACAAACACTTATGAGTCACAATTTAAAAGTTATAATAAATATAACATACAACTATCCATTAACAATTGCAATCAACTAGCTTGAACAAGTGGCGTAGTTGGTTAAGGGCTTTAAGTTTGTTCCATGTAGGTCTTGAGATCAATTCTCTCCACCTCGATTGACCTAGCTATTGGTCGGTTCAAGCCCAATTTGTTGCCTCAAAAGTTTATAAGGGGGGCTCGCCTTGTCAAAGAACTAAGCTCTGGGTTGCTTGGCTAACAT
>VDFB02271358.1:130734382-130758701 GCA_007258455.2 Sequoia sempervirens
CTACTTACACACCCAAGTCTACTTGTTGTTGTGTTCTCCAATTGCCCATTGATCCCCTTTTATACTTTTCTCATTGGAAAACCAATGGCCATGATGTAATCTCAATCAATGGCTAAGATTAAATAGACTCTAAAAACCCTAACTAACTGGATTCTAGAAGTCTCTAGGAGAATCAATTTATTTAATTACATAATTATCTAGACAACTCAGCCCTTTTCTGGAGGTTTCTAGAAAATAATTAAATAATTAAATGACACTTCTAGACAATGGAGACACCTGTCCAAGCTACATAAATTAACAACCAAACCGAGTGGAAACCGAGATTAATCAGAAGTCACATTTTGAAAATTGGAGAGTGGGCTAAGGAAAGAAAGGGGGCCAAGGTGGTGTAAGTTGGCATCGACAAATCCATTCTGTGTCGATGCAAACTTAATCATTCAATCCATCTGAAGTCTTAAAACTAATAAGAATTCTACTCTAAGCTCACTGTTCTAATGTGATCTGAAACATTGTCATAGTCAAATGGTAACTTTATACTGGTATGGAGTTCATAATATCAATTTTCTACACTTCCTTAGAACCCACATAATGGCAGTCTCATTGGCTCCTGCTATTAAAGCACTTGTAGTGCTACTAGTTGTGCATGCTTGCTTTGTAGACTATGATGTGACAACCACTCAAGAACAGGATAAAGTATATATCAGATCTATGCGCCTCTCACTCCACTCTCCACTCCCTAGATGAGAATGACCATCTTGAATGACAATGATCACACAGAGATAGATATTTTCATATCATGTTTAAGAAGGTAGTTGCATATCTGATACGATCTGCTCTCCTTGATTGTTCCTGAGATTTAGTCACTTTTGCAAACCATTATGGAGGTAGGGCCATCGATATGCTCAATGATGGCCATGAATAAGGTATAGTTGGGTTCTTTCCTTGAGAATTCATGCTGCCCACTGTACAGAATTTGAACTTAAATCCACCAAGTGCATTTAACAGTGAATTCATTTCATACATATTCTGCAAATATTAAATTCAATTAGATGGCATCTCTTTAGGCATTTAGTCAAATGGTTTGTGCCTTGTCTACAATTCCACATAAACATACATGTCTATCATTATTGCAACGTTGTGTAAGTAGATAGGATGCTGACAAACTCTTTTTATCAAATCCATTTTCAACCAATTTTGGCTATGGTGTATTATCCGATATCAAGTTAAAAATGTTATGCTAAAAAAGAAGATACAAATATCCAACCAAGAAATGAAAGGAAGGTTCGCCTGTCTTAATCAATTGTCCAGTCAAAGTTCTTATTAGTGATGATCAAAAGGTTGGGTCAAATGTATTAAGTGGAAGAATAGAATTCCAAACGTTGTAGGAAGTCTTCTAATCAATTTTGCATAAATTGATGATTGGAACATGTATTCCCTTTTACATATTTAGTTAGGATATTGACCATATCATGAAGTGACTTTATTTTTGACTTCTACCTTCTGAATGACCAGTCTTGATCATAGTGTGTGTATCGATTGGCTTTAAAGTATTGGTTACAAGTCTTTATTATCAATATGATTTTTTAAATAATAAATATATTGGCTATTATATAGTCTAGATAAGTATTATGGAGTCTCAAATTTCTTTTATTTGTATAGATTTTTAGTTTGAATTTTGGTATTTAATAGAATGTGGTGAAGGTCAACCATTGTATGATAAAATATTTCAATGGGAATTATCAAGGTCTTATGAAAGTATTAAATTGTATTAAAATTTATGAGTCTATGTATGTTTCTATTTTATACTTAAAATATCAAGGTAATTGTAACTACACTAGATAGAATATTTACATGATCATGATTAGTTCTCTTGAATATCTTAGAAAGTTGTGTAATTTGTTTATTTTTTTGAGAAGGTAATTTTGTTAGAGCTTGCAAAATTTTAGATTCATTATTATTTATTTTGAAACCTTGCTTTGTGTGTACGATGAGGAGTGGCTGTCCCTTATCATGAGAAATGATCATTTTTAGATCATTTGGGATTACACCTATATATTTTTTCTCTATGATTTGAGATAGAATGATACACTTTACCATGATATTTAGTATATCTGAAAGATTTAATAGGTTTTATACTCAGGATAATATTTAATCTTTGATTTAGTAATATATATATATGGGTTTGGAAGATATATTAAAAGGATCATGTTATAGGTACTACTACTAAACCATATCAAACTTTATGGTATCATGTAAAGCCTTGTGAGATTCTATGGAAAATCTATTGTTCATTGTTCAGCATAGTAAGTAAGTGGGTTTGCACACTTTTTTAATGGTTACATGATGTTGTCAAACCTTGTAGATAAGTGGATGGTATAGTGGTCCTTTGAAATATTATTGTTCAATCTATCAATATATATTTAAGGTGTTGTTTCTTTCTTAATAGCAAATTTCAAAAGAAAGTGAGAAAAATTAGTCGATATTGAAAATGATTGAAGTATTAAAATTGGTTAGTGATTCAAAGTAGTGAATTTAATAAGGAGTTCATTTCATTGCTTCATTGGAGTAATAAGGAAAATAAGGGTGTGTTTTATTTTTGGAGGTATTAAGGTTTGATTAAATGGGAAATGTTGGTAAAAGAGAAAAGAAGGAAAACAAAAGTTTTGGAGGAAGAACTATTGGAAGTTAAGCAGTTTAATTCCAAATTCATAGCAGATTTTAAGGAGTTATACAAGAAAAAATATGAATATTTGTGTGAAAAACATAATCTTGCAAATGAATTGAGGAGTGTCCAGAGAATTAGAAGATATATTGAAGTTGTTTAAAGAAGTTCAAAAGAAGAACAAATATTTAGAAGACAAGTTGAAAAAGATAGAAGAGAAAAATAGATTACAGAATGATGAGATATGTAGGTTGACAGAACAAAATAGTCAAGTATCTATCAATTGCTTGCATCATGTCAAAAGGAAAATGAATGTTTGCAATTAAAAAAATTAGTTTGTGATGTTTCATGTGACACAAAAGATTTGTGTTATTCCTTTGATTAATAAGTTGGGTTGTGTGGTATCACTGAAGTTGTTTTTGATGAAGCGTGTAAAGATGAAGATGATAATATCTTTGAATTTTCAAATCTTGTTAGTTGTAATGAGAAAAATATTGGTTTCTAAATCATGAAAAGAATGAGATGTAAAGGTCAAGGATTCCGAAAACATGGACAAGGAATCAAAGAGCCAATTGAGCCAATTATGAGGCCAAAGTATAAAGGTCTTGGTTATGTCATAGATAAAGGGAATGATGATACATGTGTTATAGGTTCAAACAAATCCATTCAAGGAATGCAATGTGTGCAATGTTCTCATTGTAATAGGAAAGGACATGCAAAGCCCGTGGATTAGGATATACATCCTTGTAGCATATGCGGTTTAAAAAACCATTCTAAAAAGATGTGTTGGCATAAAGCATGGAAAAATGGATGTGACAAAATGCATGTGAATGAGTTGTGGATGGAGTACTCGATCAAGTTGAGGAAAGATTACATGTATTTTCAAAAGCTTGTACAAGTATCAATATTCATATATCAATGATGATAGTAATCAAGCAAGGTTTAAAGGTTTGAATAGAGTGAGAGATATTGTCTTGTAATAAAATTGGAATTAAATTCTTGTAGTAAAGTGTAATTTGGTGATAAATTTGGATATTGTTTGTTCCTAAAAATTGGAGATTTGTGGTTGGACTGTAAGACAGATCCCATGATTGATATCTAGTTTGATCAAGATTTTGAGATTGCAGGACATTGCCGATAGAGGAGAGTTGACTATGTATGGTTATGGTTTGAAGTGAGCACCATAAGAGTGATTCACAATTGTCAACTATAGTTTGACCATCCTTGATTGCAGAGTGACTACATTGATGATTGGAGAATGTAGATTCATTGTTTTTGGGAGATAGCTTGGGAGAGGCCCTTTGTCAAGGTAGTGCTACAACACATATTTTGGAGTTTTTCTTCAAAATGTTCAATTGGGGGAAAAAATATGGAATAATGACCTTTTTTTCAATGTTTATTATGGGAGAGTATGTAAGATAATAAACGTAGTTAGCAATCAATTTTATGATAATAGGCAATTATGTTCAGTTAGGTTGATTCAATTTTATATAAACTTGTATAAATAGAAATTTACATGAATGATCAAATACGGTAAGATTATTGTGTGGTCTGTTCGTAATTTTTAATTTCTTTAAAAAATTAGAACCTTGCTTAAACAAGCTCTATAAAGTTGTTTATCAATCTCGTTAATCTATGTTTTTAAAAGTCCAAACATCAAGGTGTAGCTATATTTTACAAGTATAGACATCCACAAATTGCTCTATCACTTTTATGTGCTCTAGGTTGTCTTTAAAAATAAAATCATATTTGTGGTGTGTTGTTTTATCTAAGTCAATTTCATGACACTAAATCAACCTTAATAAAATTTTGAGAATGACCTAATTTAAATCTTGTTATTTTACTTTTGACACATTGAAGAACAAACACTCATGAGTCACAATTTAAAAGTTATAATAAATATAACATACAACTATCCATTAATAATTGCAATCAAGTAGCTTGAACAAGTGGCATAGTTGGTTAAGGGCTTTAAGTTCGTTCCATGTAGGTCTTGAGATCAATTCTCTCCGCCTCGATTGACCTAGCTATTGGTTAGTTCAAGCCCAATTTGTTGCCTTTGAAATTTATAAGGGAGACTTGCCTTGTCAAAGAACTAAACTCTCGCTAACATGTTGATTCCTCTTGATAAAAAAAAAGAAAAGAAACAATCAAAATCAACTAAATATTTTTTCAACAATTTTTTTCTATAAATTAAACTAATTAATTGTACTCATTATCATATCCATAAAATTTAATTTATAACGATTTTTTAAATTTATTTCTTTACTCATTTAACCAATCATAATTGAATTAATGACTTATATTGTTTTTCTTGTACGAATGCTTATTTTTTCTTCGACATATAGTGACCCCATTAACCTTTCATAAGGCAGAAGTAAGAAGCTATTAGAAAAAAATACATACTCATTTCAAAACTTGGCAATCAATTCTAAAGCTTTTACATCAGGTGAAAGCAAATGAAAGACTGGAAACGTCCATTCGGTGCATTTTTATTACACACAAACTACGTAGTAGGTGAGTAGATCTGGCCCGAACAGTTTTAGGGCAAATTGTACAATTTCTACCGTCGGACCCCGCTTCTCAATCAAGGCTATGGATCTGAGAATCCGAAAGATACGATCCCAAAACGCGGACAAAAGTAGCAAAACCTCTCACCTCGTCCAGCGCCTCCCGGGCATTGGGATTCGCCATGGACGCCTCAAAATCAATATAAAAAACAAACTCAAACTGCCTCACAGTCCCTCCTCCATTCACATCCAGCACACGCAGAGCCTCGCTGCCCTGCGGCTTCACCTCCAGCTTTGTCAAATTAATATTATGCAGAGAAAAGACAGAGAGAACCTTCATGAGCACCTCCAGCCCGCCCTCATGGGCAATCACAATACTCGTCTTCCACGCCCGGCGGGTCGCGTCCCGGATCCTGCTGCTCTTTTCTGTTACTGCACCCGTCTCCGCCAAGGCTTCGGGTGTCCGAGCCAGCACAAGAAATCTCGTGACGTTCCATGGCTCGTCCTGCACACCACGGGCGAGCACATCGAGGCCATAGATACCCGCCGCTCTGCAGCTGGCAATGGCCGCCGTGTCTCGCAAACCGCCCGAGCGCACGGACTCGGCGGCGCCCGCGGTGTCCTCCACAGCCTCCCGGGTCACCTCCGCCCCGATTCCTAGCTTAGCCAGCCCTTGGCTGCAGTGGGCCAAGGCCATCGGGTGACTGATTATCCGCCGAAGGTCCTGCTTTCGAACCCCGGGCGCCGCCAGGAGGCAGTAGTTTACAAAGAGCTGGATTTCGTCCACGATATGAAGGCTGTGGTGGAGGAGCAGGTCGTAGTTCCTGACCACGTTGCCTTCCAGAGTTCCTTCCACGGGAAGAATGGCCCGGTCTGCCCGGCGCGACTCCACGGCCCAAATGGCGTCCTCGTAGGCCTTGCATGGCACGCCTGAGCAGCCCGGGTGGACCATTTTGGCCGCCGTCTCGCTGAACGCCCCCGGAATGCCCTGGTATGCTACCCGGACTCCATTTTTGTTTTCCCCAATACCCTCTTCGTCTGAATTACTCCGGATCGATGCCGTGCTGCCGTTTATAACTACCGGCCTGTCGCTGATCTGTTTCTTCTTTTGGTTTCTGATTGCTCTGAATCTTAACCCCGTGCGGGGCTTTTGAGAAAAGTTCAATGCCCCGGTCCTGCTCTTCTTCCATGGCCCAAGCCGCCCCTCTGTGAAAGTGCCTGAACCAGAGGGTAGGTGAAGTTTTAAGTGACCTTTCGCAGCTGCCATGGTGGTCGCTTCAGCATTCCCTGCTTTGCAATTGCAGAGTTAATTTTTTGCGTGATGAATCTGGTCACTTTTCTTTGTTTCCTTTTTCCTGATTTGGGGATGAATTATAATGATTTTAAAAGTATCTGTGGGCACAGAAAGGAAAACGATGCGGGAGTAGTTTCACCTAACAGATTGACTGAAAGGTGTTACCGGCCGGGGAAGGCAAAACCGGGAAGAGTAGGTAGTTTGTTGTGGCCCCACAATTGCAGTTGTACCCACCGGCTAGTGCTGACATGGCATCATGGTCAACAACACCCTTGAAAGAAAATCTGATTTACCTAGAACTTGTGGGTCTCCTTAAGTTATTTTTTAAGAAATTATATCAAAGCTTTAAAAAGCTTTTGGGATTTTGTTGGATAGAAGACATTGCAGCATATGCTGTTTTAAATATCTAAGAAATTATATTAAGTTTTAAAATGCTTTTGGGATTTTTTTTCCAATTAATTAATTTTTAAATGTGTTTATAGTATGTTGGATAGACATTACAGTATATGCTGTTTTAAAGTTTGTTCTTTCTTGTTTTAAAGATATTTGCACTTTTAAGAGGTGCAATGGATGTGTTGATAGGTTTATATGTTGTAGAAAGTTATATTTTAATTTTGATTTTTAATGGTCTTTTATATGTTTTTTATTTTTATTTTTATATTCATAATTTTTTTAATTCAGTATAATTTGGTTTTGGTTATGATAATTTTTGAATTGATTGTGTATCTATTTTTGGTATTTAAAAGTTATTATAATCAAGTTTATGGATTGTGCAAATTTGATGTCTTCAATAATTTGATTATGTTATAAATTGAGTGTAAGACAATCATAACATGAGTTTATAATTTTGTTTTTAAATCTCTTGTTCAAGTACTCACTAATTAATGCAAATAATAGCTTCCAACAAGCACAAAAAGTCACATGCACACATTTAACATTACTCTTACATCCATTTAAATTAACAAATAAATATATTTTTAATAAAATTTAAAAAATAATTTTGAGAAGAACAAATCCTCCATCTTAAAAATGGAAGGGCATATAAATCATTCAAGAGTAAGATGAAAGAATAAGAACAATACAAAATATTTTAAGAATGAGCATATATGTTTTGTGTCTTTTTTTTTGTTATTTTATTCTTGTTAATTAAGTCTTTAAAAAAGATTAAGATCCTTTCTAGGTCCATTGTGTGATAAAGAGACCAAACCATATATCAAATGATGTTCACATATTACAACTTTTTTCATTATATGTGTACCTTCTAAGGTAGATTTGTATAAATAATTGCATAATTTTGTTTCTTTTCTTTAGGAGATGTTCAATTTCAAAATATTTCTCAAGCTTTTGGATTTGTATATATAAACACTCAAAATCATTCACATCCTAGTCAAATATGATTTTATTCTCTTCCAACATTAATTAAATAAAACTAATTATTCAATTAACCTTTCCAATTGTCTTCTAAAATTAATTAAATGAATTCTAATAATTTATTTAGTCAATTAATCATTTCATTCCTTTCTTCTATAGTCCAAATTTAATTAATTAAGTTTATTTAATTAACTTCATTTTTCATATACATATCATCCAAAAATTAAATAAATACAAACGATTTATTTAATTTTTTTAATTTTTTTAAATTTTATTTTATCTCAAGTCATTAGTTGACTATAACCAATTAGTTAGCTCATAAATCTACTTGCACATTATTAAGCATGCTTAACCATTGTCAAACTTACGTATGTTATGTATGTACATGGCCCATGCTTCCAACTTTCTCACAAAATCTTCTAATAAAATCTCATCCATTGAACCTTTACATAAATCCAATTTTTTTTTTTTTTGGACTTCTAGAAAGGTTATTTTTTATCCTCATCTTTATCCTTTTTCAAGAGAATCTAGACCATCCAAATCCCTTTAATCTTGGACACATTTAAGTGCACCAATCATAAGGTGACTCTTGAAGACTTCTCTTTCTCCCAATCCTTTCAATCAACTTCATCCATTGACCCTTCAAATCAATCTCAACCCTTGATCAATCATCCGTCTGATCTATAAATAACACCTTTTGTAAGCTATTTTCATAAGCTCATGAAATGTAAATTTATGTTGTCAATTTAGGCAACAACATATAATCGTCCATCATTCACCCCCCCAACTACCCCAATGCCTCCCATTTTCTCTATTCGTGTTAAGGAAAGTTGCTTCTTGTGGTACTTTTTATACTCACGCTTTCAACATCCATCCTTAACCCCTCCATCCATTAGTCCATCACTCCATTCCCCTATCTAAGTGATTCCTTCGTCATTTCATCCTTGTCTCTAGACTTGGTTATCCCTTATCATTGGTTCCATGCATCTACCTCCCAAACACTCCCACAACAGTCCACCTAAATGCAAGTGATTCAATCCACGCCAATCTTGCCAAGTAATCTAGTGCATCATCCAACAATATCCATCAACTTTTTACCAACCTTATTGCAAACCTTGATCTATTTTACTTAAATCATCGTCATTGGGATATATCTTTTCCAATCCTTACATTTGTCTCATTGTCAACAACACTATCATCAATATCAATCAATTAATCAATTTTCATCTTGATTAGGGGCAACATCTTGTATGGCTTTTGAATTGTTTGTGCATATGTTTGTGTGTTTGCAGCATGTGTGTATTATTGTTTTGCCTGCATCTATCATAGTTCTTGCAACATATCACTACAACAACATCATGGTCTCTAATATTACAATTTCATATGGCATATGTTTTCTTACAATCTTTTCTTGAGTCAATTCATTATACACTTGATACATTGTCATTGGTCCTTCTAGCTTGGTGCATAATATCAAGTGCTACAAAAAATAAAAGGCTGCTCAATCAAATCAACATGACTATCATTCTCCCCTCATCCATTTTGCATATCTCATTTCATCCATCTCTCAACCAAACTTCTCATCCTCATACATCCATCATTTTATCTATTGTTATATGTTATCCTTTAATTCCTTCATCCATTTTGAGAGCACAACTATATTTTTCAAACTAACCTATCCTCTCAAGGGGGCATACCTACCTCTTTCCTCTTCATCACTCCCCTCCTTCCAAAGATTGGGGCATCTTTCCATTAGTCCCATCTCTTCTAAATACTAATGATTTATCTTTCTTTGAAACAACATTGCTTCATCTAGTTACATTTTCATCTCAAAGTGGAGCAAAATATAGGCACCTAAAATCATTCACATTTTAAACACATCTTATTTTATCCTCTTCCAATGTTAATTAAATAAAATTAACTATTTAATTTATCTTTCCAATTATTTTCATAAAATTAATTAAATAAATTCTAACCATTTAATTAATTAATTAATCATTTCACCCCTTTCCACTTAAACCTTGAACTTTCAATAAATTTATTTAATTAAATCCACCCTTTATATCCCTATCCTCAAAAAATTAAGTAAATACACACTATTTATTTAATTTTCTTTTCCATGCTAAGCTCTAAGTTTACTAAAACTATTTAGTTAACTAGTAAAAAAATTTGTATATTCTTAAGTATGCTTGATTCATGATCAAACTTACATATGTCATGCATATACATGGCCCATTCCTTCCACTTTCTCATAAAATATTTTTATAAAATCTCATCCAGCTTTCTCAAGATCTTGACTCTTCATGTAAAAGAAAAGGACTTCCAAAAAGGTCCCTTTTGATTTTTACCTTTCATCCTTTCCCAAGAGAATCTTGACCATTCACATTCCTTTACTTTTGGACCTCTTCAAGTACACCAATCACAAGGAGGTATTTAGAGGCTTCTCCTTCTCCCAACACTTTCAATCAATGTTATCCATTGATCCTGTTGCCCCTTTGACATTGGTTTTGGCATTGATGTCAGGTTGAATGTTCAACTTGGCACATATTGAGGTGACACACATTGGTATGTATATACAAGTTTGACATACATTTGTGGCATTTATTGAAGGTTTAAGTGTTGTTTGATTGGTGTTAAATATCATTGGGATGGCAATGTTCTTTTGTTACAAAGGAAGAATATATTTCTATGTTTATGGGCGACTTTGACATTGAAAAGTCTTTGAGACAACAATTTTTGTTGAGGCAACAATATTTGATATGCATATGAGTTTTGCTAGACCGACACATGAGTCTTGGTCATTATGAAGGTTGGTCACTTTCATAAAAGTGAACAAGGTGGACCGACGTATATCATTTAGGTATTATGATGTTTACATTGAAACAATGATAATTGTGCTGATTTGCAAAGGAAACATAGTTAAGTGGGAACACCGACATCATTAAGTGGCTCAAAGTAAATGTTTGTTTTGTGAAGGATATAGACACTATGATTGTGCCCTAATAGTTTTCATTTGGTAAATATAAGGCAGTTTATTCATAGCTGATTTAGGGCTTGGAGAGCTTGATGAAAATGGTGGTAGAGAAGCTTGGTGAAGGAAGGAAAACATGAAGGATAGTGTGGTCTTGCGGCTAGCTGTTAAGAAAGTGGTTTACATGCTTAAATGACAGTTAAAGCTTTCAATGAAGAGTTCTTTTTGGTAACTCGATTCCTTTCTCTCCTTGGTTATTGGTTAAATTGGAAATGGTTAAGAGAATAAGGTCGTTCTTTTTGCTCATAGTTGAGTTCTTCATGTAGATAGCAGTCGGGTTCTCTTGTTCCATAGTGTATGCTATCAACCTTGCTTTCATATTTATCATGGAGTTTGAAAGTGTTGCTTATCTTTTGGCATATGGGCTTATAGTTTTGTGTTTTCAAAACCCTATCTCTTGGGCATATCGTGGTCATTTCTTAGTTTGGTTGATGTTGTCTAAATGGGGGTTTACACCATGGTTTTATTGTTGTTTTTGTGTCAATAAAGTTTCACAAGGGTTTTTATTTGCATTTAAAAATAGGTTCATTGTTTTGGCATTTGTATTACCCATTGCTAGGGCACGGGTTTTTGTCAAATACATTGTTGTCCTTAATGTCTTGAAAAGGGTTGTTATTGCAATTGTATAGACCTTGTACATGTCTTGTTGGGTTGCATATGCATGATACAAAGAGTTTATGTTGTAAAAAGTCTATTTAATTTATAGCAGTAAAAGCATGAACAATGCTGCACCACGTGAGGTTCTGAAAAACAGTTATGCAAATTACATTTGATAGTTTTATTCAAAGGCAGTTGGCAACAAATGGTATCCTTTGATTGTTATAGAAATAGTGTTTTGGGGCTGTTTTTGGTTCGGTGCTTTACAGAGATATATCCAGTTGAATTTGTAAACAAAATTCTGTAATGTTGTTTTGTAAACAGTATGCAAAACAGTGAGATGTGTAAATTGATATATTTTGTATTTTAAAGATTCCACACCAATGAATTTTAGGATATAGAATGTGTTAGTTTGGAAAGTGGAAATGTTATGTAGTGAAAGAGAGAGATCCTCTGTAATTGATTGATTCACAATTCATAAATATTGTATGTGAGTTGTGTGTGATCAAAGGCCAATGAGGCTGTATTTGGCAGTGAGGCATATTTGTAACCAATGAGGTTTCTTTGCCAGTGAGGCAGTTTTGATAAGCCAGTGAGGCATTTACGAATGGTTTTTCATCCTTATGAGGGTTTTCCACTCATGAAAAATACTGTGTTATGACTCTTTTGTGGATGCTTTTTAATCTTGCTATCTTCTATATTTATATTGCAACATTTGAGTTTATATGTTGTTTGAGAATATGAATTTGGTTATCACATTTGATCATAATCTTGAAATTGAACATTTGTTGTTTTCAGAGAGATTAAGTGGTTTTGAAATATCAGTAAATTGAAATTGTTTATTAAGACACTAATTCACCCCCCACCCTCTCAGTTTCTTTCATACTCCAACAAGTGGTATCAAAGCCATACCCTTGCATAAGTCTAACAAACTTAAGGGGTTCCTGGTTAAGGAGTACTTGTTATGGGAAATTTAGAAGGAGAAGAAATATTATTTATGGCAAAAATATGCTCCATTGAAAAAGAAAAAGAAAAACCTGCAAACCAATCTGATCTTGACATAGAAGAAGTTGAATTTGAAGGTGAACTAATATGTGCTTTAGGTGAGATAAAGAAACTTAAAAAAGAGGTTGTCATACAGAAAAATCAGTCTAAAAAAGATTTAGAAAACTTGAGCAAAAAGGTTAATTATACTGAAAAACAAGTTGCTGATTTAAAACTCCAGCTTGAGGAAAATAAAAGTTTTAGAGGTCACCAAAATGCAGCTTGAAACAAAAGAAAAAGAATGTTGCACCTTAGAGGCATAAATAGTTTCCTTAAGGAAAAAGGTAGACAACAGTGACAAGCTTGTTGATCTTTTAGGAAAACAGAAAAATCATAAGGACAAAACTGGCCTAGGTTTTATGGAAGGTCAATGCTCATATTCTAATGAGCTTCATATTCATGCTGACACAAAAGTTGTAAAACCTTCAAATAACAACAAGAGTGCTCCCTCTATAAGTAATCTGCACTTTTATGGCTATTGTTTCCATTGCTATCAATTTGGACACAAAGCAAGTGAGTGTAAGGTTATAACTTAGAGGAGACCTAGTTTTCTAAATGGTAATTTGTTTCAATTTTTGAACAGATTGAAGTGTTATAATTGTGGAAACCTTGGACATATTGCAAGATTTTGCAACTCTAATCTTCATATGCAACAAAAGAAAACTTATACTCTTCCCAGAACATTATTCAAAGTTGATAAAACAAAGCTTATTTGACAACCCAAGAAACTTGACAAAAACATTGAAGCTATGTTTGTACAAATAAATCTTCATGTCAAAAAGGAGTTGTGGGTTGTTGATAGTGGATGCTCTCACCACATGACTGATGATAAGAGAAAATTTACTCAATTCGAGGATTACATTGGAGGTTCAGTTAAATTTGGAAATGACTTTTGCATTTTGATCAAGGGAAAAGGAACTATCCTCTTGGATGATGAAACCCCTTTGCATGATGTCTATTATGTTGAAGGGTTAACTCACAATCTGTTAAGTGTGAGTCAAATTTGTGATAACGGATTTAGTGTTTCTTTCAATGCACAAGGGTGTGAGATCAAAAATAAATCTGGTAAAGTTGTTGCAACTAGTTTAAGAACTAAAGGCAATATCTATAACTTGCATGGGATTGTGAATAGAAGCAAAGATGAACATGTATGCTTCATGGGTCAAGTTGAAGAGATTAAATTATGGCACAAAAGGCTTGGGCATATCAATTTTGACAATCTTGTCAAAATTAGCAAGAATAAAAATGTAAGAAATATGCTTGTGATTTCCAAGCCTACCAGTGAAGCTTGCAAAGAGTGTTAATTTGGTAAGCAAACCAAGGTGAGTTTCAAATCTAAAGAACATTATTCTATGAGACCATTTCAACTTGTACACTCTACCTTATGTGGTCCTACATGGAAAAAGTCTCTTAATGGTGAAAAGTACTTTATGCTTTTCATTGATGACTATACCAGGACGACTTAGGTAACTTTCTTAAAACATAAATCTAAAGCTTTTAGAAAGTTCAAAAACTTTAGGAAATTGGTTAAAAAAGAATATGATCTAAAACTCAAATTCCTAAGATCAGACAAAGGAGGTGAATATACTTCAACAAAGTTTGTGGAATACTGTGAGGAACATGGTATCAAAAGACATTATTCAGCCCCTAGAACACCACAACAAAATGGGGTTGCTGAAAGAAAGAATAGGACTGTTAAAGAAATGGAAAGAATATTATTACATGATGCAAATCTTCCAAATGTGTATTAGAAAGAAGTTGTACATATAGTTGTTTATACTCTTAACAGGGTACAATTAAGGGTAAAAACAAAATATACACCATATGAACTGTGGTATGGTAAATCTGCAAATGTTTCTTATTTCAGAATGTTTGGTAGTAAATGTTATATAAAAAGGGATGATGATAATATGAGCAACTTTGAGTCTAGGTGTGATTTCCTTCCAGTCCGTAACAACCTTTGGTGCAAAGGCTCTCCTTAGAATTGGTATTTCATCTGGTCTTTGTCCTCCTTTTCTCAGGGAACTCTACTTGATTTCTTACCTTTGTCCTTCTTTGTAACTGCCCCCGAGGATCCTGCACCCGATTCCATATATCCTGCAAACAAAGTCATGATGAGCACAATCAACCATGAAGACACAAATGTTAGCCAAAATCTCATGGACAAAGCTAATTTAGACAATGTATCATTCCAGAAACCAAGCATTTTCTTCAAGATGTCATTAGTAGTTTGCTAAAGGGAAATTGGACAACCCGGGCCCAGGGGGCCAGACTTCCCTAGTAGGAATGTTGTTTTGAAGGGCGAACAGGGCAGTGAAATCCGTGTGGTCTCTCCTGATCTTAGATTTTGATGGTTTGAAAGGTTCACGTAGGAGAGGGTTAAATTTAAGCACGCAGGTCGAGATTGGTTTTCAAATTGGAGGTCATTTGGATCCTTATTGGAGCATCTAGAGGTGCAAGGCGGGAAAGCCGTCCATAATTCGCTGTTTGGAACGGCCAGGAGGAAATGGAATTCTGGGGGTGGAACTCTGGGGTAGGAGTTCTAGGGTTTGGGAGGCGGTCGGTGAATAACCATTCAAAAACGACAAGCATTGAGCAGAAGTTCAGTGGGGGCAGCCCGACGGATCGGACCCGACATCACGTTTGGCCCTCAGATTTTCTTGTTAAGTTTTTCTTCCAGTGATCAAAGGGGAGGGACCCAGAGGTCGGAAGGAAGGGTTGGCTTATCCCTTGGAATCAACAAAGGCGAGATAGAGTCCCACGGGTGGCACTTCGACAGAGCAGGCGCGGCGAAGGAAAATGCGTTTGAGTTTCATCATTCCGCCCTTGCAGCAAATGGAGGCTCGGGACCCAGAAGGCAGAAGGTAGTTGAATGACATCCATTCAAAAACGGTCAAGTCATCATAGAAGTCTGCAGACAGAGCTCCACGATCTGGGATCTGGAGGATGCTGTGGATGTGGCACCTTGCTCTCTTAACTTGGTCAGCAAATGGCATGACGGGGCCTAGGGCGCGGGCGGACGAGGCCGACATGCCATTTAAAATGACGAAAATTGCACAACATCCCAGGGACAGATTCTCGCGAGGACGGGCCCAAGAGTTCTCAAAGGAAGCAAAGTTAAGTTATAAATCCCGACGACAATCAGGGCAAGGAAATCCAGGGTCACGGGTCCGGGGAATCAATTTTCCATCGTTTCAAAGTTAGGCGGGTTTTGATGTTTTCTTGATGGCGGCAGGAAGGTTCAGACCCGGAGGGCGCGAGTGCTCTGCGCGAAGAATGGCCCTGAAAGGGTAAAGTTTCGAACTTAGATTTAGGGCAGTCTTGGAAGGTTCCTAGCAATTTGTCAACATGGGTTTTTTAGGTTTATCCTTCCTCTATCAAATGCATGTGCTTTCATCTCCATTTATTAAATGTTTTGATACAAATTCACTGAAAACACAAAGGAAGGGCAGACGAAAAACTCACCACAAGATCTCGAAAAAGACGACAACTAAATCCTCGAGGAATCAACAAATGAAAGTAGCGGGAGCGAGGGCGACAGGCGACGAAGGCAATTGATCTTCCCTGGCGGCTCTAAACTCCTCTGGCTATCCTAACATTGTGAAAATGATAGGTCGGGCTAGATATTTATACCTTTAATCAACATTTAATACGCCCATAAATGCCCGTACGGAGGATGAGAGAGTTGGTGGGTTCAAATCCCAGATGGCGGCGGGAGGTCCGGGACCCAGAGGCCGGAGTGATGCGAGCTGACGACCGCTTCAAAGTTGTTTTGGAAACCATCAGTGAAGGGGAGTTCAAGGTTCGATGGTTGGAACGCCGACGTAGATTGGTTGTCTCGCAGGGAAAACTCACCACAGAGTCCCAGGAAGAGAAGTTCGGTGGAGCAGGCCCGACTCAAATGAAAGTTAATTAATTTTCAGCACAAGTCGGGAGGACGATGATCAAGGAGCTGGGACCCGGGGCACGGGAAGGCGAAGGTCTTTAGCCGTTTCAAGACAACAAACACACAATGTAAACCCAACAAGGGAAACCCGAGGGGTCAGGTCCGGTAGGTCCCAAGGCCGCTGGCAGAGGCAAATTGCCAAAGGAACTCTGCAAAGGCCCAAGACTTAGCAAATTTGAGGGGATGAAAACATGGCCAAATTAAGGCAAGACATGAGAGGCACATTGACCATCTAGGGCACCAAAATGGGGGCACACAAAATGAGGCGGTGACAAAACGACTTGACAAGGCGAAGAAAAGAGAGGGTCCCCATTCCTAACGGGGCGTGTGTGTTGAGGGAACAATAGGATTTTGGTTCAAATTTATCAATCTTTGAGGGTTGTTGAACAACATCTTTATTTTCATCCTTTTTTGGTTCTATTACAGTGTAAGAAGGCTTAACTTCTCCAAAGATAAATATTTTTCTATATAAAAGCATCTTGGCCACAAGATCCTAAAGATTGTACTCTTTCACACTAATACCATAATTGATGAAGATGCATTTTACAACCACTTTCTTCAAATTTGACCTTTTCTCCCTAAGAACATGAGCACATGTCTTACAACCAAAAAATATAAGATATCTCGATAAATAATCTTTTCCGAAACACACCTTTATAGGTGTCCTATCAATAAGAGATGGTGTAGGAGAACTATTTACTAGGTGAAAATCTATACTAATCATTTCTACACAAAACCTTTTCCAAGATAGCCCCACTAAGCATACTCCTAGCCCTCTCCATCAGTGTCCTATTCATTCTTTTTGTAACACCATTCTATTTAGGGGTGTATGGAGTTGTTGTACATGTCTTTCTACTCCATGATCCTTATAGAGCTTGTCAAAATTTGTTGAACAAAACTCATCACCAACCAATCCTTAACATCTTAATCTTTTTATTAGTCTAAACCTATACAAGAGCCTTCACTTCTTTAAATCAAGACTAAAGACTAATCTTTCAAATTTACTTCTCAAAATATATATACCCATGTCCTTCTAATGTAGTCATCAATGAATGGTACACAATAAATAGATTATGAAATTGAAGGAACATTAACAAGAACAAAAGCATCATAATGTAGAAGGTCTAATACTTGAGGATATTATGAGAACTAAAATAAAAATGAATATGGTTTTATTTTCATGAAACATAATGTTCACAAAAATAAAAATCAAGGTTACAACCATTTAGCCTCTCAACAAAGATTTTTTTCAAGGTCCTTACACCCTTCTCACCTTGTTGGTGTGAATGGGGTTATTTCCTAACTAGTTATTAGTGAGGACCTATTTACATTATTATAAATTTACTTAGGATAAAAGATTCCTTCTAGAAGTCTTAGTTGGCTTTTCTGAAACTTATCTTATCTAGCTAGTAATGCTTGATTCCTAGGTAGTTAGTTTGTTAGTTGTATCATGTAATAGGATTAAGACACTTGTCATGATCTTGTCTAATCCTATCTCTCTACCTTGCCTTTATAAGCAAGGCATCTCATGTACAAATTTATATTCAACCATTATTCAATCTTGCATTGTTGAAGCAAGCTTTCTAGCCATTCTCTCTCTTGTGGAAGATATTTTGGTCTAGCAACAGTTCTTGGGGGTGTTGGGGAGTCACCATTAACTCCCACAAGGTATCAAAGCTTTAGTGTTGCAAACTTCTCATATTTAAGGGACCAATCTTGGCATGAAATTTTTATTGGGTGCAAATTGGGGTCTTGAGAACCTTGCCATTGAATCTAGGGTGCTAGAGAAAGTCAAAATTGGCTTTCATTTCATCAAAATTTGGCATATTTTGTCAAATCTGCAAGGGTTTGATGCAAGCCATTTTTTACTGGAGTTGTTTTCATTTTTGCTTCATAAATCTAGCTTCCACTCATTTGTAAGAAAAATGATTTCTGGGTTTTGTAGCCATAGTCCAAATCTCATTTGGGTATTATTCTAAATTTTGCATATCTTGAGTAGATTTGAAGAAAATTTCTATCCAAAAAGTGTCATGCATCATTTTTCTACAGGTTGAAAGTCGAAAGAAATTTATTTTTTCATCTTCCACTTGCTAGATTGAAAAATATTTTTGGGTTTTATTCTTAGCATCAAAATATTATCTAGGTATCCATTATTTTTTTTATAAGTAAATTTTCCTTGAATGATGTTTTGTCCTCTCATTTTTAATGGATATCATTATTGTTTATCATCTCTCTTTTGGGGAGGAGTTTTGTCCCATTGGGTTTTCTCCTTTTCTCTAGTTATGAGAGATTTATTTGCATTGCACTTGTACATGGGTACCTTAAATGGCCTTGTAGTCGAGACCCATCTTTGCATCATTTGCATAATAATCTCCTCCTTAAGTTGCACTTATGGGGGGTGTTGGTATGAATGGGTTATTTCCTAACTAGTTATTAATGAGGACCTATTCACATTATTCTAAGTTTACTTAGGATAAAATATTCCTTTTAGAAGTCTTAGTTGGCTTTTCTAGAACTTATCTTATCTAGCTAGTAATGCTTGATCCCTAGGTAGTTAGTTTGTTAGTTGTCTCATGTAATAAGATTAAGACACTTATCATGATCTTGCCTAATCCTATCTCTCTACCTTTCCTTTATAAGCAAGGCATCTCATGTACATTTATATTCAACCAATATTCAACCATTATTTAATAATATTGCATTGTTGAAGCAAGATTTCTAGCTATTCTCTCTCTCTTGTGGAAGATATTTTGGTCTAGCAACTGTTCCCGAGGGTGTTGGGGAGTCACCATTAACTCCCACATATTTGACCCATCCTTTGTTGTCATAGCACGGTTTTCTTTGTAAGAAGCTTAATCTACAAAGCATGATAACCCTTAGATACCCATAAATAATGATAATTAGAAGTAGGTACACGAATATTCTACATTGCTAGCTCCAATGGTGAAGGTGAAGGTTTTGTAGATCTCTTCATTGTAGCAATACAAGAACTATTACACTAAATAATGCATGCATCTAACTAAAACATAGTTCCTATCTAAACACTCTTAGCAAGAACCATAGCTACTCTGACCATCTTGCATCCTCTTCTCAAAAACAAAACTATACACCTAAATAATTCAATTTACATATAAAAACTAGGTTTTGTGCCAAACCAAGGATATACAGTATACCACTAATCCCCTTCACTTGTACATTAAGGAATCAAATAAGGAATCTATCACAAACAATAATATTTAGATGTAAATAATGTCCAAGGTATACCTTCCCACCATCATACTCTTCATATTTTGTAAACCTACCTCAATATGAGGTCAAAGATACACAAAAATCCATCATCCATCCACCTTCTAATGCATGTGTAGTCAAGGCTGCAAAAAATGTATCACCATCATCCTAGGAGGACTTCTAACCCTCATTATCAAAATCTCTCTTTCTTCTTCCTTATAATATCTTTTATAATGACTAATATCATTGTAGTTCCAACATTTTACCTTATATTTACAAGGAGATTCAAACCCCCCATGAGATTTGAGATCTAGACTTGTCTCGCTTCTTATATTTCTTCATGCCTTTTTTTTCTATGTACCATGAACAAATAGGGCATCCTTGGTAGATTTACAATTATTTCTTCACATCTCTTTAGAAAGAAACTATGCCACCAAGATGGTCTCATGAATTTGGAAAATAACACAACAAATTCATGCAATGATTATCCTCCTCTATTTTAATCCAATGAAGTGCAATTGGATAACAACCATGTTAAATTCATTTATCTGTTTAGCTACAGAGCCACCACCCTTCATCTAGAGGGTATACAACTTCTTTCTTAGAAATAGTTGATCAACTAGAGATTTAGCTTGATACAAATATCCTAGTTTCTTCCAAATAAGTGTTCAATAGTATCTTCATGTACATTCAACATCACCAAATTATCCTAATAGAGTCTTATGAGATCATTATCTTTTCTATCTATTTTGATCTTATCTTCTTGTGACATAGAAGTAGGTTTAGATTTAGATATTATAACCCATAGATCTATATCCATGAGAATATACTCCATATTGAGCTTCCAAAGATTAAATTTTGTGCCTAATAACTTCTCCATTTTTATTTTGGATGTACTTGCCATCTCTTACTACAATAAGATCAAACCCTTCTATGCAAGCTCCCACTCAAATGAAGATTAGTAAACAAAATTTCTCTACCCAACATCTAGAATATGAGGTGATTAGGATCTAATACAAAATGAAAGGAAGCAGGGTATGCAAAAATTCTTTCTAAACTAATCTTAAAGAATATTATTGTTCAAACTTTAGATCTTTACAATTCCATAAAGGAGGAACATATATAAAACATAAACAAAATCATACCATAACAAAGGCGTACAAGGGGATAACCCTATTGGGAGAAAAAACACATTGCAAAGTAGCCCAATGCATTATTCAATAATCTTAGAAATATAATTATAATATGCTTGTAGAGCAAGCCTTTATATGAGTATCACTAACCAAATATCTAGAGTAATTGTTGAAGCATAATAGTACCTACAAACCCACTATCAATACCTCCATTTTAAATTTTTATAAATAAGAGAATCAATACACAAAATCATCAAATAGTAATTAAAAAACCACAAGATATAACCATCCAAAAAAGTAGCATCCAAATACCTAGCTAGAAAATCAACCCCCAAGTTCCAAGATGAGTTCATAGGCTAAAAATAGAATTTATCATTTCAATTTTCATAAGAATGCCATATTCCACTCACCAACTTGGGTGCTCCATTTTGGCTTAATTATTTCCATTCAAATATTCCTTATGATGTGTTGTAACATGCATCATAATTTTTTGATTAAGTAATTAGGAAATGGGGTCTTGAACCCTATACAAAAGAAGCCCCTAGGGCATTACCAAAATAGGCCCAAGAATGGCCATAAACAACACATTAACAATGCTTAAAAGTCAAATAAACAACCAAAAAGACCAGAAACAATTTAATAAAAAACAACATGCCCAAATGCTAACACAAAACACAACACAACCTAGGGGAACAAATTTCCCCAATCTATAGTGAGAAAATTATACATATAATCATAATTACCCCTATTGGCAGTAGAAATCCAATGCTTCTTCAACTCTAAAACCTATAGAAAAGAAAGAGTGGTAGCAAAGATGCTCATTTGATTTTAGTGTTAAACCTTGTCATGGTCTTCATATTTTTCTCCATCCCCTCAATTTTGGCATTCATAGTCTCTACACAATAGGGATTTCTAAAAGTGATGTCAAACAATTACCTATAATTTTTATTTTCCCAAAAATAAAGTTGATAGCCCAAATTTTGAGTTTTTGTGTTTCATAATCCAAAAACTACACTCTCCATATACTTAACATGAGGAGCTATCGGTTCATTTTAATAAGTCATTTTTCATCTTGCCTCTTTTTTGTGTGTTAAAAGTTTTTGAAATCACCATTTATTAGTTTCCAATTGCTACTCAGTCGCTACTTCGTTGTCTGCTATGTGGTGATTTGCTTCATGAGGAGCCTAATAACTACGAGTCTTTGAAGAATGACTAGGGAGTCTAGTCTATTCTTGAGGATGTTAATCTAGCATCCTACATTGAGATGATGAAAGTCCACAACCTTTCCCTTTTGGCCGAGCTCACTAATTCTTGGAAGGATGATTTAGTTGATGTTAGGGGCCTCTCTTTCTTAGTCACAATTGAGATTATATTGGTGGTTATTGGTCATCCCATGGAAGGAGTGAACTTCCCCAAAAATCCTAAGAGAAACCACTAGAAGGATATGGATAATATTTTGAAAAGGGGTGAGAAGATCAATCGTTTGCAAAAGGGTTTAATAGAGAGGACATCCCAGGGGTCTGGAAGAAAATTGTTGAGGTTCTTATAAGGTATGTTGGCCTTGAAGGTCAGTATAAAAGGTTCCACTCTCAATTGTTTCCAATGCTTAACCATTTCAAGAATGATGTGAAAATGAACTTTTCTTTTTGGATACATTCTTCGTTGGAGCAATTGGTTAAAGTCCTACTAAACAAAGGCAAGTCCTTACCTCTTCACCAAGAATTAAATTATTGGCTCTACTAGTATAATCTAGCCCTCATTCTAGCTGTCTCCTTGCTCCCTCGTATTACTAACCCCTCCCTTGTCCAAAAGGGTATGAATTCAAACAACACTACTAAATATATTGGATCCACTTCCTTTGTTACCAAAATCACCCCCTCTCTAAGAGCAAGAATACCTGATCCAACTCCCTCATTCCTCTAAAGTAAAAGCCATAATTGCCAATTCCCCTGCTTTTTTCAAAGAGAAAAATGTTTCTTTTGTGAACCCCCCTCGAATCTCAATTTTTGATAATGGTTATGGGTCTTCTTGGTCCCCATTCCCTAATGTCACCCCTGAGGACTTGCCTGGCAACTCTCCTCCGTCCCCCAACATGTCTATGAGCCCACCCCCTCTCCTTGGATCAAGGAGCTACTTTCTCAGGTCACGATTGAAGATCCTTCAACCTATCAAAATCCTTGCAAGAATTGTGTTTCTTTGTGTGACAAGATTAATGATCTGTGCAAAGCCACAAACATCCAAAATGACAATATCAAATGGAATCTTGCACAATTTCTTACAACCAAGAACAAGATCCAAAATTTAGAGTTTATTATTCTTAAGAAGGATAGTGATTGGCCTCGAGAGGAGGCTAATGAGAAGCAATGGGAGATGATGAAAGGTATGATTGAGACTTCTGAAAAATGGGTCGAGCTAGAAAAGGAGGTTGGGGTATTAAAGGAGGCTATTGGATCATTAGAGGATTACATGAATTTGAAAAAGGAGGTGGCTAGTTTTTAAAGCAACTTGGACATAATTATGTTTAATTTGTAGGAAATTATTGATTATAGAAAAGAGACTGTTAAGAATATAGTTTTAACCATCTAGGTCTTTCAACAAGAGTTAAAGAACAATTGTGCTAAGAGAGCAAGGGATGAAGCTCCCGTAGCTTCCCCTTCTAGCTCCACCAAGAAAGGTAAATCCAAAGAGAATTCCCTACCCACCACCTTGGAGAAAAAGATCAAAACAATCCCAATGTTTTGTCCTTCGAGGAAAAATTGGAGTTCCTTA
Source organism: Sequoia sempervirens (assembly GCA_007258455.2). Classification (NCBI taxonomy): domain Eukaryota; kingdom Viridiplantae; phylum Streptophyta; class Pinopsida; order Cupressales; family Cupressaceae; genus Sequoia; species Sequoia sempervirens. Next base: position 130,757,968 of record VDFB02271358.1, read on the forward strand.
CCAAGGAGTGGTAGGCCATTAAAGACTTTCACCTTCTTGATGACTGGTAATTGGTTTCCTTAGGTTGTTGGTCGTGGGCTAATCTTGTTCATGCCTCTACTAGTTCTTGGTCCATTTCTTTTAGTTCTTGTTTTTTCTATTGTCTCACTCCTTGTGAGACCCTCTTTATTGTTTATATTATTTCGAAACAGTCTCTTTGTCGTTCTATTTTTATATTATTAAATCATTAGGATCAAGTTCAAGACACCTTTCCTAACAATGTTTAAATGACATTAATCTATCTATAGAATGTCTAGGTGTGAAATAATAAAAAAAGTATTGAGTTGTAAGTGGTGTAAGCTTGGACATATCCATTGACTTAATTCAAGGTAAGAAAATAATAGTATATTGTAAAGATGTTCAAATACCATATGTGGAGAGTGCTCTTCCAATTTAATGAATTCTCCAAATTTCTTGGTTGTAGGTGGTATGCATGATGATCACTATTAGACACATCCTTATTTCCTAAAATGTGAGAATAATGTTGAATCATGGAAAAGGAGGAAACAATTTCACAAATACATTAATATAAAAGGATCTTAAGTGACAATGCACTCCTCACATTTACATATACAATAGCATATAAATTTGAAAGTGAATGATAAGGCATGTAAAATACTTGTCTTTCAAATTAGAAGTAAACCATCAATAAATATATACTGAATGTCATCATTGCATAATGAAATAACATATAA
>VDFB02271358.1:130758801-130812548 GCA_007258455.2 Sequoia sempervirens
ATACAATAGTGTTAGTCTAGATAAGACCAAATGTTTTGTAGATTTTCCTAAGTCATGGTGTACATTTTTTAGTGTTCTATGAACCAGTTTTGTGGTACACATTGTTCTACTATGAAGAATTTGGTCACTAAATCCAAATTTTCAAGGTTACATATGTCTTCCGTAGTTGAAGATAATGTTGACAGAGTATCAGTTCTATAATGGTAGTGTTACTAGTACAAAGAGTATGTTGGAATGCTATACATTCCACTACAAATGAATATTTTGCTATGTCATTCTGAGGAAGTGTTTGAGGATGTTAATAGTGTGTGTGATCCAAGTGGCAAGTGTTGTGGCAGTTTGTGTGTCGAGTTGTGAATGAATAGTTGGTTCATTCAATTATAACTTCAACAATTTTGTTATATGGTGCCAACCTAAAGGTTTTGGGGTCATGCAGAGTTGAGGTATGTAAGGAGCAGATTTATGGGAGTGATTATAGGTCATGTCAACCTATTTTGTAGGTGTGCACCTTTCTGTTTATTTTGCAAGGCGTGTGTGTTAGTGTTTGGAGCTAACATGTTATGTGGTACATAGTACATCTAATTAGGTCAACCTAATTGATGTTTTGGATAGTTGCAATATATATATATATATACAAGTTGATTCATTGTGTGAATGTGTGGAAAGAGTGTGTGAAGTGTGTGTGAAATATTTGGTGTAGAAAGAAGTGTGAATTATAATTATGGTGAAGTATGAAGTGTATTAAGTTAGTTTTCTGAGCTTCAGTGGAACTGTATCTTTGGCATGTTCCAGATGCATTATTCATAGTTCATTTTGGTAGTGAGCAACCCCTTCTTCTATCTCTTTTGTATTCTGGGTAGTGAGCTCTTTGGAAATGAGTGATCGATAGTGAGTCATTCTCTCTTTTGGATAGTGAGTCCACCATTCTATATCAAATATTGCAATCGATTATAATATATTATGAGCTAATAATCACCATGGTTTTTCCCTTTCCAAGGTTTTCCATGTAAATCTGATGTTCTTGTGTTCCTTAATGTGATGCATTCTTTATATGTTCCTTTCATTTATTCCAAGTTAAATATGATGCTTTGAATGGATGTTTGAATTAACAAAGTTAATGAGCTTCAATGAATACTAATTCCCCCCCTTTCAGTATTTTGGGTGTTCAACAAGCATTACTTCCTCTATCATTAGAGTTACCTTCTTTAGGGCTTGCACACCAAGTGGAAATGTTGGAAAATGTTGCAATGATAGTTAGGTTCATCAAATTAATGGAGTTAGAGGAGACAAGAAATAAATCCATAAAACCATTTAAGCTTATCAAGCTCAAGTCAAGAAGACATTTGACAAGAAATTAGTTGATAGTATATTCAAAGAAGGATATTTGGTCTTCAAATGGGATGAATATAAATAAAAGGTTGGGAGACATACAAAGTTTTATACCATTTGGAGTGGCCCATACATCATAACCAACTACAAGAAAGCTAATTCTTTCCAAATATCAAGTCTTAAAGCAAAATAAATACCTATCCAAGTCAATGGGATGCACCTCAAGCCATATTTTTGAGGTTGATTTAAAAACCATGTGCATATCATAGTAGCTTTTTTTTTTAAAATGTGTTATGTACGCTCTACATTCTCATTAGGATAATGTATGACTCTAGTTGTCAAGTTTTCCTTAAAAAATTGTTTACGTACATCATTTTCTATTTTACTTTTGTTGTGAGATATATTTCAATTTTTTTAGGCTAGTCATCCAATGCTTAAATTAGAGTTTTTTAATCTATTTTAAATTTTTACAAAGAATCCATACCCAATGGACTAATAAGGATAATAGATCCATCATTAGTAATAAATAATCTTGTATAGGTTGCCAAAATATTGTCATTTTATGCCTTATTAGCTCTTCCTTGTCATCTAGATGTCTATCTAAAAACCTCATGAGATCGTACATGAGCAAGAAAGTATTTTTGGTTATTGTTTTCTATGATAACCTAATTCCTTTTAGGTATTTTCATTCTTTCTTTGTGTGTTTTTCTTTTACCTGTGACGGAAAATGAGTAGGGGAGAGGAGCCATGTGCAAAGGCTAGATGTGGATAAGGTATACATGAAATATGTATAGATGGTTTATGGAGGTGGTAGGTGGCCTCCAAGTGTATATCTAAACCCTATGTTGAAGCTAAAGATGGGTGGAAATATTTCCCTCCTGATAATAAATATAGGCAAGAGACTATTTCATCAAGATTTATCAAGCTCATCAAGGCTAAGAATTATGTTTGCAACACTCATAGAGAAAATGTTCATGCAACTCAACAAGAGTGTTCCTGCATGTGCTGTCATGAGTGCACTCTTTGGAATCACAAAAAGGTGTTGCAAAAGTCCCTTCTAATGGAGGCTCTCACACATGCTTCACAACAAGATCCTGAAGGAGGTTATTATTACCACTTCTTAGAATTCCATGGGGACTCTAGCTTGATTTTCTCATCACATGGCATCTCTATTCAACATAACCAAGACTCTCAACTAAAATTTTGAAAATTTTACACTAAAAAATTATTAAAAATTAGAACTTTTCTCAGGTTATTATGAAATGAAATACTCAAAAATATCTTTGGCATGGTGTAGGTGCTCTTTTAAATCAAATAATATAGTTTTTCAAGGAAATTGGAGAATGTAAAGTGGGGCAACATTGATTCATCTCATTTTGAGGAGAAATAGAAGGTCCCAAGGTATTAGAGGACTTAGTAGAAAGCATTGTAGGTGATTCCAAATTCAATTTAGCATGTGTGTGGGAGATAATGAAACCTATCTTGTCTCTAATTTTTAAACCCAAAACTTTGGAATCACATCCATTATGAGAGTTGCAAGAAATTTGTAATCACAAGTTCACTCTATTGTCATTGGTTTTCTCTAAAATGGAAGTTTTTTAAACAAGGAAAATAACAATGGCCAATGCAAAATTATAACTTAAATAATCACTTATAGTTGGAATAGGCTCAAAGATGAATAAGAAGGCTGCAAAGATGGTAGTTTCCTAGAAAATGTTGATACTTTTAGATTAAATAGGCTTGAAACATGACCATCAATGAAAAATAACAATGGACTTGGCCTCAAAAGTATCCCCAAAGAAAGGATTAAATCTTCTTATGAAAAAAAATTGTTTCAGAGAATTTTGATTTTAATTTAAATCTAAAGATCATTTTTTATAATTTAGTTCTAGTTACATGTAATGGAATTCATATCTTAAAGATGGGTCAAAAAACTACTAGAACTATATATTTGGATATCATATAATTGAATATGGATGTCTTATAAGATTAATGTTGGAGATGAAAACTAGATCAGGAGGAAGATTCACTTGGTAGTAGTAAAACAAGATCAATGTGCAATAATTTGTTAGAACACACAAATATACTAAGAGGGGGGTGAATTAGTATATCCCTCAATGAATTCAATTCAAAACTTAACAATCAAAACTTGTAACCAAATAGAGCATTCAAAACAAGAGCACACAATCACAACACCAAATTTATGTGGAAAAACCAACAAGGGAAAAACCACGGTGAGAAAAAGGTACTTGGATCTATAGTCCAAATCCAGCCTCACAAAATGAAACAATAGTTACAATAGATTTTAAGGTCTTTAACCTAAGGAAGTTTACAACTCCTTTTTGATCACTTACAAAATGAGGTTACAACCTTAGAATACAACACTTTGATAAATTAGATGATCAACCACCACCACAACACTTCTACTACCTCCAACTCACTTCCTTGAACACTTATACTCCTTTTATTTTGGCTTACTACCTCCAACATTCACACTTCCACTTCTTCCTTCAACTCACTACCTCCAACACTCACTTACACACTTTTGGTTGACTCACTGCCTTCCACACTTCACTTACACTCTTCTACTTTCAGATCTCTACCTCTAACATACATCAAATACTTCCCTACAAGTTCACACTCATATCTCTACCTTCAACACTTTAATTTCAAAAAAATACATTAACCACTCATTGAACACTTGTGCACTTGATCACACACTTGATCTTAAATTTATAACTTCCACAATCATCAAAAAGTTTCTCCTTGTCATCCACACTGAAATGTATGAACATGAAACGTGGAACAACCATATAGAGTTGGCTCCAAAACATCCGCAAGGGAGGGAAATTCACTGAGGTCCAAGCCAAGAGATAAGAAAGACCTATTTTAACTCTATGTGCATTCCCATGTTGGCGCATGCCACAAAAAATTGGTGCAAACAACTTAAAGTATAGAGTTGGCCCAATAAACACTCAACCCACAAAATATTAACTCTAGACTACACATGGAATCAGAGAGACCAGATGACATCATGTAGATTACCTCACAAGAAACAAATTATATTCAAAAGAATTTCCATGCCCTTATTTCACATCTTCATGCAACATTATGCTAGTGCAAGCAAACATACACAAAACCAGTATCTATTGCAAACCTAGACAACATAGTTTTGAGATAAAATAATGATAGCTTGACTTGTGATACACTTCAACAAATGAAACTTGAGGATAGAAAATAGATAGAAATGTAAAAATCACCCTCCAAACTGCAATACCATAAAAAAAAAGCAAAGAAATGTGAAGCATTTCTCTTAACCTTCCAAGACTACAACAACAAAGTCTTCACTCTGCTAATGTAGGAAACTTCTACAGTGACTTCTGTGAACAAAAAATAAGAACATGGATGCTTTACACTTGAATTTTCCTATCCTTCAAACCACATGACCATATCTTCAAAAGAAAAGGAATGTAGAGCATTCTTTGGATCTTTTTCAGAGCAACTTCTTGAGCCATTGATTGTAAGAGATTCTTTTATACAAATTACATCAATTGATAGTGAATAGAAACATTCACTTATTCATGAGAAACAAGAAATAACTGGTATAGCCACTCCTGACATCCAATATTATCCATCTTGATTGTAGCATATGCAACCATCCACACATTATCACTTTGCTGACAACAAAAATATCATCATCAACAAACTCCATACTGTTGACATTAATGGTCCAACATTTGCAACATACTTGCAACAATATCCCCCTTTGACATCAAGTACAAAGGGCTAATGACCTTAAATTGAGCTTTCCACAGCATACACACTCCCATTATCTATATGAACTTCAAAATTCTTCTACCTGCTCGCCCTGAAAGGTAGCCTTAACCAATCTAGGGATAAAAAAATGTCTTAAATTGCTCCCTCTTGATAGATGCATCACCTATGCATCTAGTTAGAAGGAGGGGCAACAACCCCTAACTTATGTCTGAGATACTCAAATGTATCCTTTGAAAGTTCCTTTGTGAAGATGTCTACAATTTCTTCATTTGTGGGCACATACTCCAATCTTACTTCTTGATCCACAACTTTCTCCCTTAAGAAGTGATACCTAATAGATATGTGCTTGGTTCTAGCATGCATCATTGTATTATTTGAAATATTTATGGCACTTGTATTATCAAATACAGTTGGAATGGGATCATCATACATCACCTTGATGTCCTTCAAGGTTTGATTCATCCACAACACTTGGGTGCAACAAGATGTTGCAACAATATACTCTGATTCTGTTGTTGATAAGGATATTGAGTCTTGTTTCTTACTAAACCAAGAGACCAGTTTGTCTCCCAAAAATAAATCTCCACTGTTGGTACTTCTTCTATTATCAACACTCCCAATCAACATTAGTATATACATTCAAAGAGAAGTAATTACCTTTTGATACCACAACCCATAGTCTGGAGTGCTCTTTAAATATTTGAAAATCCTCTTGATAGCCTTTGCATGAGTTTCTTTTGGATAATCTTGAAACCTTGCAACCAAGCAAACAACTTGCATAATATCAGGCCTTGAAGTGGTTAAGTACAATAGGCTCCCAATCATAGACCTATACAAATTTTGATCAACCTTAGGTGTCACATCATGCTTACTCAAATGGAAACCAGTTACCATTGGAGTACTCACTGGTTTACAGTCTTCCATACCAAACTTCTTGTGAAAGCTAAACCTACACTTATCAAAGATTGAAAAATATTAGGATATTAGTTAATATTAAACAAATGAAATGAAATCCTTCCCTATGAAATTGTTGAGTAATGTAAAGGAAATGACAACATTATCAAACTAACATGAAACTACAAGCAAAATGAACATGAAATCTATTTCTAAACTACTCAAACCATCATCCCATAGGGGGATTGGTGCTACTTTGATGTGGAAAGTAGCCCTTTCCCAATCTCTTATTATAATCTCTTGATCCCTTGAAGACGACTTTGATACAAAATGAGTATGAAATCTAAGCTAAAATGTGATGAAAATACATGTGATTGAGAAATGAACTTAGTAGAGTAACAATGCTTCAAGTTGTGGATCCATTTCAAGTAGAAGAGGCTTCTACTTATAGGAGTGAAGGGTTGAAGAATGGGTGAAATTTGTGAATGTGGGATTAAAAGGAGAGCCAATAGGAATGTGACACTTGTCACAAGGCTAATGGATGAAGGTGGAGCACATTTTGAGGAATGTGCATAGTTAAGAGGATGTAAGAGGATTGAATGCATATGGTTGAGAGTGTAAGAGAATGTGGGTGAGGATGTAAGAGAGACTAATGCCCTTGTAAGAGACAAGATGGCATGTAAGAGGGAGTAAATTACTTTGTAAGAGGTATTTATGGGTGTGTAAGAGGCTTTTCGAGGGGAATTGAATGAGGGGGTTGGGAGGAATATTCCTAGGAATATGCCATTGTGAGGATAAATAAGGTAATTAGATAATTAAAAGAAATGAATTTCATGTGCAACTTGGTTAGTTGACCATGGGTTTAGTTTGACCAAGGTTGAGTTAAAATATAGAGAATGTGTAATGAGGATTAGGAGTTAATTAATTCATAATTAATCAATTTGAAGGGATTAGGGGGTTTATGGCATTTGATTTAAATAATTTTATTTATTAAATCATATGAGAGGAATTTAGGGTTTTAATTAAATAAATTGATTTATTTAATTAAACATGATGAACATTAGTGAGCAGGAAGTGAATTAATCAAAATAAACTTAATTACTTGATTAATAGTAGAAGTGATGTTAATTAATTGGAATTGGATCAATAATGTTAGTCAAGAATATTTGAGTTTCTACACTTCTTTAGCATTTCCTTAACATATTTTGCTTGAGAGATAAAAATACCATTATCTGATTGTGCAATTTGAAGTCCAAGAAAGAATGATAACTTGCCAAACATAAGCATTTCAAATTCTTTCTATATTTCTTCAACAAACCTATAGATGGAATAGGTACCAAATTTCTGAAGAACACTGATCAAATGAAAATGGAAGGTCGACTCTAGAAATGGGAATGCAAGAGTGTACATATTGTAAATGTTCCATCTCACCAAAATGCATGGGTAACCAGCCACTAATGTACACTGCATCTGACTAGTACATAGGAACAAATATTAGATACATATCTCACTCCAACATGAAACCAAGGAAGCATAATTAGCACCAACAGTAGAAACCTCCCTATAATGCTAACAAGGGAGAGCCAAGATAGATCCACTAAAATTGAATGCCAAAAAGAAGTGTATGAAGAAGAATTAAGAACATCTAAACATGCACATGAAAGTACCTACAAATAAAAAGGGTGTGAAAACAAAAGGCACACACACATGAGGCAAGAATCATTGTGATTCATTGTTGTTGTGGAAGGGACACTCACTTGACAAAGGTGTGATGGAAAAACAAAAGGTCTACACAACCCCCCATGGCACTTTATATCATAGTGCAAGTACAATTAGGCATAATATGATGTACAAGATCTCAATAGTATATTTAAATTGCTAAGGAATTTTATTTATGTGTATATTGTTGAGGGCCAATATGACACAACAACACAAGCAATACTACTAACAACCTTACCACTCCTAAAAAAGATGACTGGTTGTAAGAATGATCACCTTCCAAGGTCTTGGGAGTTGGTTCACAACTATGTTGTTTTACTAAGTGTTCAATGTGGTTGAAATGTTCAAGGGGGCTGTTGGTTTTGATGATTGTTCTGATTTTGATAACCTTCCTAATTTTGATATTGATTTTGGTTCTGAGGAGGATTGATCCTAAGTTGAGCCATCTCGTTAGTCACTTGGGAGAGATTTTTCTTCATAGTCTCCATCTCAAATGATAAATTGGTAGTTTGTTCATTACCACCATTTGGTCTAGGTTGGTCAATCTGCTACGTTGGTGGAATATTTTCTTGAGGATTATGTCCCCCTTGATTATTTTGGGGATTAGATTGTTGCAGAAAACCAATCATCCCAGACATTTTTGCTGCATTAGTTGCAGAACGGTGTTGAGAAATGTGACTCAAATTTACTGGATTGATCGACTTCCTAGAGCAGTTGTGTTTTCCTCCTTCATCGGTCTGAGTTAAGTCTTTGGTTTTCAAGTTTTTCTAAAGTCGCGAGGTTCTAAAGTTTCATAACCTCCCGACTTAGTGACTATGAAGCGAAGGCTACTTCCTTTGTTCTCGGCGTGTCATGGGTTTTAAGAACTTCTCAACCTCCGACACGAGGTTTGGAAGTTTGGGTTTTGAGTGATAGGGCGATCCCTTTGTTGTCAGCATGTCGTGGGTTTTGCAAACTTCGCAACCTCTGACAAGAGGTTTTGAAGTTTGGTTTTTCAGCGATATAGCAACTTTGATGTTGAAGGATGTGGGACCCGATAGGATGGTGGATCATGACGAAGGCCGACAGTTGGCGATGATGTAGAGGACGTATGGAATGTGGGACCATGTGCTCGGTGAACATCGGTGAGATGGTAATGGATGTATTTTTGACTGGGTGGCATGGTGTTAGGTGGATAACCCTAATTTTGACAATGGAGATTTATTTGACTACTTATCTAGACTACCAGAATTGGATGCTAGATGATGGCATGTGGCTCGAGCTGTAATCCTAAATGGTTGCGGTAGTTGAAGAGTCGAGAGTGAGCAATGGTTACATGAGGGTGACTGGCTAAGAAGCTGGGTAGTCAAGAGAGAGAGGAAGATGATCTCAATGCTAAGAGATGAATCTCGTAGAAGGTGAAGGTTGAATAGTGAGGCCGAGAGGCTGGTGGTCAAGCCATGAGGCTATGTAGCTGAGAGAGAGATGAATCTCGCAGAAGGTGAAGACTGAGTGGCTTTGTGATAGTGAGGCCAAGAGGTTGGTGGTCAAGCCATGAGGCTGTGTAGCCAAGAGAGATGAATCTCACAAAAGGTGAAGGCTGAGTGGCTGTGTGACAATGAGGCTAAGAGGCTGGTGGTTGGGTCGTGAGGCTATGCAGCTAAAAGAGATGTCTCTCGATAATAGAGGAGAGATCGAAGTAGGGTTATGCTATCAGATTCTCTCTGAATGGAACAAGATGTAAACTCTATAAAATCTTAGAGGTTGTATTGTATTTGCAACTGTATTTTGTTGTTGAAAAATACAATGGTGATCTAGGCTTTTGGAGTGTTGGGTTTTTTACCGAAAGGGTTTTCCCCACGTAAATCTGTGTGTTCATGTTTTTTGTTCCATCTTTCATGTTTAATGGTTTTGCTTGATTGAATCTTTTTAATAGTGTTGTTTGGAACTAGTTTAAATAGCATTAAATTTTCGCAAAAGGATCAATGTGGGAAATTAACTATGTTTCTGCTTTGTGGCATAGTAGTATGTGTCTTTGAGGTAATCAAGAAAAAATAAAATTACTGAAGGAACTGCTGATCTTGGATGCCCTTTCTGAGATGCCTGATATTTCCCTACAAGTGGTTTCAGAGCCTTCTTCTGGGATGTGTTTCTTCCTAGTGTGTTGTTGGTTCTAGGTATTCCTTCTGTGAAGATTTCTTAGTCTATCAAGCTTGAGGAAATTTGGAGGAATCGACTGATGTATTGATCCTTTGGTGAGTGGAAATTCTTGCTCTTTTGTTTAAGTTTCTGAGACAACACGCAACATGGATGATGGGGAAGATGGAGAAACTTGAGTTGGTCATATTGGAATGATGTGACTTCAAGCTCATGAGTTGGCAATGGTATAACCCTAATGCATGCGGTGGAATATTTTGCTTCGTGGCTGTGTTGCAGCAAAGCTTTCATATTGGGTGTATGTGTGAGGGGTCCCTGATGATATGGAGAATTTTGGGTTGTTATTCAGTCATGGAGTAATGTGCTTATGCTAGGTGTTTTTCTTGGTAATGGAAGGCACAGTTTTATGGTACCCTGAGTGCAAGTAGGCTATAGAGCTGATCATTGGATGATCTGGAAGCTTCTGGAATAGCCTATCTCTCTCATATACATGTGCATGTTGGTGGTTTTGGAGTTGGTTTGAAATGAGCCTGGTGTTCCTAAATTGTTGTAGACATGTAAAATGTCCTGATTGATACTATGCATCTGATTTCGATCAACTAACACCATTTCTTCCTAAATCACTTCAAATTGATCAATTAATTGAATAATCAACATATTTAATTAAAATCATCAAATTTAGCTATTAATCAAATAATTAAATTTATTGATTAATTCACCCTTCTTCTAACTAATTTTTCATCATATTTAATTAAATCAACTCATTTAATTAAATCCTCTTTTAATCCTCTCATTTAATTAAAAAAATCAATCAAATCAAATGTCACATTAATTAATCCTAAATCAGCTTTCTAATCATCATTATCAAATCCTCTAGCTTTTAACTCCTCAAGAGTTAAATCAATCATGGTCAATTAACCAGGTTGCACATGAAAATAATTTCAATTAATTATTTAATTCATCTATTTTCCCTCACCAATGAATATTCCAAGGAATATTCCTCTCAACAACCTCTCATTCAATTTCCCTCCAAAGGTTTACAAAAATCTATCACATCCTCTTACATTTACAATAAATTATCTTACAAGCTTTCAAATCCTCTTACATCCTCTCAAATATCATTCAATTCCTCTTACAACAATTTTAAATTCTCAACCAACAACATTTACTTCTCTTCCATCTTCCTCCACTCACACATTTATCAAATTGTGCTCCACCTTCCTCCAATAGAATTGTGACACTTGACACATTCTCATTGGCTCTCAATTTATCCCACATCCATCAAAATCATCTCAATCTTCAACCCTTGGCTTCTATAAATAGAGGCATCCTTTTCATAATATGGATCCACAACTTCATATATTTCCATTATAGTCATTTAAGTTCATAGTTTTCCATCATTTTCAAGCATCATAGCTAGATTATAGTCAACTTCATCCTTGGATCATCTTCAATCATCAAGCTTATCAAAGGGATTGGGAAAGGGATTCTTTCCACATCAAAGGAGCACCACTCCCCCAATGGGATGGAGGTTTAGCTAGTTCAAATTGATTTACATGTTATCTTTCATTAAGTTTCTTGTTATTTTCATGTTTTCTTTGAACTTGGCTAAAGAATTTCATAGGGAGCATTAGATTTGCTTTTCTAACATGTTTGACACTTGGTTTGTGATCTCTTGTTAGTTTGTGTAGGTTTTGTGCTCACAACTATTGTTTCCTTTTAAGGATGTTTTATACTTTCATGGCTCTAATATGGTTTTTTAGGTTTTACATAATCAAGCAAAACTTGTGGTTATGTGGAGATATTGTTAAGCTATTTTCTAGACCCTAGATTTTGGGGTGTGACTAGATGAGAAAGTTGCAGCTCGGTATGGTGTGAGAAGGTGTGATTCTTTCTTTGCATGAGAGTGTTGGTATGTGATATGTCACACAACATTCCTGTGGTGTTGCCTATTAGTTCCTTGACTATGGTGCTTGTGGTGGACATGATCAAAAAATCGGATCTAAGCTTGGTTTGGTGTTTGAGTCAAGTTTTTCTACATTGTTATTCTCTTTGAGATCTCAGTTTTGTAGTTTCCAATGCGATGATGGGTTTTCATGTTTTATTTTGAATGGATCTATGAGTTGTGCAATTTTATGGGCTGTCTTTACCTACATGTTTGTTGTGGGACAACTCAAAAGTGAACTGTCTATATCCACAAGATCTATTTCTGTGAGGGTACAAACTTGTTAGTTGGCCTTGTCTGTGGTCACTTGTGCATTGGTGTGGTTGCTATGAGATGAGAGGATGGATGTTGTTGATTATGCATAGCATAATATCAAAACACTCAATCATCAAGGTACTTCTGACCCAAACCTTATTTGGAGAAGATCAAATTGATCAAGTAACAAATCGACTTAACTTTTCATCAAAAATTCATCAAATTTACTTATCAAAATCCATCAAACCTTTGGCCATTAAATGGATATCAAACATTAAATTCAACAAGTCAGTATTCCACACTTTATTAGATTCAAATCCACCTTTACAAACTTAAAAATGACTATTCCATTTGCAAAACATGATAAGAATCCATTCAACACTTCATTGTTCACCAAATTACTCTTTATAACAACTTGTTTCTCAAAGACCCTAAAGACAACAATCAACCTCTCCTATTTCAGAACCTTTTATTAGTCATTCAAGGCACTAGATTCAACATAATCTTGACTGAAAAAAAACCTTTACATACCCACAAAACACCAAACCAACAGATTTCCCATTTCTGCAGTCAAGACACCATTTACTACCTTGGGTTCATCATACTCATAACACCCTAGACCATATGTCAGCCTTAAAAACCTTACAAGAGAATTTAGACTATTTAACCAACATTTCCAAGGAAAGAACAAACACAATCAACCACTCATTGCTTTGTTTGATTAGATTTTTAGTTTCAAGCAACCAATCCTTATAGGAAAGCTAACCTTAAAGCGAGTGATTTCTCTTTAAATACAAAGTAACTTTGCATAATCCATATGTATTTAGATACCCATTATGGTCCTATTTAACATACTCAAACATAAATAACACTTGTTTCAGAAAAAAAAAGCATAAGATTCAATACACCACCACTGTCCTTGAAGCCCCAATTAGCCCATTTTAACAAAGCAAGTACCCTTTAAATGCCTCCAAAGCTATCCTTAACCAAAAAAAATATTTTTACATGCCTTCAAACTACCAATTCCATCGTTACTTCTCAGAAAACCAATAATTTGTGCATTAGACTTAAAAACTGTCATTGTATGCCATTTGAGACTACATAAAATAGGGGTTCATAGAAAATGCAACCTGCAAATAATATACCACCTTGCCACCACTTGGAACAGGTGAAAAAAATTCTACCCATGCTCTAGGGAGCATCTCCAACTTCTTCCTATCCTCTTTTCTTCATGACACCCATTGGAGCCATCATTTTCATGGTAGAAAACTTAGAAAATTTGAGTGAGCAGCCACCAAAACTTTGTGTTCACGCCTTCCCTGCCTCTGCACACACATCCACACAACAAAATTTACTTAAAAACACCCTAATTATCCCATCCTACCATTCTATTGGCCTTATATTGGTGGGATGGGCCTAAAACTTCTTTAATTACTCTCAAACCCTATTATGCGGGGTTACAGACTGGTATGCAGAAAATTGACTTAAATAAATGTTTTACTTATTCAAACTCCTTCAAATTGGTTTTGGAAGATAGTTACTTCTCTATAATACCAAAGGAAATAAAGATCTAAGTTTAATGCAATTGTATAGGCTTGGTAAATAGTGAACAACCGAAAGAAAACACAGAAATTTGAGGACATGGAACTTTCTTTATTAAAAACTCTACAAGAATACAATCAATCTCCACTTGATTGCCTTACAAATTCCTTATATAGATATTTGCAACATAAGAACTGACTTCCCCTTCAACTTCAACTACCTAACTACCTTCCCAATGAAGTGACCCTTCACTTTCCTTTGTATCTTATCTTTTTGTATACTTTTACACTCTTGCATATTTTGCATTTTTTGACAACTCAACAACATTTTTTCGCAAATTTAACTTCAACAACCCCATAGTGACCTACTTAGGACCTTAAATACAATGAAATAGGTCTTCATATGACCTTTTACATGAATTTACAAATGATCATTCAATTTAGACAAAATTTTCCTATGAGAGGCAACTCGGTGCTCTTGCACCATACAACCAACCAAGTAAGTTTTCCAAGTCCCTTGGAAACATACTTGTACCTACAAAAAAATTCAAATTTTCCTTTTCCTCTTTCTTGGTTCCAATCTCTATCTTCTACTTTGCTTTGTCTTCACTACTACCTTCACTTGTCTCTTGTCATCTATGTCTTCTCTTTTCCTTTTTCCTTCCTCATTCTTTATCATCAAGTTCACATTCTTCTTTTCTTCCTCAAAAGGAAACAAGACTACCTTTTTACCACCAACTCTTTTCTCAACCAAGGAAATAGGATTTTCCTTGGAAACTGCTTCTCTTTAAAAAGCATTCTTGACCTTCTCTAACCAATCTTCTTTCATCTTCTCAACTACTCCCATCAATGGAGTATCCTTCAACTTGCTGCAACCTCAAGTGCTTCCTCAGACAACTATCCATCTCTCTTCAACCTGCAAATGCAAACTCAAACACCAACTCAACAAACCATCCATCTTACCCAACAATAGATCCTGGAAGATGCCTCACTCTCTTTTACTTTGCACCTTCTACCCAGCTTAATCTCCATTGGAGGATGGTGACCATAGACCTTTCCTTGTTTTCCAACTCACAACTCAGAAACTTTTCTCCCTGCAACATAGATGGATCAAGCACCTGCAACAAACCAAAAATATCAACCAACCAATAAAACCTTGCTAGATCTGATACCAATTTGATGTAGAGAATCATATAAAAACACTCATTCATCAGGGTACTTCTCACCCAAACCTTATTTGGAGAAGATCAAATTGAACAAGCAACAAATTCACTTAACTTTTCATTAAAAATTCATCAAATTTACTTATCAAAATCCATCAAACCTCTGGCCATTCAATGTATATCAAACATCAAATTCACCAAGTTAGTATTCCACACTTTATCAGATTCAAATCCACCTTTTCCAACTTAAAAATGACTGTTCCATTTGCAAAACTTGATAAGAATGTTGGTGTAATTAATTAATTAATTATTACACTAGCATAAGTTAACTTAGGTCTTAAATCATTTAGTCCTAGGGTTGATCATTTAATAATGGGGGTAATTCCCCTTCCTTGTTAGGAGATAAGATTCCTTCGAAGATGAGTTGTCCTTCTAGAACTTATCTCATCATTTAATGATCATCTAGATAGGGTTCACATGTTGTCACATGTTGTTAGATTATAACACTTGGCAACATCTCATGCATATTAGGGTTTACCTCTTTCCTATTTAATCAGGCATCTTGTTCATTTGTAATATATCATATCAATATCATATCAATCATATTATCAATAGAATCTTTAATCAGCATTCCATTGTTGCAACACTTCTCTTTGTGGTTGATTATCTTTCATGGCTAAAGTCCTTTGAAGATTCTGGAGCTTCAGGGGCTGTGCAATCCATCATCTCAACATGGTATCAGAGCTAGTCCATTGAAACATCAACCCTAGATCCAGGAAGTTTGGAGTGCAAGATTCAAGCAGGCTTGGAGTTTTATGTTGTAGGCTAGTTGGCTCTACCCGGGAGCCAAGCTGATTTCTGGTGCAGATCAGGCTCTCTCCGACCTCTCCATTGCACCAGAAGGCCTCAAAACCCATAGATCTCCTGTTCATTTGCCAAAATCGGAGTAGATTCATCCGGGAGCCTTTGAGGTATAATCTAGGGTTTGCAATTTTTGTACAAATCCGTACATGTTTGTAGAAAAAAATCATCCCTCTCTGTCCTCCATCAAGGAATTTTTTTTTAGAAAATCAAAAAATATTTATTGCTTTTGGGAAAAAGTTTTCTATAGTTTCTTCAAAAATCAATATCCGCAGGGCAACCTGGTATTTTATTGTATTGTCGGCAGAAAAATTTATTTGCAAGCTATAGTTTTTTCCTCCGTCGGCATACATATTTCTATCGGCCTTTTTATTTAAATTTGAATTGCAAATAAAATTGCAATATTCAAATTTTTAAAAAAGAAGGCAGTCGAATTCATTCGGACCTCTGCAAATCTTGTCGGTTGGTCACATCACCGTATTCGCACCTCTCGCATTCGGCCGGGCACATCCTCGGACCCTCTCAAACCTCTCGAGTTAGCGGGAGGCCAACCTGGCAACCATCCGTGGAGGCCACCGCGACCACTGCTTCACATCAGGCCACCGACCATAGTTGTAGCCCCGCCATAGTACCCGCTATGTGAGAAAGGGCTCCACCGATCTCTGCAGGCATACCATCCATCCCGGCCACCCCTCCACCTAAGCCACTCCACTACCACCCTATCCGGTGGTGGGTGATTTTTTAACTGCCGATAGCCCCTCGGTCATATCAGTGACCGGGGGCCGATTTTTTTTCCCTAAGGTGCCATAATTTTGCACCTATTTCGCTCAGCTCAAATTCAAATTGTAATTTTTTTCCGAGGGCCATATTTTCGTGCCACAATATCAAAAATTTGCAAACGAGATATCGATCGGAAAGAGAATTCAGAGAACTATCAAGTGGTGCCATCCATTTTGTAGGATTTTTCTGCTATAAATTTCTAAAGTCAACTGAAGTCAACCCTCCATTATGGACTCAGAAGTTCATATCTTCACATCAGATTGTCGGATTTCGGAGATTCCAGCGACATTCGAGAAATATTTCAGTGTTTTTTTTTATCAGTCTAGTCACCTTCTTTGGTTTCAGCTTCAGGTATCCTTTTTTTTGGTTTTTTGATTCTTGAGACATCCTTAAGATTGAAGAAGAATTTCTTGATCTTGGAGGCATATTCTCAGTTGCATATCTATTTGGAAGTCTTTATTTTCTGTTGAAGGTGGTCTTTGATTTTTGTGGAGAAATTTTGTTATGGGGCTTTCATATTATTCTCCTTTGGTTATGTTGCACAAGGGTAACTATCAACAATGGCGAGATGGGATCTTCCATCATCTTCAGTCACTTGATCTATTGCCTCATCTGTATGGTATAGTTCCCCACCCAAGTGAAGGTGTTCAGAAATTCGCTTGGAGTTGCAACAGGTACACTGTTTTGGAAATCATTGCGATGCAAGTTGATTGCAATGTTTTGAGATCTATTGATCATTGTGATTGTCCTCACATCCTTTGGATTAAGCTTTGGGAGATCTATGGAGATTCAGACACTCCACCATTCCCCGATGATCATGATTCAAAATGTCATTCTTCAGATCAAGTACCCCATGATGCTATTGTTATGCAGGAAGTTGATTACCTTGATCTTTCCGAAGAGGTTGACAAGGTTCCTTTCAGTGCTTCTTCTTCATCAGAGACAGTTGGTATCCCTTCATGTTCAGTGATTCCTTGTCCAGAATCATTGCTTGAGGCTTCCACTATCATCATCCATCAGGACACATTTAGTTTTCCAGACTTGATATCACATGATGGCTTCGTTTCAGGTATCACTTGACTTGGCTCCTTCTACAAGTTTGGAGGAAATTCTTGAGGGGATATCACTCTATTTAGATTTGGCTTTGGAGAGTTTTTTGAGTCTCCTCATTCTTTGTCTCAACCTTGATTGGGAATTTAAGAATCTTGGAGGCACTTGGTTTCTCTTCGCAGATTTCTATTCGAGACTTCTTCCCCAAGTATTCCATTCGGATTTGAGGTTTCTTCTCCATCTACCATTGGATTTGTTTCACACTTTCTTCAGTGGTTTTGAGGACACTTCATCTGTGGGGATATCAAGTCTCCATCACATCCATCATATCCATTCATCTTAGTCTTTGGATATTGTTTAGCATCAGTTTCTGCATCGTCCTGGTTTTTCACCCTCTTCATTGATTGTGGAATCTTCATCTTCAGGCAAGGAGACATTTGAGTAGAGTTCAGAGACATCATCATCCACATTCATCCTTCCTTCCTTCAATTCCTATCTGAATGGGAAGCATCTCTATACTTCTTGGCAATTGGTTTTGTTTCTTCCGAAGGGAGACAAGTTGTTTGTCACATTGATCTTTTTTGTCTTCAGACTTTACCATCTTGGGTGTGATCTCACATCTTCCTAGGGGGGCTATTTAGTCTCTATATATATCCATGTGATGGATGGTGTACTTGGGGGTATTTGGGAGTCCTCCATCCTTCCCATCCTATCTCACATTTTTTCCTTTTCATCTCCTTTTTGGAGAGGGGTTTGTTCCTACCGGTTTTCCCCTTTCTCCGGCTGTGGGAGATTTTCTCGATCTTCATGTACATGGGTACCTAACATGGCCTGTAGTGGGACCCATCATCATCTCTGCATAATCATTGTATTTTCCTCCCTAAGTTACACTTATGGGGGGGTGTTGGTGTAATTAATTAATTAATTATTACACTAGCATAAGTTAACTTAGGTCTTAAATCATTTAGTCCTAGGTTGCATCATTTAATAAATGGGATAATATTCCCTTCCTAGTTTGTGGGATAAGATTCCTTCTAGAACTTATCTCATCATTTAATGATCATCTAGATAGGGTTCACATGTTGTCACATGTTGTTAGATTACACTTGGGGAACATCTCATGCATATTAGGGTTTACCTCTTTGCCTATTTAATCGCATCTTGTTCATTTGTAAATATCATATCAATATCATATCAATCATATTATCAATAGAATCTTTAATCAAGCATTCCATTTTTGCAACACTTCTTTGTGGTTGATTATCTTTCATGGCTAAAGTCCTTCATTGAAGATTGGAGCTAGGGGGTCCATCATCTCAACAAAGAATCCATTCAACACTTCATTGTTCACCAAATTACTCTTTATAACAACTTGTTTCTCAAAGACCTTAAAGACAACAATCAAACTCTCCTATTTCAAAACATTTTATCAATCATTCAAGGAACTGTATTCAACATAATCTTGATTGAAAACAAACCTTTACATACCCACAAAACATCAAACCAACAAATTTCCCATTTCTACAGTCAAGACACCATTTACTACCTTGGGTTCATCATACTCATAACACCCTAAACCATAAGTCAGCCTTAAAAACCTTACAAGATCATTTAGACTATTTAACCAACATTTCCAAGGCAGGAACAAACACAATCAACCACTCATTGCTCTGTTTTATTAGATTTTTAGTTTCAAGCAAACAATCCTTTTAGGACAGCTAACCTTAAAGCGGGTGATTTATTTTTAAATAAAAAGTAAATTTGCATGCTCCATATGTATTTAGATACCCATTATGGTCCTATTTAACATACTCAAATAGAAATAACACTTGTTTTAGAAAAAGCATAAGATTCAATACACCACCATTGTCCTTGAAGCCCCAATTAGTCCATTTTAACAAAGCAAGTACCCTTTAAATGCCTCCAAAGATATCCTTAACCAAAAAAAATCTTTTTACATGCCTTCAAACTACCAATTCCATCGTTACTTATCATAAAACCAATCATTTGTACATTAGACTTAAAAACCCTCATTATATGCCATTTGAGACTACAGAAAACAAGGGTTTATAGAAAATGCAACCTGCAAACAATATTCCACCTTGCCACCACTTGGAACAGGTCCAAATAAGTCTTCCCATGCTCTAGGGATCATCTCCAACTTCTTCCTATCCTCTTTTCTTCATGACACCCATTGGAGCCATCATTTTCATGGTAGAAAACTTAGAAAATATGAGTGAGCAGCCACCAAAACTCTATGTTCATGCCTTCCCTTCCTCTACACACACATCCACACAACAAAATTTACTTTAAAACACCCTACTTATCCCATCCCACCATTCTATTGGCCTTATATCTGTGGGATGGGCTTTAAACTTCTTTAATGACTCTCGAACCCTATTATGTGGGGTTATAGACTGGTATGCAAAAAATTGACTTAAATAAATGTTTGACTTATTCAAACTCCTTCAAATTAGTTTTGGAAGAGATTTAATTCTCTATACTACCAAATGCAATAAATATCTAAGTCTAATGCAACTATATAGGCCTGGTAAACAATGAATAATAGAAAGAAAACACAAAAAATTGAGGATAGGGAACTTTCTTTATTAAAAACTCTACAAGAATACAATCAATCTACACTTGCTCACCTTAAAAATGCCTTATATAGATGTTTGAAACATAAGGATTGACTGCCCCTTCAACTTCAACTACCTAACTACCTTCCCAATGAAGTGGCCCTTCACTTTCCTTTGTATCTTGTCTTTTTGTACACTTTTACACTCTTGCATTTTTTGCATTTTTTGACAACTCAACAACATTTTTTTGCAAATTTAGCTTCAACAACCCCCTAGTGACCTACTTAGGACCTTAAATAAAATGAAATAGGTCTTCATATGACCTTTTACATGAATTTACAAATGATCATTCAATTTAGACAAAATTTGCCTATGAGAGGCAACTAGGTGCTCCTGCACTAGTTGAGTACCTAGATAGTCAGTTATGGGGACCTGTAGCATGTTGTATCATGATGTCATGGATAGCTTGGATACATGGCCTTGCGTAAGCTTTTGAAATTGATGGGATTATCTTCTTGATTTGAAGATCTTGGTGTTGCTTGGTATTATTGCCAGATGGACATGTTGATTAGTGGACCTGAAGGATCTTCAAATTAGTAGATGTTTGGTCATGATGGTTGAGAGCTCAGTTGTCACAGTTCAGTGGGAGCTTTAGCAATGACTGTGGATTCATCACTATGTGGTGAATGGTCTTCTTTAGTGTTGCAGATGTTACTAGGAGGAGCTCTCACATCCAATTGTTGCAAAAGGGTTCTTTCACATTTGCATGTACACTATTTGAAGATGTCTAGCATCTCTGAACAATGGAGGATTCTTGGAGTCTTTGGTTGAGGTGTTGGAAGTGCTTGAAAGGTGATGTTGGTTCAGATTTTGTTTGCTTAATTTCATTGTATACTCTTTATTGCGCATTAGATTTTTGGCATGATTCATTGCTCTTGAGACCATTTTATGTTCACCTAGAGCATGGGATCTCCTAAGGGGGATGGTAGATCATGATGTCATGATAAGTTCCCAATTCAGATGATTGGAGATTTTGATAGTGGTCTAGTTATTCTCTATGCTTTGGGTGCATTGGTCATATGCTTGAGAAATTCATGATAGTGCATTGATGCATTTGCAGTTTAGCATGAGATGATCAGTTGAAGGTGCTCATGGATACTTGGGAATAAGGTGAGGCTATATTTCTCTTATGAGAGAAGTTTTTTTGAGATGGTTACTCTTGATGAGATTTCAATAGAAAGTTTGAGGATCCTACACCTTGGTTGGACATGAGTTCAATAGAGACCAATGAGGAGAGTGCTCTTGGAGAAGTCATAAGAACTTGTTTACCTTGGAGAAGCATTCTCATTCCCCACTCTTGGTCTACTTAGAAATTTATCACTTGAGAGGTATTTCCCATTGTATCTCTTAGGTGTTTTATGCTTTCTTTCATGGATATGGATCTTGAAAGGATTCATTGTGAGATATGGATAACATGGTTATCTCGTTGTATATTTTTCATGCATTTGTTTTGAAGGGTTGTTAAGGAGATGATTTTATGGGTTGGTTTCTTGAAATGGGAAATGAGTAGTTTGATCTTCTTTGAGAGGCTTACATCCATGTAATTACATGATATATATGTTATGTTTGATCTTGGTGATTGAATGGTTGGATGTAGTTAAGGATTTTCTCTTGGGGTTTTGAAGGAGATCATACTTGACATAGTTGGAATTCAGAGGTGTATGTGCAGAGGTGCTCTCTTTGGTCTTGATTGTATTCCTAGATGTTTGGTTTCAAATTACATTGGTTTGAGGTTTGGTCAAAGCTGCAGTGATCACCAACTTGTGGTCATGTGTTTTCACTCATGTTCCTGGGTGATGACATAGAGGCTCTTTATCTCTTTCCTTTTTTTTGGTGTGGAGAACTTGGGAGAGTTGTGCAGACTTGTGGTGAGGGTTGTCAATTTAAAAATTGTGCATACCATTGTGGATGATTCCTTGGTACTACATGATGTGGTTTACACCTCTTATTTGACGTTGTTGGTAGAGTGGTATGACTTGATATTTTCAGATTCATTACCCATGTAATGGGAGTTCTTGGATGTGTTTTTTCTTCTTCGCTTGGTTGGCACATGGAGCTTGTATTTGTTGTTGATGGGTTGATTATTGAGTGGCATGAGTTTTGTGATGATGATAACTTGGAGGTATCTATGATTGGATACATTAACACTTGATGTGGATGCTATTTTCAGTCACATGGGTTTTGTGTTCAGTTGGATGGGACCAATCAATTTTTTGGTTGTTGTTCCAGTTGATGTTCTATCTTTTCTTTTTTGGAGGATAACTTCACAGTTGTGTTCTGGTTTGGGCTTTGAAGTTGATATTGCTTCTGTATAACATGTGAGCACAGTGGAGTGGTGGCAATGTTGAATTCCTTGTTGTCTATTGGATCTGATGCTTGTGTTCTTGAAATTGATGCAAATATGCCTTGGCTCATTCCTTTTCTTGTGGTGGATAGTTGGAACTATTGCCTGAGTTGGTGGATATCTTGGATGTCGTTGTAGGTATCTTGGTTGGAGCACAAAAGCATTGTTTAAGATTCTTGAGATTGCTTTGGAAGGAGCCAGTAAGTTCATCAAGTGGGAGAATGTTGAGAAATGTGACTCAAATTTACTGGCTTGATCAACTTCCTGGAGTAGTTGTGTTTTCCTCCTTCATCGGCCTAAGTTAAGTCGTTGGTTTTCAAGTTTTTCTAACTAAACTCGTAAGGTTCTAAAGTTTCATAACCTCCTGACTTAGTGACTGTGAAGCGATGGCTACTTCCTTTTTTGTCAACGTGTTGCAGATTTTGAGAACTTTGCAACCTATGACATGAGGTTTGGAAGTTCGGGTTTTGAGTGATAGGGTGATTTCTTTGTTGTTGGCATGTCGCAAGTTTTGTGAACTTTGCAACCTCTGATAAGAGGTTTTGAATTTTAGTTTTTGAGTGATATAGTGACTTTGATGCTGATAGATGTGGGACCTAATAGGATGGTGGATCATGACGAAGGATGATAGGTGGCACTGACATGGAGGATAGATGGATGTGGTCCCATATGCTTGGTGAACATCGATGAGATGATAATGGATGTCTCTTTGACTAGATGACATGGTGATAGGTGGATAACCCTAAGTTTGACAATGGAGATTTGTTTGACTACTTATCCATCAACCAAAATTAGATGTTGGATTATCACATGTGGCTCGAGGTGTAACCCTAAAAGCGTGTGGTAATTGAAGAGTTGAGAGTGAGCAGCAGTTACATGAGGGTGACTAGCCGAGAGGTTGGGTAGCTGAGAGAGAGAGGAAGGAAATCTCAATGCTGAGAGATGAATCTCATAGAAGGTGAAGGCTAAGTGATTGTGTGACAGTAAGGCCAAGAGGCTAGTGGTCGGGCCATGAGGCTATGTAGCTGAGAGAGATGAATCTTGCAGAAGGTGAAGGTCGAGTGGTTATGTAATAGTGAGGTTAAGAGGTTGGTGGTCAGGTTGTGAGGCTATGTATCTGAGATAGAGATGAATCTCATAGAAGGTAAGGTTGAGTGGCTATGTGACAATGAGACCAAGAGGCTGGTGGTCAGGTCGTGAGGCTGTGTAGCTGAAAGATATGTCTCTCGATAATAGAGGAGAGATCGAAGTAGGGTTATGTTGTCGGATTCTCTCTAGATGGAACAAGATGTAAACTCTATAAAGGCTTAGAGCTTGTATTGTATTTGTAACTGTATTTTTTTGTTAAATAATACAATGTCGATCTGGGATTTTGGAGTGTGGGGTTTTTTCTTCGAAAGGGTTTTCCCCACGTAAATTTGTGTGTTCATGTTTTCTATTCCATCTTTCATGTTTAATGGTTCTGCTTGATTGAATCTGTTTACTGGTGTTGTTTGGAATTAATTTAAATAGCATTAACTTTTCTCAAGAGGATCAATGTGGGAAATGAATTATCTGTTTCCACTTTATGGCATAGTAGTATGTGTCTTTGATGTAATCAGGAAAAATAAAATTATTGAAGGCACTGTTGATCTCATATTCCCTTTCTAATATGCCCAATATTTCCCTACAAATGGTTGCTTTTGGTGTTGGTCCAAGTCAATGTGGGTGAGGATGTATTTCAACAAATGGCCCATATGCAAAATTAGACATTCCCAAGACTAAATTCATCAGCAAGGTGCCATTGGTAATCACATTGTTGATTGTTGTCATCTGGTTGGGCATACTTGGGTACCCTAGTGAGGGTAATGTCCCTCCCATACCACCTCGTATATGGGTTATTTTTTGTTGTAGTTTGATAGCTAGATGATACACTTTAGCTAGAGAGTTTGTTTCTACATCAGAATGGGTTCTTTGTAGGAACAAGGTAATCAATGGATCTATAGCTTTGAGATATGCCTAGATTGCAATATTTTTTTGTGACTATGTAGGGTGCTTGTAGTCTTCTATACATCCTCTAGAATTAGGTGTTAAATAATGGCAAAGGTTCATTGGGCTCCTTTGTAATGGTGGAATATTGATGGTAAAGAATAGTGGGATCTACGTAGACCCGAAACTAATTGATAAAGGCAGTTTCCAAATTTTCCCAAATGGTAATGGATCCAGTTGGTAAGTTTAAATACTAGTTGTAGGCCATGTCTCCAAGTGAATAAGGGAGCAGTCTACAGGCTACATCTTGATGTTCTATTCAAGCTCTTATACAAGCATCTTTGAATGCTTGCATGTGCTCTTTAGCACTTCATGATTCCCTGTGAGAATATTTGGGGTAGAATCATTCTGGGTTTTTTGTCATATCATGGATACCACATGGGATGGTTCCCAGGGATGATGGGTTTCTTGTGAAAAATTTTGTTGGTGAAGGTGGATTGGGCTAAAATGGTGGTGGTGCTAGCAGAAATATGGGTGGGGTTACTAGTGGCACAACTCTATTCCTTCAGATCATTCTAGGTCAAGGAGTTCAAAAAATGTCCCCTTGCTAGAAGTGGATCTCAAGACTCATTCAAACTTATCATACAAGAAAGAACTAATACGCTCTAGCTTATTTCCTAATGGGCCCTCCTAGTGCCAGTTGTGTTTAGGGCCAATATGACATAGTAACAAAGGAAAGACTATTAACAACCTTGCCTCTCTTGAAAACGATGACCAATTGTAAGAACGATCACCTTTTAAGGTCCTAGGAGTTGGTTCACAACTACGCTATTTTACTAAGTGGTCAATGTGGCTAAAATATTCAAGGGACCTATTGGTTTTGATGATTGTTTTGATTTTGATACTAATTTTAGTTCTAAGGAGGATTCATCCTGAGTTGAGCCATCTCATTAGTCACTTGGGAGAGAGTTTTCTTCAGAGTCTCCATCTCAGATGATAAGCAGGCAGTTTTTTCATTACCTCCATTTGGTTTGGGTTGGCTGATATGTTGCATTGGTGGTAGATTTGCTTGAAGATTATGTCCCCATGGATTGTTTTGGGGATTTGATTGTTGGATAAAATCAGTCACCCTAGATATTCAAACTGCATTAATGGCAGATTGGTTTGCACAAGTTGGGTTAGTTTATAATCATATTTCTCGCTCGAATTAGGTCATAATTGCATTATGTTTTTGAATTCGAGCTGAGAGGATCATTTATCGCATTTGGAGCATTGAGGCATTCACATGGTTAATTGATTTCTGGTAACTTCACCCTGGTTGTGTTTCGAGGTTGGTTTCGTGGCTTTTTTTTCTTTCCTTCATTGTTTGCTTGGTTTGTGTTTTTCTTGCTCATTTTCCTTTCCTCATTTTTTTCGTGTGTGTTCTTCTACCTATTTTTTCTTTTCATTTTTTTCCCTTGCTTGAGGGTGTCCATTTTTGAGCTATGGATTGGAGTTCCCAATCATTTTCTAGTCATAATTCATGTTCCTGATGTGCCCTTTTTCCCATTGTTATCTCTCAAAATTGCACTCTTGCTAAGTTACAAAACTTAGCATTTTGGAGTAACATGGGAACACTCCTAGGCTATGGGTCACCTAAAATTGGAGTGGACCTCCAGAGAAGGCTAGCTCCTATGGTGTCACCTAAACCAATCTAAACTAAAGATTTTGTAGAGAAAAGGGTAAGAAAGTAACATAAATTGAAAATTGAAAATTAAACTAAAGGTGATGCCCCAAAACTAACTAGAACCTGAAAACACAACTTGCATACACAATTTCAATAATGATTGAATTAGGCTTACACAACTCACTTTTGTATGTATTTGCATAAGTACTTTATAAGGAAGCTAAAATCTTAAACTTTTAGATGGAAATAAGTTTCACAACTAAAAGTGTTTGCATTTTTTAACAGATTATAACCTGCAACAACATACTTTTCTACAAAAAGGTGCTTAGCATGAGACAAAATTACAAGGAAATAAACAAAACTTCACAAGTAATTCAATCAATCAATTAGATACACACAATAAAGCACAAAGTGAGAAGGAAAAATATTCAAAATCATTGATATCAAAGGTCATCACTGGTATACATGTTCAAAAAGGAGTTACAAAGTATGCCCAAAACTACAAAAGGACTCAAAAAGTCACTAAGTACTGCTAGCATAATCCAAACTAACTTCACAAATGAAAAGTGAAGTGAATATAAGCATCACCAAGAGACTCCACCAAAATAGGGACTAGGAACTTCTTGGTCATATGCCTCCAAAAAGCCAAAAATATAGTAAATAAATCTCTTCCAAAAGAGCTCCAAAATGTTGAAAAGGTCAACTTTGACCGTGTCCATCATGAAGGCATAAGAAAATGATTCATAAATACCATCATTCCCTCCAAAAAGGTGGGTAAACTCTCCTATATTCTCTCCCTTGGTCGACCAACCTCCTTCAACCACCCCTATATGCTTGCAAAAGCATCAAAGCCCAACCAAATCCCTGTTAAGGCATTTACAAAGCATACTACATCATTTTTACTTTTAAAATAGCAATTTTGATTAAGTGATTTATAATGCATCACTTAATCAAAATGCTTTACAATTGAAATTCGGTGCAAAAATAATGCGAAACAAAATATAAGTCTTAAAAGACTTGCATACATTAACATATGCAAAGGGTGTTATGCACTCACAAAAGGCCAAAGTATTAGTTTTTTTGCAAACATTTTAAAATAAAAGGTAAAAATACCTTTTACTGATTGAAACCCTAAAAAACAAAACCAAAGGAAAAATGCTAAAATGCATTGACATTTTTACACTTTGAACTTGTTGGACACTTGAGAGTGCCGCCATAGGGTTTCCGCTGGAGCACTTTCATGGTGTATTTGAACACATAGTGAGCTTTTTCCAACAAATTTGTGTGCCAAATCAACATACAAAAACTTGAGTAAGCCTTTGGTGAAGACATTTTGTCATTTCTATTCCATTATGTAGAAAATATGCTCAAACTTGAGCCTTCATGGCTATGGCTCCTAAATTTGTAGGTGTTTGGTTCTTTTGCATTTCTCCTAGAGATAATGGAGGAAAACCCTATCTCTAGGCACAGAATCATGCCCACTTCTCCATCTTTGCATTCTGAATATCCTTTTTCAAGGTTGCAACCTCCACATTTCCTTTCAGTTGATTTATTTGAAAAATATAAGCATTTTTGTTTTTATGATGCCATGTAATGGTGGTCAATAGTGTCATAATCCCCTTTACTATGATAATATCGAGCAACATCATAGTATGAATGAGACTTCATGAGAGGACAAACGAATTTTTCTTAACTTGTAGGTTTGTGGGTTACCCAAGCTTCAGAACTCCATGGTCATTCTGGGTTATCAAAACCCGCACCTTCATTGTCCTTCTCTGCATAATGTCTCTTTCATATTATTATCATCTTTGTCATGTATGTTGACCATCTAGCTTCTCCATTATGGAGGCCATAGGCACATACTATCAAACTTGGCTCAATATAGTTTACACAAGAATCTTTGATAAGAAACAAAGACATCAATAGCATTTTCACTCCTTGCATCAAGCTTCCTAATGAGTTGTCATTATATTGAGAAATTTAAGGAAATTCCCTTCATTTACCAAGCATTTCCTCATTACTCCTTTATCCTTTTGTTGATTGGTCTTAAGGCTTCTTGGACTGTTATGATGTACTTTTTAATGAATGCTTTCCTTTCTCAATCTTTATAATAACTTCTCTGAACTATGGATGACTCTTGAAACAGTCATGCCCCTTCATGAAATCTGCTAGCACAGTAGCTACATATCCATGGTTAAAAAATTTCATACATAGACACGTGGATTTTCATTATCCTCATACATTGATATCACTGTATTTTCTCTATATATGCTCTTATAGTCACTGTATGTTAGTGTCTTCAAACACATCGCATATGGGTTTCATGACTGTTTTTATATTCATTTTGTTCTCTGTCCTTTGCTTGCACAAGCATTTCTCCTCATGCATCTAGGCTATCTTTGATACAAATGATTGTACCAAGTATCTTCTTTCATTGATAATTGCAAAATAATGCTCATCTTGCATACTTTATTTATGGCTCTTTGTCAGTTATAGATACAGTGCCTCTATATCTTAGTGTTGCATTATTCTGAGCCTAGTGTATAAATTTAATTGCTTCATACAATGATGATTGAAAATTCATCTTAGTTACTCATTAATTGTTGCTCCATGTAGCTCATGATAGCTCCTAATAGTACTCACTTATTACCAATATGATGAATCTATACTTATGAATTTAAAACTGCAAACATCATGGAATCTTTGCAAACCATTTTTGTGTCATGTTCTTATTGATAAGGAGTATCATTATTAATATGAGAGAACTTCTATTAATAATGATATCCATTCTTTATCAGTATCACCATGATTAATGAAATTTTTCTTCAAGGATTACATTGGTGATATCGTGTCGCCAAAAAATGTATAGTTGATATTTTCACACTCACTATAGTCTTTCTAATGGACTTTGGCTTGATTTTGCTTTAATTTAATGTTGTAATGTGGCTTAAACATTCACATTAGGTCCCTAAACATTCAAATTATGAAGTCCTCTGAAGGTGTTGTAAAATATTTCTAAAATTTTCTAGACCCTATTCATTACAATTCACCTAAAAATCACCTTTTCATCACTTATTAAGTCCTATTTTGAAGAGTTGTAAAGTCTTGTAACAAGATTTCATGCTTTTCTAGGCTTAATTTCATTATTTACACCTTTCTTATGCTTTATTTGACCCCTTAATGTACTTCCCGACCATTTTCAAGTGTGTTTTTTAGAATATTCCTGTTGGACAACTTTTAATGCCCTGAAATTCTTGACATCCACTTAATTTGCTTAAGTGGGACTAAGTCGCCAATAGGGGCGACTTAGTCCTTTTTGGCACAAAACTCAAAATAATTTTAAATTTCTAGCAGGAATTTATCCTCTAACCCTTGAGGTCAGTCTGTGATGTGTTTCTTTAATGAAATTTTAATAAAATCAAGTATAAATAAGGGTTTTTCTCCTCATTTTGCATCTTCTAATCTTCTCATACACTCTCCTAATTCACAAGAACTCAAGCATTCATCAAGTTATTCATAAGTATTCAAGTGAATCCAACATTATCAAGTCAATATATTGGAGCACTTCATTGCATATCTTTAGATTTTGAGCACCAAAGGTGTGGTAAGTTTATGATATTTGCATGTTATCTATTTATCATACTCATTTCATATCATTTCATTGTTTATGGTTTGATTACCAAA
This sequence comes from Sequoia sempervirens, assembly GCA_007258455.2. Lineage (NCBI taxonomy): Eukaryota > Viridiplantae > Streptophyta > Pinopsida > Cupressales > Cupressaceae > Sequoia > Sequoia sempervirens. The sequence goes on from VDFB02271358.1 coordinate 130,788,553, forward strand.
GTGCGGTTTGACCAAGGAAAACCCCTATTCTCTAACCCTCACCCATTTTTCCCCTTTTGCATGTGTGTTTGCAGAATTTTGTATGCAGATTCTTCAAGAAATTAGGTGTTGAAAAGTGGTCAACAAGTCTACAAATTCAATCAAGTGAACACAACCTTAGTTCAAGCTTGGAGAGGCTTTCTACCCTATTTTCCGTAGAATCAAGTATGGACATGAAAAGAAAGTGCAGACCTAAGACTACAAGATTTTGTCTCGAATTTCTCGAGATTTGTAGGAGGACTAAGTCACCACTAGTGGAAAATTAGTCCTGCTTCTGGGCTTGAAAATTGGTTTTGACATTTCTGGATACCCATTTGGTAGATTCTCGTTTTAGAAAAGTTTCCCAAAATTGGGACTAAGTCGCCCAATTTGGCACAAGTGTCCCAGTCAACATTTTCAACCAATTTTTTAGGATTCTAGAATCTTGAGTGTAAACAATTTCATTTTGGACCCCATCCAATCCCCTTTCTCCTTTTAGGTGAAAAACCCTAGGAGGAGCAAAGTATTGTGAGGGAAAACAAAAATCGTCGTTTACATTTTGGTGAACCTAACATTTGAACATATTCCTTTCTAATTCGAACAAGTACATCCTAAGATTCATTTGCATTGCATCTTGCATTGGTTAAATTCCATCCTAGGGTTTTAACATTGCATTAGTGAAAATCTCACTTAGCTTGCATTATTGCATCATTTTTTCATTACAAAACACAAAAACTCTGCATTTACATACTGTAGCTGAATTTGTGCATCTGAAAGATAGAATTTCATTTAAAAATTCTGAAAAAACACAAAAAAATCATCAGTGGGACTAAATCGCCAACCTGGGCAACTTAGTCCTTTTGCATATTTTGCATTATATTTTATGGTAATTTCTGGGTATTTTTTGTACTTCTATTTTCTGGTACCGCATCTCTTTGTGAGTTTATAGAATCATTGCCTTTGCATTTTATTTTCCCTAGATTGCATTGCATTTGTATCCACCCGATCTTTTGTGGTACTTGTATGAGTGTTTGGTGTCCCATTGATAATACTTTAGTGATATGAAGTTCTAGACTCATGGCTTCCCATGATAACACTTTTGTTGCAGACCTTGGGATCTCAAGAGCTCCTACTCCTAGTATGGAGAATGGTTCATTGGGCATGGATACTACCACTCACATGCCTTCACTTTCCCATCCTATGTATGTTGACATACAAACTAGTGCCATTCTGCAAGATAAAGTGATTAGCATTCATGAGGATTTTGCACACTTACAACAAGACTTATCCCTTGAAAACATTTCCACCACTGCCATACCTACCATAGAAAACCTTCATTGTTTAATTGAAAGTGATCATGGCTTACAAGTTATGAAGAGAATTGTTGAGATATACAACAAACATATTCCTTCCACATCCCAACTAGCCAACATTATTGTAAGCCAAGGAGAAACTCACAATCCTCCTCCTTCAACCATAACATCCATACCAACTTATACCACTCCCGAGGTTACAACAACTATGCAACAGGTTAGTCATGTGGCTCCTTCTTTTGCAATTCCAACTAGCATACCTAGTTCTTTTGTGGCATCACATATTCCTTCTTCCTCTTTCACTCCTCTTACTGTCCCTTTCACTTCCCCTAACATTACATACACTCCATCACCATTTTCCCTTCCACCTCATACCACTTACACTAGTCCCATCATTACACAACTCTTTAACATAGTTTCATCCATGCAACAACAAATCTCCACCATTAGCCAAAGTCGAAATGCTCCATCCACAGATCACGTTTGTAGTAGTCCATTATCCTTAGAGATCTTACACACACAGATGCCACAAGGAATTGAAATGCCTAGGTTTGAGAAATATGGAGGCAAAGGAGACCCTACTAATCATGTCAATGCTTATACATCCTTGTGTAGTGATTTTGTCCTTGATGATAAGCTTTTAGCCAAACTCTTACCTAGGACTTTGAAGGACACTACATTGGAGTGGTTTTCAAACTTACCCAATCATTCAATACGATCATTCAATGAACTTGTGGATGCCTTCATAAGTCATTTCCAAGTCCATATGACTTCTAAAAGGACAATGGCTGATTTAATGTGATGTAAGCAAAATGCAGATGAAAAAGTAAATGACTTCATTTCACTTTATTAGTCATTATATGCTCAAATTGATGTCAATATTCCTGATTCACAATTGCAAAAGATGTTTATAGAGAACTTGCATAACCACCTTCAAGAAAAGTTGACTATGATTAAATTTCCTTCATTCATGCATTTATGCACAACCCTTTGTGACTATCACAACTCAGTTTCTAGTCGTGATTCAATGTACACTTCTAACTAAGTTGAGAAGTCTGAGCAAAACAACCCAAACAATGCACAAAAATTTAAAAAATCAAATTAAGGCTTTTTATAGTTCAATCAGCCTTCTTCACAACCAACCTAACCAATTCCAAATCAAGTGGCAACTATTAAAGTAGTGGTGCTTTATACCTATGGGTACCCAAAGAGACAATTCACCCCCTTACCCGATACCCTCCATAATACAATGAACCACTTTCTCTAGCAAAAAATGATCACTTTTCCTACCATTAAACCACTTGATACCACTAAGCCTTTACCACCTACCTTTAAACAAAATACTTATTGTCATTTTCATCACCAAAATGGACATGACACCGAACAATGTAAGCGTCTCAAACACTTAGCTCAATACCTCATTGATTCTGGTTGTTTGTCCATTGCAGGTGTCAATGATCAAGGCAATAAGTTTGTTGCACCCCCTAACCAGAATTTACAAATCTTTACCAATCCCATGCCTAAACACAATGTTTCATGTGTCAAGGCTATCGAACCTTCAAACCCTCATGTGATGAACATAGATATAAATAATGAACAAACTAATATTACTTAAAATGTTACCCAAGTTAATCTTATGGATGAACTTGTCGATGCGATAGACGTTATCCCTCGTAAGGGCCTAACCAATAAATCTTTTGATATTACTTTTTCTTCTCATGATATACTGAAAAATATTCTTGATGGTCCTCTTTACATAGCTGACTAAACCTATGATAAACCAACCAATGGGATATTAATAGATCCCTCCTGTGGCGAGAATGTGATCACAAAATAATTTTTAGTATTACATGAGTTGTATCAAGATTATAACAAACCAACTGCATGGATTAAAACACATATTGGTTTTGTGTTCCCTATGATTGGATCGATCATACCCCCCTTATAGATAGGACCCAAAACTTTGGATGTAACATTCTCTATTATTCCACAATCGGATCAATTTTGTTTATAGTTGGGTCATCCCTGGCTCTACTCGATGAAAGCGGTCTCGTCAGTTGTTCACAAATGTTTGAAGTTTTCGCATGGAAATGAAATATTGACCATACACCATAGTGGCTTTAATCCATTATCCTCTAAGGGTATTTTTTCCTTAGAAGCCTTCTGGCTTGAACCTATGGAGCCCATCACCCCTCAAAAGGACTTCTTTTTCATAGACTATTAAAAGTTTAAAGCCGAATTTTCTCTTCATAACATGTCCCTGTCCACTTCCACTCCTATCCTAGATGAAACCATGCTTTAGCCTGAGTCTGACATTAAACAAATGATACAACCTTATGAGCAACCTACTATAGATACTTCCCCTCCATCGTTTAAACAACCAAGAGAAAATGAAACCAATCCTCTCATGCCTCCTCGCATTAAACAAGTGTATAAAGCTAAAGAGAAAGTGATTGACCTGTCTTCTTCAATTTCTTCTGTTCTTCCCCCTCCAGATGGAAAGGAACCTATGATGGATCAACCCACTTTTACACCTCAACAACTTCAAAATAATATTAAATGAAACTGCAATGTTAGGGATCGTAGGCATCGTCCTTGTCTCCTTGCTCATCAAATGCAAAATGAAAATAACAAAGAAAACCAAACTCCACCTTTGAAAAAAGAAATAGATGATCACCCTCTTCCTCTTGACTTGCCACAAGATACTACATTCCAACTTGCACAACAAAATGAACCTATCCAACCACCATAGTTTTTGATACATCCTTCCTTAGAAATAAGGTACATCTCCTAGTTCGATAGTTGCAATTCTCCCTTTGGACAACCAACCGCCCTCACAATACACTAAGCATGATTGGGAGGCAGATGAATTGTTAGATGATTGACTTCCATTCGCCTTACTATCCTTTTATATTTATTTTCATTTTACATTTTTATTTGATTTTATGTGCGTATTGTGTTCCCTCGTATTGTGTGTTTGATGTTCCTCTCTTTGTACACTTTCTCTATTCTTCTATATGTCATGAATTTCATTTTTAGTTTTTTCTTTTTTGTTTTCCTTTTGGGATGACACAAAGCATTGAGATTCCCTATGTCTCTTCCATGTTCACCCAAAAGGTCCTTTTATTTTTTGCTTTTGTTTTGTGTTTTCCTTTTGGGGATGACGCAAAGTGTTGAGACACCCTATGTCTCTTCCATGTTGACCCAAAAGGTCCTTTTATTTTTTGCTTTTTTTTATGTTTTCCTTTTGGGGATGGCACAAAGCATTGAGAGGCCCTATGTCTCTTCCATGTTGACGCAAACGGTCCCTTGTCATTTTTCCTTTGTCTTCTTCTTGTGTTTTCATTTTTGGGATGATGTAAGGCATTGAGACTAAAATGTTTCCTTCATGTTGACCCAAAATATTTTCCTTTTCTTTCACCTTTTCGCTTGTGTTTTCCTTTTGGGGACGATGCAAAGCGTTGAGACCGCAATTTCTCTTCCATGTTGACCCAAAATGAACTTTTTTTTCTTGTGTTTTCGCTCTCTTTGTGTCATTCTTCTAGTTCTATGTGCTTTGGGGAGTGATAATAGTTCTGATCTCTTTCATAAAAACACTGCAAAAATGAACACACTGACTCCAAATACATAGATCCCTTATGTGTTTGGTGTGTTCCTTTTTGGGGTGCAACTCCCTTTCTTTTGTTCTATTTTTTGTTTACATGAAGCAACCTAACTTAGAAACATATGACTTGACATAGGGGATTTCCAAGTTGGATCTCATATCTTGTTTTCTTTTTGCATTTCTCCTTCGCTACTTTAAAGTAATTACTCACAGAACAATGTGTAGCAATTCCTTTAAAGTGGGGGGCATACATTGACGTCATTTCATTTACATTCTTGGTTCTTAGTGTAGGCTTGTCCCTTCATATGATGTGTTTATCACTTTTTGGATGACATTGGGTATGATGTCCTCCATAAGTGTGATCTATCTTAGCATATTACATTCCTCTTAGTGGCCTGATGTGACACATTGCATCCCTTAAGTTGTGAATATACTATTCTTTGATTGGTCCTCTCTTGGAGATGTCAGAAAAAATGTTCCCTAAGTGAAAGACCTTGCGTGAACTTAACAAGACTCCTTTGAACATCTTTTTCATTTTTACATTACATTTTTGCATTTTACCTTTTACATTTTTTTTACCACCTTGCATAACGCAACTTGCATGCCTATGGTACCCTGACATTTTTTCATGAGTTCCAAGCATATGAAGCTTTGCTTGTCTCATGAAGCACGAACTGACATTGTCTTTGTGGCACCTTATTAAAGTTATCAAGAGGTATAGCTTTGATATTTTTGAGTGGGAAGCCCACTCAATGACACGACTTTCCCCATAGCCATCTATGTGTTTGTGAGTGCATACCAACTAGTGTATGTATCTCCCCTTTTGGCCTTTCTCACCCTGTGGACAACTAGAAGTTTTGTAGCCCTAAAATGAGTATACTTGGTACTTCTCACTCAGCGGACAACCATAAGTTTCATCACCCCAAAGTGAGTTCACATTTCTTATTTCAAACAACCAGCTTAGATCTAATTCACAACGAGCTGGATAGAAAACCGAAGCTTTCATTTCTTTTCTTCATCACGTGTGTTCCTTTGTTCTTATGTGTGGTTTTCCATAAGATCTTCATCCTATGGGCCTAATCATCTCGCTTGATTATTGATTCATGTTACCAACATGAGTGCATTAGGATCCCTCTTGATATGCATGTTGGGCTACTTTAGCAAGAGTTTGAAGCAAGTTCATCCTCTCACTAAAGTAGGGGCTTAATGTGTCACCAAAAAATGTATATTTGACATTTTCATGCTCACTAGAGTCTTTCTAATGGAATTTGGCTTGATTTTTCTTTGATTTAATGTTGTAATATGGCTTAAACATTCACATTAGGTCCTTAAACATTCAAATTATGATATCTTGTGAAGGTGTTGTGAAGTGTTGTAAAATATTTCTACACTTTTCTAGACCCTATTCATTACAATTCACCTTAAAATCATTGTTTCATCACTTATTAAGTCCTATTTTGAAGTGTTGTAAAGTCTTGTAACAAGATTTCACACTTTTCTAGGCTTAATTTCATTATTTACACTTTTCTTATGCTTTATTTGACCCCTTAATGTACTTCCCGAACATTTTCAAGTGTGTTTTTGAGAATATTCCCATTGGACAAATTTTAATGCCCCAAAATTCCTGACACCCACTTAATTTTCTTAAGTGGGCCTAAGTCGCCAATAGGGGAAACTTAGTCTTTTTTGGCACAAAACTCAAAATAATTTTAAATTTCTAGCGGGAATTTGTCCTCGAACCCTTGAGGTCGGCTTGTGATGTGTTACTTTTAGGAAATTTTAATAAAATTAGGTATAAATAAGGATTTTTCCCTCATTTTACATCTTCTAATCTTCTCATACACTCTCCTAATTCACATGCACTCAAGCATTCATAAAGTTATTCATAAGCATTCAAGCAAATCCAACATTATCAAGTCAAACCCCTATTCTCTAACCCTCAACCATTTTTCCCCTTTTGCATGTGTGTTTGCAGAATTTTGTATGTAGATTCATCAAAAAAATAGGCGTTGAAAGGTGGTCAACAATTCTACAAACTCAATCAAGTGAACACAACCTTAGTTCAAGCTTGGAGAGGCTTTCTACCCTGTTTTCTATAGAATCAAGTACGAACACCTGTCAGAAAAGAAAGTGTAGACCTGAGAATACAAGATTTTGTCCCAAATTTCTTGAGATTTGCAGGAGGAAAAAGTCTCCACTAGTGGCGAATTAGTCATGCTTTCGGGCCTGAAAACTAATTTTGACATTTCTGGATACCCATTTGGCATATTCTCCTTCCGACAAAGTTTCCCGAAATTGGGACTAAGTCGCCCAGTTTGGCACAAGTGTCCCAGTCAACATTTTCAACCATTTTTTTAGGATTCCAAAATCTCCCAACATCAAGCTTCAAATTCCAGGTGCACCTCTTTCATTCTATTATGTTATTTCATCATTTAGTTGCATTTTTAGGCATTTCTGCATATCACATTGTGTTTTCCAGCACTTTACATTTTCTTAGTTTTGCATCATTAGATCAGTCCAATTTCAAATCAGAACATGAGAACATCTTAATTAGGCATAATACATCTCATTTGCATTAATATTGAGTGTAAACAATTGCATTTTGGACCCCATCCAATCCCCTTTCTCCTTTTAGGTGAAAAACCCTAGGAGGAGCAAAGTATTGTGAGGGCAAACCAAAATCATCATTTACAGATATAAAATGTAACAATCCCTCCCTAATGAAACCATAGGCTAGAATGTTGAGATAAACCCTTGTGGGAGACCATTTCACTCCACATGTTGTATCTAGATGAAACAAAACAACAACAATGATCTTACCTATACCTGCACAATGAACAAACATGTTAGATAAAATAGAGCATGTGATAGATGTTTTTGATAACCCTTTTATTTTCCTAGACATCTATGGTATGGAAGCTATCTTAATGCTTATGAGGATCAAAATATATGTTTATGGATGTTTGCATATATATTGATTGGTGATCCTTCATTGCTCTAACAAAAAATTTCTCACGCATGCAGGAAACCTAGGAGAAGTAGGGATAGCATCAGCTGGAGGTTGGATAAGCAGGAGGGACTGAAGATGGTGAAGAATAAGACAATTGGGATTCATCATTCAAGCAATGATGGGTCCCCTCTCTCTGTATGTGCATTGTTTATTTTTTATATCTATAAATGTATAGTCTTTTTCCTTCATTTGTATTCAAATAGTTAGTCCCACGGCTTGTGTGGGATACCATACATTTATGTTTATCAATAAAGACCAATTTTTACAACAAATGTTCACTCTTTTCTTTGTTGTATGCATTTGCATAATGTAATTATAGTAATGCAATCTTTTGATAATTTCTTTATGCACATGGATATAACATAACAGAATAGAATGTACATTTTGTTTCACTTTGAAAAACATAAACAACTCTACCTATTTGAGCTGGTAGCTAAAATAGGTAACACCTACAAGATTTCCATTTCCCGCCATGCCCTAGGGTTCACCTAGGATTTCTTTATAATAATTTTGGCCTAGATGTACTTAAGGTTTTATTCACTAGGCGATCCCACAATAGTGGGTTATTTTTGGCCAAACTTGACATTGAAATGAACATTTTGAACTAAATCTTCACTTTTGGACACCTATAGCTGCTAAACTATGAGGAATTTGAAGATGATGCAAACTAGTGATTGGTGACATTTTGTCTGTAGATTCTAATTTTTATTTTTTTTAAGTTTTGTCGATAACTAGTTTTTAAAAGTAAACACCATTTTAAAGAGTGATGTTTACTGTATAACACAACTTTTTTTCTATGAAGGATAAAATTATAATTTTTTTGAATTTAGATTTGTAACTACAATATCTAGCACTTTCATTTGGTTTTATAGTGTTTTATTGATTTTTTTTCATAATAAGTTTTGAAGTCAAACCAATTACAATTTAGACATAGGTTTACTGTATAATACAACTTTCTTGTATGTATCAAAATTCAATTTTATTTTATTTTTTGGATCAAGGACATTAATACCAAGCACCTAGATTTTTTTTTTAAATGGTAATCTACTATTTTTCCACATGTGCAGAATAGAGAGCTTGATTTTTGGTGAAAAACCTATGTTTACTTAAACTAAAAAAATACATACTAAAACTAAAATTTATTAAAAATATACTTGATGGAGAGATCATTTTGAGGGTTATAATCCTCCAACTAGGTTTTTCAAGTTGATTCCATCTTGATCCTTAACCTGAGCCTCAAAACCCAAAATTCTACATAAAATTTCAGATGGAGGGGGGAAAGGGCAAAAAAGGGGGATTCTAGTGAACCCCCCTTCGAGCGAACCCCCTAGAACCCCTTCGAGCAAAGAGGGTTCGCTAAAACCCCCTTAAAACAATATTAAAAAAATCAATACCATTTTTTTATTAAAAAAAAAGGCTGACATGGGGTTTGAGCAAACCCCCCTTCTAGCGAACCCATTAATGGGTTTTAGCGAACCCCCCCAATTTTTTTTGAGTGCCCAAGAAATTTTTGTTTGTCAGTGCAATTTTAACCCACTTATATGGGATCACCCCACTAAAAAATGTCCTCATGAGGTTCACAACCCCACACTTCCATTTGCATGATGATCTGAATCCGAGATCGCTTCCTGATCCTAAAACCCAAAGCTTGACTTAGCCAAATTTATTGGTTATCAAAATTACCCTTTGGTTCGATCAGGACTTTACATTCCAATCAGACCTTCTATCAATTTGTCTTAATCCAGGATCTATTCCTGATCCTAAAATGTACATAAATCCTTTTGGAAATACTTTTTATCATCCTCACACGATCCGAAGTTCCAATGAGCTCCTTTGCTAAAGGTCTGGGTCCAAAGTCCAAACCTGCTCCCGACTTCTGATGAGTTTAACATTATAGTCCTTTGAGTTCCAACAAACCTGGAGGCACTTCTTATAGTTGGTATATTTGAAACTTCCTATCTCGATCGGACTCAACATTGAAAGTCTTGATCCAGAGTCTTTTTTTGACCCTGATACTTGCACATTGTGAATCCTGGCAGGACCTTGACTCCTGACCAGATTTCATTAAAAAGGTTTTGAATCTTAAATCCATTTCTAATTCTAATCCCTACCAATTTAGGGTATAGTCCCATAAGACCTTTTAGTTTTGATTGGACTTACTAATTTACTGTCCAAATCCTAAGTCCAATCTTGATCCTGAAACCCACAAATAGCTAAAATTTCCCATGTTTTGAAGATGTCCTCATGTGGTTTGAGGGCTCAATTAGACACAATTGACAACTCATTTTAAAGGCCAATTTTATGAATAATCTTTGAAATTTTTAACAAACTCTTTATTATTCTCTCTTCAATTATATTAAATGTTTGATTTAGGTGGAGAAGCCAATGTGGAGGAGGAGTAAAAGGAGTAAAAAGCTAAGAATACTAAGGCAAAGTAGTTACCTCTCATAATGAAGTATAAATTTCAATGGACTCTTATTGTCTCAAAGTTTTCTTCTGAGGTGATGAAGTTAATAGATACTGAGCTAGGACAAATAGATATGGAGACATTCAAAATAGATACCTTCTCAGAAAAGGCCACCCAAAGGTCCAAAAGGATAGCTACCTTAGGTTTAGCCCATGTTGCATCATTTATAGTGGCAGTTCAATTTCCAGAATTTATACTTGCAACAATAGATTCTTACAACCTAATACAAAGAAAATGTATTGATCCCCGAGGCAATGAAATCCTCAACTTAATTGTTGGTCCCCAAATCTACAATCAACTTGAATCCTAAAGGGGTGCCAGGCCTAATGGTCAGATTCAAGGAGATATTTTTCCAACGAATGGGAGATTGATATGAAACCTCTCTCCCTTGCACTTTGGGCTCTGTGAAACCTAGGAGGGTGATCCTAATAGTGTGCTTATAGATACATGTGTGACAAAGTATCCAAAACACTATAAATAGATAATTCTCCTTCAATTGTTAAATAGACATATTACCCTAAAGCTTTGGCTATCCTTCATGGTAATATTTGATTTAAACATGAGAAAAATTATGCATTAAACTTCACACACAATCATACAAAGATAGAAAAGTAAAGTTGATTTGAATTTGTAGCTACCACAACCAATCTCAGGAGACTACAACATTAAAAGACCAATGCAATATTCTAGGGTGGAGTCACCTAAACCAAGTAATTTGAAACTCATCACAATGTTTATCTTGTCATAACTATGCCTACCAGATGATTCCTTACACCATTGATACTAGAAACTCAACCAGTCATACTTAGTAATCCTAACACATAGTTGCATAAACCTTGATTTATGTTAATACAATTTAACTCATTCTTTGAATGAGAGTAATAACACTAAATAGACATTCAAGGAAAGACAAAAAGACAGACACCAACAATCTTTGATTACTCATATTCATATACTATGCAATGTACGTTGTGGAGATAACCAACTCAAAATATTTTTTCACTTACACACAAATATGACAATGTCATGATTAAATTCTCCATTACATGACTCAAACTCATCTAAAACCATAAATCAACACTATGCATTTCAGACCTAGTACAAAAATTATTTCCCCATGAGACCAAAAATATGAGAAAATCCCTTCAAAAATGGAAAAGAAATTACATCTTAAGAGAAAGGAGAAAGCAATAGAGAAGCCCTAAAAGAATCCACCTTTGACACATGGCATCTCTCTACACCCTAGATTCTGCAACATGATGTCATTTAGAAAATGACTCTTTTCTCTCCATTTTCCCTCCTCTTTGTGTTCATTTGCAAATCTCGTGCTACTTTTTACCTACTTGTAAAAACATGTTTTATGCCCTCATTTTCACTTGCAAGTGAAAAAAATTACTTCTGGGTAAATACCCACTTACTGGCAATTGAAAATTTCATTTACCATACATTTTAACTGAGCAGACTTATCAAAAATCACAATTTCCTCTACTTCTTAATCAAATATTGCATTTGGGGTCATTTCTTTGTTTCCTGACACTCTATTGAAGATTGAAATGCTGCAAAAATGCTCCCAAGGAATAAGGAATACATTGGGAAAGCTTTTGGATGAAGCAACAACCCTATTGAACCTCCAGGCATTGTGAAAAATTGTTCGAAAAGCAAAAAATGTGATTCCACCCATTTTAAGCTCCATCCACAGTGAAAATCTCCTCCTCACAACATTGAAAAATGCCATGTAAAGCTTAATAAAAAAATTTTAAACATTTTATTTTCACCGACAACCTCTTATCCTCCTTTCTCTTTTCCCTGCTACATTCCTCTACCAACAACATTTGCAGCCCAATGAAAAGCAATAGCAAACATTGAAAAAGGGACCGACAAGGTTTGATGAGAAATTAATAAAATATTTGAAAAACTTTACACACCTCCCAAATACTCCCCCACTTTCAGCAAGAAAATACTCCCATGAGCATTCACTCCACGAGTTAGCGGGGAAGCATAATTTAATAAAGTTTTAAACATTACAAAACCTTGATAAATCCTTCAAATAATTAACTTTTCCCTAAAAGTGTCTTTTCACATGAATTTTCACTTCAACAATATTTAAAATATGTAAAGTATTTTAAATATTAGCTTTTGCAAAATTAGGAAAATGTTAATTTTTTAATTTCTCCTGCCGCTCGAATGGAGAAAATTCATTGCAGGAAAACCATGACACAATTTGAAACTTTTTAGAACACCAATTTGAGCCTGATCGCGATAAAAAAAACAAGTAAAAAGCCCATCAAAACTCATCCTGGGGGCCTGAAATTGAGCAAGCATCTTACCATATGTACCAAAAAACATTCTACCAAAGAGATTTTCAAGATGACCTTTGAGTTGCAAAATTTTAATACACAAAGAGGGCCTCCGAGGTAGATTTGATAGGATGCAAGCCTAGGCTTTGTCAATGCATTGAAGACATATAGGCACTTCAAATTTGTAAAATTTGAAGGTGCCAGTGCCATCAGTGACTCGTGTTCGAGGACACATGCCCCTTGTGGGCATGGCGAGATTCCAGATCTTTGGGGAGTAGACCAAGTGCCAAATCCATTGGGTGCTCTAGAATTGCTCCTCTATTCCATTTTTTTAAGGAAAGCATAGGTGTAGAAACACCTTCCTAATGCAAAATCCCCAGGAGAGAAGTGTAGAAAAAAATTCATTTAAAAAGTTACATTCGTTTGAGATGCATATTCACAAGACAAAAGATATCACACACAAAGATAACACCAGATTTATGTGGGAAAACCCTTATGGGAGAAAAACCCACACACCAAGTAAAGCCACTTTGTATTATAGTATAAAATTACATATAGAGTTACAAACTCCACTCTCAGATGTTAACTCACAATAACAATGCAATCCCTTGGTCGACCTCACTCACCGATTGCAATTGTCCTCTCACTCTCTATTACAATGCTTGTTAAGCATACAATGTAGAACTGCACAATCACCATTAGATTTTCATTAATTTCACTATCTTCACCGACAAGCTTCCTTTGTCTCGGGCCATTCACACTGCCATCCAGCATGCATCAATCCGCCCAACAAAAAATTTGGTTGTAGAGAATATCTTCTTATTTTCTCTCTATCAACCCCCGAGTTGGATTATGCATTTAATGCAAATATATCACTATCAAAAAATATAGCTTTCGGTCCAATGATTGTTGATTCACAACAGTGATGTAGAATCAATGAATGAATTTTTGCCACATGTTGACACATCACTCATCCACCACTTTTGACTATCGCACCATTCAGGTTCACCAAAACAACCATCATTATGTGGTCCCCACCATCCATGTTGCATCCATGTCACTGTCGTACAACTAATGTCACCTTCCACGTAGACTGGTCCCACCATCGGCTATGTCACCAAGTCGAGAGAAACCCAAACTTCAGAAACTCCAGTCGAAGGTTAGGAAATTCTTGAAACCTGTGACATGCCTATGACAATGTCACTAAGTTGGGTGAAACCCAAACTTCACAACCTCCATCAGAGGTTAGGAAATTTCCAAAACCCGTGGCATAGCGATAACAAATGAAAACTCATTGACGCCAAGTTATGAACTTTTAGAACCCTGCGAAATAGGTCTCAAGGTTCTGAATTTTGACGATAATCCAACAAAGAAGGCCAACAAAGGGAAAAATGCAAAGTTTTTAATAGAGGTTCAAGCCAGCAAGTTGAGGCATATTTTCCAAAAATATCCCACTTGACGAAGACTTATTAGCTTCCTCTAAACTTGAAGTTATTGAAAGTCATAGGCCCCAAGGCCCATCGAATTGGCACACTACCTATACTTGTCTATGCTCACAGGCTTTGTCAATGCATCAACGACATTTTCCAGAGTATCCACTTTTTCAAGATTAACCTTTCCATCCTCCACCATATCATGAACGAAATGATACTGAACATCAATATGCTTCATCCTGGGATGGAAAGTTGGATTTTTCGCCAAACAAATAGCACTTTGATTGTCATAGAAAATCATAATCTGCCTTGCATTAAACCCAATATTTGAACACAAACATCTAATCCAAATGGTTTCTTTGTAGGTGTGTGTTGTTGCCATATACTCTACCTTAGTAGTAGATAAAGTGACTACATCCTGTCGCTTTCTCATCCAACTCACTACACCACCAAATAACATGAAGATGTATCCACTGGTGGATCTTCTGCTGTCAATGTCCCCTACCCAATCAAAATCCACATACCCACGAATGCAAGAGATCTTTGTAATCCAACCGAGTTTCCATGATAACACAAAGCATACTCCAAAGTGCCCTTCAAATATCTGAAAACTCTCTTCACAACATCCCAATGCATTCTTCCTAGATTAGCCATGAACCGACTAAGTACTCCCACTGCTTAGGCCATGTTTGGACTTGTACAAACCATTGCATACATTAAACTGCCAACAACACTTGTATAGGGAACTCTAGTCATGTCTTCCATCTCTGTAGGAGATTTTGGAAAATCTTCAACAGATAGCTTTGTTCCCTACAACACTGGAACAACTAGTTGCTTGCAATCAGTCATATCAAATCTCTCCAAGACAATACTAATATACTTGCTCTAGTTGAGCCAAAGCTTTCTACTTCCCCTATCCCTTCTGATTTCCATTCCCATAACATACCTTGCTACACCTAAATCTTTCATTTCAAAATTTACTGACAAATGAGATTTTAGATTAGAAATCATAGTCTTACTATTTCCTATGAACAACATGTCATCAATATACAGGGAAATAATAATAACTTGATCATTCTTAGTTTTGTGATAAACACAATGATATGATTTTGATCTCATGAATCCCAATGACAACACAAAGGTGGCAAAATTTTGGTACCACATTCTAGGCGATTACTTTAAACCATACAAAGATTTCTTCAACTTGCAAACTAGACTTTTTTTACCTTTTTCAACAAAATGCTCAGGCTGGGACATATAAATTTCTTCCAACTCCCCATGAAGAAACACTATCTTCACATCCATTTGCTAGATCTCTAAGTCATACATGGCTGCAAGTGACAAAATAAATCTGATAGATGTCAGCTTAGCTATAGGAGAAAAAAATCTCCATAATCAATTCCCTCCAACTGGGAATAACCTTTTGTGACTAACCAAGCTTTATACTTCTCAACACTGCCATCCAGACCAATAATTTTCTTGAATACCAATTTAAAGCCAACAAGCTTTCACCCTTCAGGTAGGGGTACCAAATCCTAGGTTCCATTTTTTTTCAAAGATTCCATTTGCTCATTCATGGCTTCCAACCAGGAATTTGAATTAGACATATTAATTGCCTCTTTCACAATCCTAGGCTCATCAGTGCTAGTAATCAAAGCATAGGCACAGTTCGAATCCAACATAGAAAATCCATACCTATCAAGTTGATGCTTTTCATGTGTAGACCTCCTCATAGGCTGAGTTTGAGATTGTGGTTCTTCTTCTTCAAAACTTGCAAAGCTGCTAGAACTCTCCTCAATTTCAGGTACACTTTGTAGTTCCTCTTTACCTAGAGTTCGAGGAATTTCAACTACATTATTCTTCTTTTCCTTTTTATCTATCTCTAACTATGGACCAACTATTGAAGACTTCAGCTCATGAAATATTACACTTCTGTTGTATAAAACCTTCTCAGTAATAGGATTCCAAAGCTTGTATCCTTTCACACCAATGCCATAGCCAATGAAGATACATTTAACAGCCCTGTTCTCCAACCTTTATCTTTTCTCATTCGACACATATGCATATGCCTCATAGCCAAAGACACAAATATGTCTTAGAGAGGGCTTCTTACCATACCACGCTTCCATAGGTGTTTTATCAACAAGAGCCAAACAAGGTGAACGATTTATCAAGTAACATGTTGTAGCCACAATCTCAGCCCAGAACTTCTACTCCAGATGAGCACTACTCAACATACTTCTCACTCTTTCCATCAATGTCTTGTTCAACCTTTCAGTAACTCCATTATGTTGTGGAGTATAAGGCGTAGTTTTATGCCTTTTAATCCCATGGTATTTGTAGTACCTTTCAAAATCTGTAGAACAAAACTCACTGCCATTATCCATCCTAAAGCATTTAATTTTCCTTCTAGTCTAATTTTCTACCAAGTTTTTAAACTCTTTAAACCGACTGAACACTTCTAACTCTTTAGAAAATACACAAATGACCTTCTCGAATAATCATCAATAAAAGAAACATAATAGCTAGACTTCAATAACGAAGGAATATTCACTGGACCAAATACATCAGAATGAACATAATCTAGTATTCTAGAAGATTTATGAGGACTCGAATAAAATGAAACATGGTGTTGCTTTCCATAAATACAATGTTCATAAAAATCAAACTCAAGGTTACAATCATCAAGCCCTTCAACTAGATTTTTTATTTTTCAAGGCTTTTAAGCCTTTCTCTCCTATGTGATTGAGTCTATGATGCCACAACATGGTTTTCTCTATTGGGAGTTTCACCTCCAAGGAATTTGCACCCAGAAGAGCTTCATTCTCCTTCTCTACACGAGCAACTTTGCTTGACTTTGTAGAGGAATTGTTACATTGGATGGGATGTGCATCCAGCTTGTATAGAGTGCCTATGCATGCACCCTTAGCTAGCACCACTGATCCTTTAGTCATCTTACAACCTCCACTTGAGAAAGAAACTTGCACACCAACATCATTCAACTTACTAATAGAAAGAAGGTTATGAGCCAAACCTAGTATGTGGAATACACCATAAATTCATTTGATTCTTCCATCAGGGAATTGGATCCTGACTCTTCCATGGCCAATAATTTCAAGAGATGAGTCAATTGCCAGGCACACCTTCATACTTTTCATACTTAGTGAACCAATCTCTATGAGATGTCATGTGAAAGGATGCACTTGAGTCAATCAACCAGACATCATCTGATGCCTGAGTCACCAAGGCTGAAATGAAGGCATCAGCATCACTCTGAGAAGAGTCATTGTCTGAAGATTTGTTCTTCTTCTTCTTTTTCTCCTCCTTACAATCATTTCGAATATGACCAATCTGCCCACAGTTCCAACATTTCACCTTAGACTTCTTACCAAGAGACTTTGATCTCCCTTCATATTTGGATTTAGACTTCTTGTCTTTCTTCTTGCCTCTCTCCTTTGATCTACCCTAAACAACAAGAGCCTCATTGACCATCTCAAAATATTTCCTCTGAATTTCTTCTAACAATAGCAAAGCAACCATATCTTCCATCTTAAAGGTGGTTGTTGTACTTCCAATAGCCATTACCAGATGATCCCATGTGTTAGGTAAAGAGCATAACAAAAGCATACAACAATCCTTCTCCTCTATCTTTACACCCACAGATGCCAACTAAGCAACAATCATATTAAATGAATTCATATGGTCTGCTATAGATGCACCTTCTTCCATCTTCAAGGAGTACAACTTCTTCCTTAGGAATAACTTATTTACCAAAGACTTTCCCTTATAAATGTCACCAATTTTCTTCCATAATGAAGATGCAATCTTCTCCTCATGGACGTTTAGGAGTACAGAATCAACTAGACAAAGTCTTATCAACCCTCTAGCTTTTCTATTTGTGAGGTCCCAATCTTCTTGCTTCATACCTTTTGGCATAGTTCCAGAAATAGCAATCCAGAGGTCTCTATCCACCAATAGGTCTTCCATTTTGAGTTTCCAAAACTCAAATTTTCCACCATTGAAATTTTCAATTTCTACTCTACCTGATGTACAAATCTCAAATTGAAAACAAGACAATCAGTTTTTTTTCACTGCAAGACTCCCTCTAAACTGAATTAGCACAAAAAACCAACCCTACTCACAAGGATAACAGAACTGGCCAGGCTCTGATACCACTTGTAAGGTAAGTAGAGGTGCGAAAATGCCTTCCGAATGCAAAATCCTCGAGAGAGAAGTGTAGAAAAAATATTCATTTAAAAAGTTACATTTGTTTGAGATGCACATTCACAAAACAAAGAATAGACAAAAGATATCACACACAAAGATAATACCAGATTTACGTGGGAAAACCCTTATGGGAGAAAAAACCACACCCCAAGTAATTCCACTTTGTATTACAATTAAATATTACATACAGAATTATAGACTCCACTCTCAGATGTTAACTCATAGTAGCAATGAAATCCCTTGGTTGACCTCACTCACCAATTACAATTCTCCTCTCACTCTCTATTGCAATGCTCATTAAGAATACAATGTAGAATTGCACAATCAGCATTAGATTTTCGTTAATTTCACTATCTTCACCGACAAGCTTCCTTCATCTCGGGCCACTGACACCGCCATCCAACATGCATCAAGCCACCCAACAATAAATTCGGTTGTAGAGAATATTACCTTATTTTCTCTCTGTCAAACCCCGAGTCAGATCATACATTTAATGCAAATATATCTCTATCAGGAAATACAACTTTCAGTCCAATGATTATTGATTCACAATAGTGATGTAGAATCAACGAATAAATTTGTGCCACATATTGACACATCACTCATCCACCGCTTTTGACTATCACACCATTTGGATTCACCAAAACAACCATCGCTATGTGGTCCCCACCATCCACATGGCATCCATTTCACTATTGTACAACTAACATCACCTTCCACATAGACCGGTCCCACCATCCATCAGTTATGTCACTAAGTCAGGAGAAACCCAAACTTCAAAACCTCCAGTTAGACGTTAGAAAATTCCTAAAACCCATGACATGCCTATGATGATGTCGCCAAGTCAGGTGAAACCTGAACTTCACAACCTCCATCAGAGGTTAGGAAATTTCCAAAACCCACGACATAGCAATAACAAACAAAAACTCATTGATGCCAAGTTATGAACTTTTAGAACCTCATGACATAGGTTTTAAGGTTCTAGATTTTGGCAATAGTCCAACAAAGAAGGCCAACAAAGTGAAAAACACCAACTCTTTAATAGAGGTTCAAGCCAGCAAGTTGAGGCATATTTTCCAACATTTTTTAAACCTCATTTGATGGCCCCAGGCCACCAAATGAAAAGAAGAACCAATGTTTTCCTCTATCAAACACTAGCCTATTGAAAGAACCAATTTCCCTCACCCCACATTTACCTCTGCTACATCACTACAACAAGTATAGCCCTCTTCTTACAAGTACAAATATGTGGTTACCATTGAACAAGTAAAGGTGTGCTCCATGTTTGATCCTGCTATTGCATGACAAACATATAACATAGGTCCACACATTTTCATGCAACAGATTTTTCATATTTGTAGCAGGTGGTGGAAAAACTTGAAAAGTCTAATCAACACCATATGAAACCACGGTGCCTTCATATTTGTTGACCTCTCCAACTGAATCAAGGAAAAAATAAAATTCCTCCAATTCACATGGAAAAGAAAAATATGCCCCTTCATTATGTTGATCTGGAGAGGGAAACTCATCCTCTGACATGTAAAACTTAAAACCTTGAAGCTTAGGCATATAAGAGACATGAGCAGCTAGAACATCACCAACCTAGAAAAATTGTTACTTCTCATCATCACTACAAGATGTATGTTGAGTCTAAGTGAAGTGATCAAATTCAGGAACATTGGAATCCAAATTGCGAGAAACTAATTCTTCATCACAAAGAGATGCATCATATGCAGCTTCACTCAAAATAGGGACCATGGATGACCAGTATATCTTGGGGTCACTTATGTTTATGCAAACCTCATCAACATGTCCATTCATATCATTAGGAATTTTGTGTGAAGAGCCATACTCCTTAGATTGTCTCTCTATTTCAATCTCTTGGTAATCTATTAAGGTACATGTTCCATAAAAATTAGGCCTGTGAAATATATCCATCATGCTTAATTCAACACCACTATCCTCTGACGACTTATTTGAAGTGTTCTAATCATGAGGAAAACTAGAATGAGCACACCCAGAAAAAAGTTTCTCATATGCATCCATGTGATTGACACAAGCACATTCTTCAAGTGCAAACTTGTCATAAAGAGCTTCATCAATTGTATCGACGTTTGTCTTTACATTTTCAATTTCATGTACAATTACATTTATGCTATCCTCATGCAAACATTTAGTGACTCAAGGATGAATGCTCTGACTGAAATTCATTACAAACTTTGTCATTTGCATTTGATATACTACCATTTTCAAGATTATTCCAAAAATCAACAAACTCTTGTGTCTCATCACCATGAAGACTTGCATCAATGCTACACTCAACATGTGTAGAATTTGCATGACCAAGTACCATAGCAATGCTGATTACATATCTCTTCTTCAAAAATAATGTTCAATTCATATACCCCATCATGCTCTTGTATAAGAGAATTTAGCATCCCATTGTTCTTCACAACATCACATTCATTTCTTGAAGAGAAAATATTCAAGTCACCTTGTTTTTTAGCATCTAACCTTTCTGTACAAGGCTTAGAAAATATTATACCATCAGTACAATGTGAAGTAAGATGATCATTCAAGGAGAATTCGAGACTATCATAGGTTTCCATAACATTTCCATACATTTGTGAGCTTTCAAAAATATTTGCATCATCATTATTGAAACACTTCTCCCTTAAGGAAATTAATTCTACCTCTTCCCCTTGAGAGGAATCATAGTCACTAGGGTTGCAAATAGAATTACAATCATCTTGATCACCCAGTAAGAATAATTTTTAGTTGGTTACATATTTACAATTGCAAAACTAATGTCATTACTATGAAGACTTGAAACCTCAAAATCAACACAGACTTCTATTGCACTTCCATAGTCCATAGATGAGAAAATACTTTCAGTATCATCTGCATCATTGCAGCCTTCTTTTGATATAGAAAATTGAATACCCATTTCCATATTTTCAAAGAAAAAGGAGGGACTTCACATTGTTTATTTACCTCATCATGTCTCACATCTTCACCATTATGGTTGCAATCTTCTTCTACATACATTTTCTCCATGGGTTGTTTAGAAACAAAATTCTCATCACTAAATGATGCATTATCATTATGTTCTGCTATACCATCCAGATTTATTTGATTAAGTCTGGAAAGCGTACCATCACATAGGCTAGTCAGGAGATTACTTCCATATTTCTCTATCATTTCTTCAATCACTGAAAGCCATTGAAATAAACACTTAAGGTTAGGGGGCTTCCAATTAGCTAGCATGGTACTCAGACCTGGCTCAAGTCCTTCATAAAAATATAAATACATATTGATTCATCAAGTCTATTTAATAATGATATAGCAAACAGAATTTCCATGAATCTATCATGAAAATCATAGAAAGATTCACCCTCAAATATTTTTGTACCACACAATGCATTATTAGATGATATGGATTCAACTTTGTTTTCAGATTCCTCTTCAAATTCTTCTTGGATATGCAGATTTCTACTTTCAAAAAAGCACATATTATCATTTGGTATTCCTTCAAATTGATCAAAGAAAAGTGTTTCAAGCTCTTGACATGAATTTATGGAATGCATTAGTAAACCAGAAAACCAATATTCAGCGGCATCTTCTAAATTTCTTACAAAAAACTTCATGATAGCATCCTCTTCTATTATTTGACAGTCTTCCGTTAAATCAACAAAATTTTGTAAATGTCTTGATGTTGATTCTTCAAGATCTCCTCTAAACTTAGGGAAATATTATTTAATTCTTCTTGGGACCGAATGTGGATAACCTTGTATTTTACTAAAGTCTAGAGGGTTATATCTTTCACTAGTGAACACCTTTCTTTGAGGAAATGATGGTATTTTAGGCATGCCATTAAAGCTTGCAGAGGGAGAACTAGAACAGTCATACATATTTGCAAATAAAATTTGTTCCCTCCATAACTATTTAATTCTCAATATCCCTTTATCTCTTTCTTGTAGTGCTCATTTTCACTAAGGGAACCAAATTTTTCTAGGACATTCAAACATGATCTTCATACATAGATTTATTCTTCATGAAAACCAAAACATAAAAATACCTGGATATGTTGCAGCTATTGTAAATTTTCCTTTTTGGCTAGAAATCTTTGTAGATCTGAAACCTTCTTCACATCTTCATTAGGTTCTTTTGACAGAGTTGCCACCTCTCTTCATAGAGGACTAAACTTCAAGCAATATGAAGCTCTTTCAAAGATGAATTCCATTCTAGGTCTTCTCCAACAGTAGAGTCACACTTAAATTCTTTTAAATCTACTACAACACAACCACTTCTAGGTTTGAAAAATTCTCAATATCTAAACCAAATGTTCATATTCACCAAATTATTGACTCTTTCCAAATGGATACTCTTTTGATGTTCCCCAGCAGAGTCGTCAATCAGTTAGTCCCCAAATCTTCGATCAACTTGAATCCTAACGGGGTGTCAAGCCTAATGGTTAGATTCAATGAGAGATTTGGCCAACGAATGGGAGATTATTATGAAACCTCTCTCCCCTGCACTTTGAGCTCTATGAATCCCAAGAGGGTCATACTGACAATGTGCTTATAGATACTTGTGTTCCAAAGCATCCAGAACATTGTAAACAAATAATTCTCCTTCAATTGTTAAATAGACATATTACCCTAAAGCTTTGGCTGACCTTCATGATAATGTCTAATTTAAACATGAGAAAAATAATGCATTAAACTCCACACACAATCAGAAAAAGATAGAAAAGTAAAGTTGATTTGAATTTGTAGCTACCACAACTAATCTCAGGAGACTGCAACATTAAAAGAACAATGTTACATTCCAAGGTGGAGTCATCTAAACCAAGTAATTTGAAACTCATCACAATATTTATCTTGTCATAACTATTCCTACCAGATGATGCCTTACACCATTGATACTAGAAACTCAACCAGTCATACTTAGTAATCCTAACACATAGTTGCATAAACCTCTATTTATATTAATACAATTTAACTCATTCTTTGAATGGGAGTAATAACACTAAACAGATATTCGAGGAAAGACAAGAAGACAAACACCAACAATCTTTGATTAATCATATTCATAATCTATGCAATGTACACTGTGAAGACAACCAACTTAGAATATTTTGTCAATTCCACACAAATATGAGAATTTCATGATTAAATTCTCCATTACATGACTCAGACTCATCCAAAACCTGAAATCAACACTATGCATTTCAAACTTGTTACAAAAATTATTTCCCCATGAGACCAAAAATATGAGCAAATCCCTTCAAAAATGGAAAAGAAATACATCTTAAGAGAAAGGAGAAAGCAATAGAGAAGCCCTAAAAAGAATCCACCTTTGACACATGGCATCTCTCTACACCTTTGATTCTGCAACAAAATGACATTTGGAAAATGCCTATTTTCTCTTCATTTTCCCTCCTCTTTGTGTTTATTTGCAAATCTCGTACAACTTTTTACCTGCTTGTAAAAACATGTTTTATGCCCTCATTTTCACCTGCAAGTGAAAAAATTTACTTTTTGGTAAAAACCCACTTACTAGTAGTTGAAACTTTCATTTACCATACATTTTAACTGAGTAGACTCATCAAAAAATCATAATTT